>BMAV01022569.1:0-77098 GCA_019973955.1 Trichonephila inaurata madagascariensis
CAATTGTTTTCACAAGTGTATTTTCTTAAACATAGATTCTGAATTTATTAAGATGCCAGAAAAAAAAAAGGGGGGAGACGAGGAAAATTTATATGTACACTTTTTTTGCTGCCCCATTTAAGGATTTCTTACGCTTGAATTTTACAGATATTTAAAAAATACACACTCTAAAAATGAAGGTAAACATATATATATAGAGAGAGCGACATTTCTTATTTTTTTACCCTTATTCTTGGATGCGCTTTATCGTATTCAAATAACTCTCTAAAAGCCTATGCACATTGCTTGATATTTATATATCTTACTATGGCTTCACCAAAATAACATTCTTGTACTTTTTTATGATATTCAAAAATGTTTACAGAAACACGTAAAACAAACAAGGAACTTTTTTTCCGAAACACAATCGTCTAAAACATTGTCTTGTTTTTCATGTCATAACACAAACAATAAACGTTAAGAGAAAAAATAAACAAAATAAAGAAAACAGTTGTGATAAATAAAATTTATTTAGTTGAGTGTTTTGGTTATACGTATTATACTAAAGTATTGTTCAACTTAATATTTTTTTATTCAACAGCAGTGTATATTACTGAAAAGAAAAATATCTACAATATACATAGAACTAAACAAACAAAGGAGACAAAGCAAAAGACAAGTATAAACATGAAAAATATAGTAAAATTTAAATTAAAAACAGTAAAACACAATACAGATATTCAGAAAACAATAAAGTTAGTATCTAAAAGCATATGCTACACATTCAAATAAATAAAAAAGAACAAATTCGCCTTGCTAAACATGGATTTTTTCAAATAGACTTTGATCAATAATAGTCAAAATGCATAGAATTTAACAAAGAAAGTAAAACGAAAAAGCTATAAAGATTTCATCTAATAAGATTTCATATTAGCTACGCATTCTAAAACCCAAAATGCTCATCAAAATACTCGAAAGTAACAATCTTTTTATTCAATTAATAGTATCACGGTACTAACCAGTAGTGCACACAGGAATTTTTCAGGGGGAGGGGGGATCCAGGGCTGAAAGTTCACCATTTTTGTATCATGCTCCTTTTGATTTTGTTAATTTTCAGGAACAATAAGTAGTAAAAAAACTAATTATTGAATAAATAATTAGCATTAATTAATAAAATGAATTATTAATAACAAATACTTAATTAAATTTTACATACTCTATACTTAGAATTATAATCAACCGGGAAAAAAATCAAGCACTTTGGGGGGTTGTCCGGACCCTTAGGACCCCCTTTGTGTGCACCACTGGTACTAACATATTATACTATCGTCTAATTTCGCCAAACTCCTATCATCGATATTATTACTGTGTTTGATGTGCGCTGGAACGATGACCACAATTAGCAATATATCCCGGCATTTGGTGACGTCTTCTCATTGGACGAAATGGGGGGACGGTATAATACAAAAGTACCATAACGTCCTAAATGTACGAGGCGTGTCTGGAAACTACATACCATTTTGAAAAAACTGGCATAAGAAATCCTTTTTCAAAACAAAATTTATTTTTACAGGAAAGAGCATGTCGAAGATTATTTGTCTGTATAGTAACACCATTGTTCAGGCATTTTTCAAACCAACTTATCTATATACAATGTTTAAATAAAGATGCCATCAGCAAACAGTTTTTGAAAAATGTGGAAACTCATCACAAAGCAATTTTATTGTGAACCGTCTGTTTTCAAGAATCTTCTCATTTACTTTTTCAACCCAACCATCATTGACAAGAGAAGATCGTCCTTTCCGTGATTCATCATGAACATTGGTTCGACCATCATTGAAATGTCTAACCCCTTTCTCACCATTTCATCACTCATTACATTTTCACCATACATTTCAATTAGTTGATGACGAATTTCAACTGACTTAACATTCCGTGCGTTCAAAAAATGGATTACAGAACGCACTTCACAGTCGGTGGGATAGGCAATCGTCTTAAACATTTTAAATGCTCACTAACACGTGTAAAAACAACACAATCTCGCTGTAATAGCGTCATTGGACTAAAAATCAAAGAGACTTATGAGCGAAAGTTTGGAACAGCAAAACTACCCCTGTAGTTGCAGTAGAGCGAAACGGTACTTAGTTTCGAGATGCGCCTGGTATTTTTTTAAATGTAATTGTTTTTTTTTTACAATTAAATAGGAAAAATATAAGCCGAATGTCTAATACAGCTACAATTGGCTGAGATTTTTTATTTTTTAAATTTAACAAAAGAAAGCAGAAGTTAATTTTATTTCATAAAGTTTACAAAACTCTCCCTTATATTTAAATATTTAAGAAAAAAATTGAAGTAATATTAAAAAAATCCAAGAAAGAAATTCTTCCGATAGAAGCACAATTCATATCGGCAACTAAAATGAATCTTAACATCGTAAACATACCGTCCATACGGGCTGGGTTCGAACTCTAGTAAGGCATGGATGTTTGTGTTGTAATCCTTTCTCTTCTTTGTGATGTGTGCTCCACGCTTAATTCTATGAAAGCCCCCGTGTGATACTTTATGGGGCACGGGGTTATAAATGTTCTCATAAATAAAACATCGTAAACATAAGATTTGAAATATATATAATAGCTAAGAGACAATTAAAACAAAAATATATTTGAAGTAGGATACATTCGTACATATCGTACGTTGTAGCGTCGGCTCATTAGACGAACACTTCACGACAATACTTGTCAAGTTTGATGCACGGGGTGAGCCGAATGCCCAGATGGAACAGTGTATTCTTCCAAAAGAGATTTCCTTCTGTGCCTGGGGACAAAACAGTATGAGCCGTTTCTTCACACCGTTTTGTTGATACCACACCTCTTCCTTCTCCGAAACCCAGATGACACCAGACAACGATTTATAGAAAGGATACTCCTGTTGAACAGTTTCTACTATTTCGGTACTTCTCACACGTGGACCGCGAATGAAAGAATGTCTGCTGTTGTGATAAAGACATACCCTGAAAAGTATCCTGAGTGTCACAGTGACAGGTCGATTGATAGACCCTCCATCTGGCGCACGAGCTATAGCGACAGAGTCGATATCATTTGCACCCATCTACTATCTGAAAGAACCAATGGAGCTGGAACGAAGTCGAGAAATGCAGTGTGTAGATCCGCTACGCTAGCCAATCAGAGATTATGTGTGTGTGTCGGGGGTGAAATAGGCCCGACTAGGGGGCTTAAGGGGTTGGCTCGGAAGGAAGAGGACGAGGATCATCTTCCGCATCAGGCTTTTTTCTTCTTCAACTATACGCTATAGAGGTTGTTGGGGAAGCTGCACCTCAGGGCCAATTGGTGTGGTGTTGAAGTTAGGAGAGGGAGTGCCAGCTGAGGTGTCGTCCACGACTTTTGACCATGGTTCAAAATTACGTGGTCCGTCGCCAAAAGCCCTCGTGTAGCTGAACAGTGCGATGTTAATATTCCCTCACTCACCTCAAGGGCCAAGAGAAAAGAATTGCGATGGCTTTTTAAAGGCAGAGTGACGGAGTCCGCGGAGCATCCGCTCGAGTGATTTGATCAAGGGCGAGACCAGCGAAAGGGATTGCGGAGACAACCACACCCGGGAGACGATCCTCTGTAGAATGAAGAACATTGTTCCGGTTTTGAACTTTTCACTAGCTGTGAAAATAAACACAATTAGTAATAAATTTATTCCTTTTTAATTAATTTATAAATTAAATGCCTTGCGGCCAATACCTGTGTGATCCATCTCGCTGCCAAGTAATTTTTTCAATTCTCTCTCTATATATTTATTTATTTCTCTTGGTGGAATTTTCAATCGTTAATAAAATACATTTTAAAGCACTCAATTTTGAGCTGAAATTTTATATGCATGATATTATTTTGGATGACAATACAGTAATTTAATTATAAGTAATAAAAATTTATTGATTAAAACTAATTATTTAAATAATTACAAATACAGCCACGTTGGCATCATTTTTGGCGACTTGTGTCAAAACTTGAAAAGGTTTCTTTCTCACGTTTTAAAGCATTCAGTTGAACTGAAATTTTATTACACGATTGTTTTGGATGAAAATACTATACTTTAATGATAATTAATAAAAATTAATTACCACTTAATGTTGTGATTGTCATATGTAGATACATATTTATATTAATTGTAACTATTTAATAAAAAGTAGCTAAAATAAAAAAAAATTTTGTTGATCTAAGTAGGAAAAAATTGACTTAATTTTTTTTTTTTGAAGTTATACTTCTTTTGGGGCTTTAGAGAAATAGGATGAGGGTAAATTTTTACAATGCGCGAGCACCCCGTCACGGATGTGACGCAAAACCATCACGGATGTGACGCACACCGTCACGGATGCGAAAATCCTTTGTCTAGAAACATACAAAACGGGACAAATCATTCCATCCTTCGAAATCCTCAGAAAAACATTTCTCTTCACTTCCCTGAAGAAGGGGACACACGGGTTTGAACCGGAGACCTCTCAATCTGCAGCCGAATGCTCTACCACTGAGCTATACACCCGCGCCAGCACACATTTGCTTTGTGTTCCGTAGGAACGTATACGAAAATGCTTTGTCTAGAAATATGCAGAATGGGACAGATCATTGCCGCCTTCGAAATTCTCAAAAAATATTTCTCTTCACTTCCATGAAAAAGAGGAAACCCGGGTTTGAAGGGGACCTTTCGAGCTGCAGTCGAATGCTCTACCACTGAGCTATACTCCCGCGTCAGCTAACCTTTGCTTTGCGTTCTGTAGGAACGGATACGAAAAATGCTTTGTCTAGAACGGGACAGATCATTCCCGCCTTCGACCCACTCCCCATATTATTGTTCCTATTGTCCCTGTGCGGGAGTGTTTAAATTTATTTAAATCGTGATTATCTCAGGTTTGGCTGGTCCGATTGACTGAAGGTTAGTATCGTTCAACTCTGCTTGTGACCGCCTTTCGTCCTTAGCCCAGCTTGCCATGCTAAAGATTTTTAGAAAGATTTTAATCTTGTTACGCCAAAGAAGTATAACTTCTTACGTGCGTACATAAGTACACACACACTTTTTTTATATTTCTTGTGTGTGTTTTTTATTAAAAACAATTATAAAATCCCCGTGCACCTCAAAGTATCACACGGTACTTAAAAAAGTAAGTATAAACACATATTACAAAGGAAAAGAAAAAAAAAATTAAAGTCATGAAAAATTACAAATATTTACAATACATTTACAGAACTTTTCAAAAGCACTTATGGTGGAAATAAGTTGGTGAAGATTCGGAAGCCAATTTATATAAAGTCTTTTGAAAGCCAGTCTTAAGATGTATCGTTCTGTTTCAAACTAGGAACACAGAAGGAGCATATGTTCTAAATTTTCCTTGCCACCAATATCACAATCAGAAGAAGATGACGGAGCTAAATTAAATTTGTTCACGTAGCTTTTAAAGTTGTCATGATCAGTTAGAAATCGAGTTATTTTGTAATTAGTATAAAAATGATGGTAGGCTAGTCTCTCATTAATGGTTGGAAAAAATTTCTTTGTTAAGCTCCCTTTATTTAAAATGAGATATTCATTTTTCCAAGACTTCCCCATTCTTTTTTTCATAATCTTCTTTTAAAATGATTTAAGAATATTAACGGGGTAATGTTAATTTTGCGCTTGGTTGCTACCAAGTAATGAAGTAATTTTCAGGGTTCACTGTACTACAACGTAGCTGTGAAAGAAATTAACCAATAACGTGAATTTGTTCCATTGAAATTAGTAAAATTCACCAAATATAACTGCATTTAAAATCTAAAAAAAATTAAAGAAAAGCAGAGAATTCGTTAAAAAACAATACAAAAATATTTTCAAATAAAAAAGGGAAAGAAAATACAGACCCCTACAGTTCAAAAAGTAAAATAGTTACAATTTAACAATAAATAAATGGAGAAAAAAAGTGTATATAAACTTTCTCCTTTCTCTTAGAAAATGTTTCGTTTTGAATCATCGTACAAAATTCAACGCAAAGCTAATAAATGTTCAAACTTTCAAACCTCATAAGTATCACGAATGCTAACGATGACAAATGCACGAAAGAGTGAAATGAAAATAGAAAACTCCCCGTACCGACAACAAAATCCCTCTTTCTCCCTTTACCCCCCGTGGAAACATACTTCTAAACAGTCACGCTTACTTAATCCAGTTGTTAAGACTTTCCTTACGCTTACTTGAACTGGGAAACGAATCATACGGTTTTTGGAAATTATTCTAGAACCTCATCTGTCTAAAAAGATTAAAAAAAGGTTCTTCTTAAAGAGCAAGACATTCTGTCAATTTTTCTCCCATTTTCATTTACATTTCTCCCCGCTCTCTGACAACTGGTATTTGATCATCTCTAATTGGCAACGCAGAGAGATCGTTTGGTTTTTGGTTGTTCTTTTTTATTCTCGTTCTCTTTTTTTTCTTTCTTCTTGGTAATGTAGACTAAAATAAATTTTCATTAGGTAGGCTTCACTGATTACGCTTTTGGGGAACATTAATTTATATTGGGTTATGAAATTGCTCGTTTCATTTATTTATTATTTCTTTTTTTTTTCGTATGAGAATATCCTGGTAAATGTATCTGTAGACGATTTATAAAGGTTTGATTGAATAAAGACGTATGCCATTTATCATTTTGGATTCTTTTAGTTTAATTCTGGACGAATAAAGGTTGTCCGTGGTTTGTTTTAAAATCCCATTTTTCATTAAGTATTATTTTTAATGTTTTATGAAAAAGATGGCTAATTAGATTTGAAAGTAGATGACATTTCCCTGAAAAATGAATTTCGATCTGGAATAATATTTTGCTTTAATTTGCTTATTCAAGATTAGTGAATCGAGAATTTGTGTAGAAATAGATAAACCTGATCATTAATTAGCATAATGCATAGTTGGTTATAAAAGCTGTTTCATGAATTATTACATTGTAAAAATAACATTTAACAGTAATAAAACGAATATGAATGTGAAAAAATTTATTGTTGAAAATTCATGTCCGAGAAAAACAGCCGACAATTACAGTTATTTAAATAATAACAGATTTATTTACACACAAGAAAGTAAAAATGACTACACGAAGACAAAATTCGAGTAAAAACAAAAGAAATATTGGGAACATATTTTTTTGCAGTGGGGGGAAACGCATTGAAATTTGTTTTACAAGGTGTGAAGTAGCCCCCCCCTCGGGTCCCCTCCTTCTCCTTTTTTAAAGCGTGAGCTAGAGGTGTAGGTTTAAACGAAAGAACTAGAAGCTTCTATGATTTTTAATTTGTCTTATTAAAGATCGTAATACTTAAACTTCTAACAGATTAGATAATAAAAATATTGGAGAGAATCTACGATGACAAAACACACAATATAAATAATACCGAAATAACGTAACTCGCCCAAATTATCATTAACTAACTCGCCTAAGCTCATTTCCACAATATCTCAGGTCCTAATTTTAAAATTTAAGTCAACCCCACCTTAATCCGATCCCCGGGATCCAATCAAAAGGAAGTTGCGTATTTACTGAGTGCCCCTTTGACCTAATGGCTCTATTTTCGATAACCTTTGTCGGCTGTCCCTTCACATTTAACCCCTCACCCCATAACATTCCCCCAAATTTTTACCTCGCTTATTTTAACTTTTGATATTTAAAAGCCCTTTAAATTTTCATCTTTTTATTCACGTTTCACTTTTTGGGTTTTGTTGGAAAAAAAGTTATTTAAATTTGGCCCCAAAAGAACCCAAAAGACATGTTAATGAAAAGACGCGTGAGCCCGTCACAAAGGCTCTAGAAATGGCTTTCTAAACAGTTCCACCGGCAAGAACTCTGACAGAGAAAGTCAACGCATAAGACTGAACCCTGATCTAAAGAGAATGACTTCTAAGCCCCACCGACCTTTTATATAGCTTCACAGAAATTTCAATCCCTCAGACTTCTCAAAGATTCCTTAGTGTTATCATTTGTCACCAAATTTATCCTAAATTTATATATATAATAACCCTGATCATATTTTCTGAAGTTGCCACAATCTTATTTTTAAGTTCATACTGAGAAGCGAACTTTGTCTGTAAAACTCAATTTTCCCCATGGAAATTGTTACTGCGGGGAAAACAACACACACACATCATATAATAATACAGTCTTACCACTTTTACCAGTTGGCATGCATTTTGAAATTACCTATTTTTTGAAGAATATGTGCGGAAGTAATATTTGACCATTAAAATTATCCAGATCATATGATCTTATTAAGATAGAATCGAGAACTGACCCAGTTGGCCCATGCTTTAAGATATCCCTGGTAGCAGGTTGAGCCTACCCAGAGTCTGAAGAAGTATTAAGACGTCATCGTCCTTTATTAATAAAACTTTGGAATTTTGCCTCTCAGAAAATGTTATAACTTTTTGAAAACTCAAATAAAATCTTGAAAATTTTACGAGGACTTTCCTGATGCAAAATGTAAAATTTATTTTTGCCTAAAATTGAATGAACTGGAAAAAAAAAAGAAGTTGACCATATAACATAGGATAAATAAAAACTCATGCATTTTTGTTTTACTTCATTATTCTTATTCTTTTGTGTGCTTACGCAAGCAGAAATGCACGTACATGGATTCTCAAATGTCCAGTGCGGGGTGAATCTCAAAAATAGGACAAGAAATAAAGGAAACAAATGGACAAATAGCATACAGAAAAATAACTCGAATTTCAAACTATAACTTAATATATAAGTAAAAAAAATCTACGTTTACAAAAACTTTTTCTTTAAATCCCCTCCACCCCGATGCTTTATTTGAAAACAAACCCCGCTTGTGTTTTTTCGGCGCCGAAAAAACTACCCGGCGTCTCTACGTCCGGCCCTTTGAAAAATTATTGAACTATCGAATCGCGCTGGAATTGAATTCTACGTCTCGCTGGCCATCGTACAAAATATTCCGTCTCTTTCGTCATGTTCATAACTCCAGCCACATCTTATAAATAGTAGTCTATCAAAGGCGTTCCTGTGGGGAGAAGCCCGTTCTTATGTTTTAAAGATGAGGTTCCCTAACCACTACGACTTGTCCGTTTCAAACCCACTAAGCTCCATTAGAAACGAGATATGATGGGACACGGGAGCGCAGTCGAGTATTATCATTTTTGAGGACCCGTTCAGTTGGAAAAGTGGTGTAAGTCATTGTCTTTTTTGTGAAATCGTCAAATCAAGTCTGGTGTTCCAAATATATGGATTTACTGCTGGGAATGTTCACAGTAGGAAAACGCGGGCAAGTCAGTGTTGCATACAAAGGGGGAGGTGAGGTTCAACCCCCAAAGACCAATAATTTTTAATTTTTACCTTAGAGATTACGCTTTAGTGCTTTTTTCAACGTAATTTTTAGAGTGTGCTCCTTTTCCTCCCCTATAAACCTAGGGGCATCTTAAGACTTCTTAAAGCCCTGGATCCTACACGAATGTAGGCCCCACCTATGACTCTTAAAAGTATACAATACATAGTATACGCTATCAAATTCTAGTACAAACAATAACCCCAAACAAATAAAAGTGCATGATTTACAATCGCACAGACCGCCTCGACTGACTGCAGCCTTTTGACTGCATCAGTAATGATGGTGGAAGATGGTAGGCCTAGTCCTATGCATAGACGATGGTCATCACATGTAGCCATAATGACATATCGTTCGAAATTCTCAGTTTTTTGTAGAATACAACTGGAAATAACATTTGACCTTTGAAATTATTCAAATAATGATTTTATTAAGGTTGAGTAGAGGACGAGACGATAACTCTATTATAACCCCGGGCCCAATTGGCCCATGACTAAAGACGTCCCTGCATAAACCCATGCCACTGTGACAGGCTTTTTTTATATAAGGTTATTCACAGTTCCCTCCAGGGTTTGAAAAGGTTGTAGTGAAAAGACTAGGGCGAAAGAGAGAGAGAATACAGAAAAAAAGAACATATGAAAGAATGCAAAAACAATTCAGATTTTATCTACATACTTTACAGGTGTTTTATGTGTGAAAACTTGGTTACACGGTATACATCAATGCTATAATCCAGTTCCTGCCACACTCTTCTCAACGTGGAACTATCAACGTTATTGACAGTACGTGATATCCTTTCCACGTTATCCAAAAGTATAGTCCTTTACACAGTATGAAGTTTTCGTACTCCCTTTTTCACGTGTTGCAGTAGAACTGAATGAAAGGGTAACATGTGCTGTCAATAACGTTGATAGTACCATGATGAGCAGGGCCAACCCCGGGTTTTTCCATTGATGTAAACAGAGAGAGTTAAATTTAAATTCACTTAAAGTTGGGGAAACTGATGGCGAGGCCCTTTGCTTTTGAACCATGTTCAATGAGGGGATAACATCGAGCGTCCTCTGATACCCCCTCTCCTAACTTCCAACCCCACCAACTGGAGGTCGCTTGAGCTTCGGCGGGTTTTCGTGCCCCTCTGTTTTCGGGCACTAGGCTGAACCGACACCCAGCCACGAGTCCATGCCCTTTGCCCAAAGGGCCAGTGCTTCAACCCCTTTATCCCCACCCGGGTCAACGTTTGAATTTCATGGCCCGGACACAAAATGTTGCCCGTTTATATTTTAGATTGTTTTTTTAAAAATTTTTTAATTAAATTTTAAATTCCCTCAAAAATAAAATACCCCAAAAAATGAATATAAAGAAAAAGAAATTTAAAGGATTTTACGGGAAACCAAAACCCAAAAAGTCCACTACAGTAAATAAAATGGAAATGATTTTTAATGTAAATGGATACATGGAGCAGGGGTTGAGGACCAGAGGGCATTAGGCCACCACTGCTCTCATTGATGTATGTTGTGTAACCAAGGTTTTACATATAGAACAATTGTAAATAAAAATGAAATAAAATTTGAATTGTTTTGTATTCGGAAATGTTTTTTTGCAATTGTTCTAGTTTTTTTTAATACCACTTTAAAAACCCGAGGGGGGAATTTGAAAACCTGAATTTTTTTTAGAAATTTTGGATCTTTTTACTCATTAACTGGATTCATGGGGAAAAAATAGATTTAATTTAAAAGGGAAAAAAAACGCCCTTTTAACTTCACGCCAGGGTTTTCATACCCGGGGTTAATTCTTTTTTTTACCGTTTGCATACAAATAAAAAAGGAAAAAAAAAAAAAAAAAGGAGGAAATACAATATGTTTATTATACTTTTCACACGCATAAATTTAGTTTTTCTGGTTTTTTTTTGGGGCATTCAGTAATTGTTTATCATTCATTTAGTCTTCGCGGAGGGGGGCAGTTTTCAATGGATTTTAAAAATTTTTTTAAACTGAAACATTCTTGCTGGTTTTACTTTCTTCTGTAATCAAAATAAAACACTTCAGAAATCAGTTTTGGGGTCGTTGTTTAGTAGGTTTTTCATATTAAAAAAATAATTTGAGCATTTATTGTCGCAACGTTCAACTACATAAAAAATATTGTCATTGGCTAACGATTAGATTTTCTAGCCATTGAATGGGATGTGGTCATTTTATCAAGGACGATAATTAATCCCTCAGTTAAATTATCTGGATAGATTTCAGTACAGGAATCACACACATTCGCAATTATACTCTTCATCATTCGATTCTTCCTCAACTCCGCAAAGAGACTTTTTTCATCCGAAAATACTGTTATACTATATTTGTTAAATGCTGTATCTATTAAATTACTTAAATATCACATTTCTTCATCATAACTACAATAATGCGCCATTGCAAAGCGTGCTCATGCATTCACGAAAATATTAAAAACGGCAACGGGATTCACGCGCAGGATATGCATACCCGGGGGGGTATCCAAAAACATTTTTTTAAATTCGCCTAAAGCCCGGGACCCCCCGAAGGTTATGACCTTAAAATCAGTTACACGAGAAACTATTCATTTTCCAAAAAAGGTTTAGATAAAAGTCTTGAAAAAGGTTGGGTGGTGGATATGACATACCCTGCGAGAGAAAGGGCCGGGTTAATATAAATAGGTGTCTTATATGAAAGTCTATATTATTTTTTTGTTTATTGCTATATTAGTCTGTTAAATTACAGAAATTTTCCGAAACAAAATTCTTTTAAGGTGCCTAAAATCCAACGGTATCCCGTTTGGCGATCCCACTTTCCAGAAAAGATCCCCAAATTCCGTTTTTCTCGTCTGGGGGTGAGAAATGCAAGCGATATCCCATCAAGAAGGCCAAAACCCCTGCTTTACCACCCCCCCAAACCCAAAAAAACTCTTTAGTCAGCAACCCCCCTTTATCTCCCCTCCCCTTGTTATGTATAGAATAGAAAAAGGGGGCCCTTGGCACAAAAAGAAAAAAAGGAAAAAATTTGAAGATCGCTTTTGGTTTTTTTCCTTTTTCTCCTATATCCTCATTTCCATTTCTGTTTTGCTTCGTTCAAGTTCTTTTGTATCCTGTTTTAGATTTGGTCTGATCTTCTAAGTGGTGTTCCCGGTAAAAATAGTTTAAATTCTTCTATCGTTGGCTTCTAAGGATAGAGGGTGGAAAAGTTAGAAAAGAGAAGGTATGAAAATATTTTTTTTCTTCTTCCTTTTGAACTTTGTAATAGAATTGATTTGAAACTTTTCGGGACGTTGATGTTAAAGAAATCTTTTTTAGTGGGGAAAAAAAATAAAAGATTTAAGAAGATGCCCTGAGTTGGCTGCTCTTTAATTTGTCGAAATTTTATTTTAGTTTGGGAAAGGAATTGCGTTACTTTAATTTGAATTTATTTCTCATTTTTCAAGACTGAAAAGTTTTCGTTTCAGTCAATTTAAAAGAATTTGGAATAAAAAGAAAATTGCTTAGAAAGAAACCGAATGGCTCTCTCTAGCATAAGCATCCCAATATCCGTTCAAAGGTTTCTCTTTTTACCATTATATTGCAATACCAATTTTGATTATTACAAACATTTATTAACTATATTAATATAATTATTTTTCGCTATTGCATTTATCGCTTTACTCTGTACCATTGCATAATATATAGCCTACAAAATAATTTTTATTAAATATTCAAGTTATATATATATAATGAAGGGTTTCTCAAACTGTGGGGCGTGTTCCCTAGGGCACGTGATAATCCTGCCAGGGTGGCGCGAGCATATCGAAAAATTGGAAGTAAAAGATTATTTAAAAAATATTAATTCACTGAAAAGAAGCAAAAGAAAATACATTCTGACATAATAAAGTACATATTTACACTGATGTAATATACTTATAAATATGTATGAGTACTGCACAATGTATATTTTATTATTAATTCATCAAAACTAAGTTAATAGGCTAAGTTGATATAAATATATTTACCCATGGGCTTGTTATATAAAAAATTATATACAAAATGTAATATTTATCTTGATTATTTGTACGGTTTTTAATTAAAGTAGTATTGTAACTTTAGCACATCAACATGCATTATTATTGAATTCAATACATTGCTATTGTATGGAGGGGGTGCTATGACAATTATGATTGAAAATTGGGTCGCAAACATTGAAAGTTTGAGAAGCACTGATATAATGCACTATTTTGTTGTAACATTTTAAAACTATATTTTCACTTCTTGACACTTTGTGACGGGCTCACGCGTTTTTCTTTAACATGACCTCTGGGTTCTTTGGGGGCCAAGATTAATGGCAACTCTTTTCCAACTAAAACCCAAGAAGCGAAATGTGACGAAGAAATATAAATAAGATATCTTTTAAACAAACAGAAGTTTCAGTAATTGTAGGGCAATTTGGGGAATGTTATGTGTGAAAGTAATACAAGCGAGAATTGACAGCCAATTGTGAAGTTAACTTGAAGATAAGCCATTAGGTCAAGGTGCATACCATTGCACGCGCGCCCAGACACCTCTTCATAAGATTGAAACTAAATTTGGATTAAGGTAGGATTGATTATTTGATATTAGGACTTGTAATATTATTAGAAGTGAGAGTAGGCGGATTGAGTATTTTTAGTGGTCTAAGTTACGCGATTCGGTTTAACTATTTCAGTGTGTTTGTTCATTGTAGATTCTCGCCTAAATAATATTATATAAATTGTTAGACATTTAAGTTTAATTCTTAATAAAGTCATATTAAGAATTATAAAAAATGTCTATTCCTTTTGTAAACCCTACATCTCTAGCTCACGCGGATAACCAAAGAAACGGTCACCAAAGGGGGGCGGTTTCACAACTTTAATGAACTATTTTTAGGAAATACTCCTATGAACTAGATTTTTACAGTATTTTTTGTGTATTACATTACAAAACATGTTACTGAGCCACACACACACACAAAGAAAGGCAACTCACTCATCACGATATTTCCAGAACTATTAAAATTAGTCATGAAATTTGACAGGAATATTCCTTTTTCATGAGTAGAGATCTTTCAAGAACGGGCTTTTTGATTAAAAAAACCTTGTTTTTCTACTGCACGTTTTCAAGGAATTTGCTTGGAGTATAGGCCACCAGAACGAGTAGTTCATACACGATGGTGCATCAGTAAATTTTTTTATTGCGGTGCCCCACCTTCATTCTACATAACCCGGGAGGAGGATTGAACACGGTGGACTTATTGCGTGGCCTTCCCACTCCCCGTGCTTTAATCCCTTGGATTTCTTCTTCTGGGGTTACCTGAAATTGCTTGTGTATGAGATACCGATAGCTGCAGTGGAGGATCTCACAGCCCTTCTGGTCATCACTTCAACTGACATCGACAGCCCATCGGATTTGCTTGAATGCGTCCAACAATCCTTCATCCGTCGATGTTGGCTTGCTATGACCTACGTGGCCACAACTTCGAACAATTCCTGTGACAATCACCTGTCGTTGCATTTCCGACTTCGATCTGTAAAGAATTATTCATACTGTAAGCATGTTTTGTATCCAATAAATGTATTTCTTACTTCTTTTATTGCCCGTTTTTATTCCTCTCGATATCACACCATTTATTGGTGTTTTTGCAATTACTCCGACTAAACGCGGTTTGGAGTGGTGGTGATTTGGAGGAGTCCCCATTCTGCCTAATTTCACTTCTCTGAATTTGTCGGTCGAATTCGTGAGCACCATGTATACATTATTTCTTTTTAATAGAATAGTTTCTTTTTGGGATATGTAGTTGATAATTCATTTACAGTTGTATGAATCTAACAGTACAATTGAATTTTATTCAATTAAATTACTAATTCCGGTTATTTGCTTCCGAGTCGTTCCAGTGAGCTTGCCTTGAAGGTTCCTGCATATTTAGATGTTATTCGCTCGGATCTTTATTTTTTTATCCTACGTTTATCTTCGGCATCTCTGCCATTAGTCGACGAGCAGCCCAATAAAATGATGACAAAGCTTAAAAGAATTAAAATTTGACTCCGTAGAGTTGTCTACATAAAACTTTAAAACAAAATGGCAGTGTCTGAGGGGTCACCATCCATTTCAACTTGGTGACACAGAGGGCAACAAGCAGAATGTCTCTGCAAATAAGCATGTCCAGTAAGTAAACGAAAGCACGCAACTTCAATAGATCGAGGCAGGGAACTAGGGATTCTACCACTTTTAATAAGCAAGTTGTTTCATCTTTTACCTGCAGCTGCATCACCATACTGGGAGGCTCTATTAATTTGCAGTTTACTGTAAATGATTCTTTTGATGTTACGCAGAGGCAAAGGAGAGTCAGGTTGGGACATGAGAGATCCCGCTTTAGCAAGCTTATTTGCTTTCTCATTTCCAGAAATGTTACAATGGCTGGGAATCCACTGGAGGGCAATGCTTTCTCTAGACTTTCCAAGTTGAATTAACTTCATTCTACAGGAAGTAACTAGTGTGTTTTCATTATATCTTGAGTTTATTAGAGACAAAATGGCAGCTTGAGAATCGATAAAAACACAATATTGCGTTCAGAACAGCTTTCCAATTTATCGATCACAAATGATACTTCCGCTATCTCTCCATCAAAATTGTCACAATACTTTTCAACATGATAACTGATACTAAAAGCACTTGAATAGGCTCCAGCACCAGCATTTTTAGTAGAATCTTCTGCTGAACCAGCTGTGTATACATGGAACCATTTGTCAAGAGGATATCTGCAATGTATAGAGCAAGGATATCTGCAAGAGCAGCATTTTTTAAGTCACTTTGTATAGAAAATTGTTCACCAACATTCCAAACAAAATCCAGGTGAGCTCTCCAACGTCACCTGGTACATAATAGGGTTAAATTCCTGAGAGAAAACTTGGTGGTTGGGTGTAGGAATATCGTGTCATAAAGATCATGAACAGTTGAAAGGAAAGACTTATTTTGATAGAGTCGAATTCTCTCAAAATATTCCATTTAAAACTGTATCTTTAACATATATGATCCAAAAGTAATTTTAAAGCTGTAAAATAAAAATGGCACATGTGTGGGTTTTGAATATATTACTTTTTTCATCAATTATGAACAGTTAAATAAACAGTGGATTTCGAGTAAAATCTTAATAAATGCGAAAGAAAAATAACTAATAAAAATTAGTTCTTTCAAAAATATTTATACGACTACATATATATAATTGAAGACTATTTAGTATTTCTCTCTAAACGCATGTATTTTCTTAAATTTTACTTTAAAATGATATTAACTGCAAACACATCGAATATATTAATTTATTTAGCATGTATTGAATTTTTTGTCACGTATTTTAAATTAAGTTCTACTATTCAATCAATTCAATTCACAGCATTTTTCAGCCGTCTAAAATATGATCTACAGCTATTATCAACAACGTTTTAGGAAAAAAAACTTGATTACCGTATTGATTCAAATCTAAGCCGCACTATAAATTCTCAACAAGTCTTTGTGTAAAATGAAGAGTAATGTAAAATGTCTTATCTAAATATCCAATTTTACGAAATTAAAATAAATTTAAAATGAATAAATTCTAGAAGTGAACAGTTTGTTATTTTACCAGTATTCTAAACTTTTAAAATTATACATGAATCTGTAATTGCTCTAATTGCCCCATCCAACGAACTTTTGTCCATTCGATTCTAAGCCGCACCCGATTTTCAATAGCATTAACATTGGATAAAAAGGGCGGCTTATATTAGAGTAAATACGGTAGTTAAATTGAAATCAATTTAAAAAAACTTTTCCTCGATTCACAATATCTATGAGATCTAAAGCCCACCATCTCTCTTAGTATCGCCATTTTTGTCCACTAAACGAGAAAAAGCCATTTCTTGAGAGTCCAACCTTGGTTCTGAAGTGATATAGTAAAGGCAAGATCGATTTCATGGCACCTAAATGAAGACGTACAATCGCCCAGCCACAGCGATGAAATCAGCTAAGTGGAAAGTGGACATGGGTTCGCTCTAGCCTCGAACCGACGGTCCAGGCATCATAATCACACGTCATTCTCACGTCACACCCACCTGTCACAATGCATCGTTCTCGGCACTTGTTATAAGTACATTCTCTCTTCCCCCACCCGGGATTTCTGCTAATGGAATTCATCCGCTCAGATATACGACTGTGAGAAATTAGACTGGTTGATGTTTGCTGAGGTGTGTTCAGGTAGGATGGGCAAAGGCCATTTAGGGCATTAAGGGGTCGTGATTTGTGTGGGGACTTTATGTGCACTAATCTGTTCGTTGCTGTTATTAATAATGTGGAGCCGTTGATGTTAGAATAAGAAATAGCGACTAAGTAACGTTGTGGACATGTTTTTAAAGTTGGAAATTTGAACCAATGATTTTGTAGATGGATGGCTGTCATTACGGGTTATGAATGGTTATTTACAGTTACATTAAAGAGAGAGAGAGAGAGTAATTAGTACTAGACTTATTACAAATTATTTTTATTGGGAGAAAATTCTAATTTTAAAATACATTTAAACCAATCTTTAATTTAATTATATTAACTGAATACTGTTAAGAAAATAACACGTTGTGTAATCCATATCTCAGTCATATACTAATCATGTATTTTTATGCATTATGCTTGTTTTTTTGTGGGCATATGACATTTTGTGTGTGTTATATGTGCACATTATTTTTTGAATTCTATAGGATGGATACGAATATTGATTACTTACATGTTTGATTTATAAGTACAATATGAAATAAATTTCATAATATCAGAAAATAAATAAATAATGATAAAAAAAATAATTATTTATATTGCAGTCAAATCGATTTCATATTATTTGCATTTCTTTTATTGATCTTTATATATATATATATATATATATATATACTAGGCATTATTATAATAAATAATGTAATCCTTATATAATAATATTTGCTTCAATACATAAAATAACATGGGCCCTTGGGCAACGTATATAGTACATTAACAGCCAATTCGACCAGGATACCATAAGCATTTTTCATATATGCCCCCCTGCTGGTAAAATGGAAGGGATTTGATTCTAAAAGACTTTATGTCGTTTAACACATCAAAATCGGCCTCTTTTGGGGCTACAGTAGAACATTTGCGTTGTTGACCAGGAGTAGTTCCTTTTAGAAGGGATGGTCTTCTGAGAGGAGCGCAAAAAGGGGTGTGAGGCCTCACGCGCCTCCATAGTTTATTGCGTTGGTTAGTGAGGGCCTTTTGGACTTTAAGGAACTGACTGACCCGGCAGAAGGAAGAAAAACTGTTGAATTAAAATTAAATAAGGGTGGAAATTTCATAATATGACATTGGTAAAAATTAAGAAGGAAGGGGAAAATTAAGGAATATATTGACATTAAATTATAAAAATAGGAAAAATTAATCAATAAGCGCTTCAAAAATTAGAAACGCTTGTCTTTGACATCAGTTTTGCTTTAAGAGCGTGAGAATCTTTAGTAATTTTGAAATTGTTGAGCGATATTTGCAAATATTTTAAATAGATCCATTATATTTTGAAATTCAGAAGAATTATGAACGTTAGAATTTTCTTCTTTGTCAGCGCTCGCTCCACCTTTAAATAGGCTTATTTACCCCCAAATCCTTACGCGATGGTAAAGAGTTCGCTCTATTTTTATTTATTACTTACTTAATTTTGAAGCTAAACTTTTCAAACCTGACATATATATATATAATACATATCAGGTTGGGAAAAAAGAAATCCATTATTTTTTCGGTAGATGGCTGTAGTGTCGATATCTCGTGAAGTATCTATCAAACAATTTCAAATTTATGCTCGTTGTCAAGATGACATTTCACACTAAAAAAACCATTTTGCTATTTTTTATTTGGTCCATTCAGTTGCGAGTAACAGGGTGTTAAAAATGGAAGTCACAAAGATAAAATTCGGTTCCTTTTGCAGTTTTGCTTTGATAAAGGCGAAAATGTAAGCCAGGTGACTGAAATTGCGGATGGTGTTTATGATGCCGATACTGTAACAGCTAATTATATGAAATTTTTGTTTCCGTTCATGTATTTTTGATGTTAAAGATGCACCTCTCTCAGGCAAGCCCGTCGTCGAAAATGTCGATGAAATCACAGAAATAATCAAAGTTGGCCGGCATGTTAGTAGTCGTAGCATCACTCAGGAGCTAAAATCGACTTATAAACAGTTTTAAGCCATTTGCCCAAAGTTAGATTTAAAAAGAAGCTCCATGTTTTGGTACCGCACCAATTAACACCAAGAAACATGATAGATCGAATTTCCATCTGCGAAGCCTTGGCCAAACGGAATGAAATCGACCCATTTCTTAAACGGATGGTGACTGGGGATAAGAAATGGGTCCCATACTACAATATTGTGCGAAAACGATCGTGGTCAAAATGTGGCGAAGTAGCTCAAACGGTGGCCAAACCAGGACTAACGGCCAGGAAGGTTCTGTGTATTTGATGGGACTGGAAAGGAATCGTTTATTAGGAGCTGCTTCCGCATGGCCAAACACTAAATTCAGATCTCTACTGTCAACAACTGGGCTGTTTGAAGCTAGCGATTGACCAGAAATGGCCAGAATTGGTCAACAGAAGAGGTATTGTGTTCTATCAGGACAACGCAGGCCACACACTTCTGTAATGACTCCCCAGAAACTCTGGGAGCTTGGTTGGGAAGTTTTAATGCATCCACCATAAAGTCCAGATTTGGCACCAAGTGATTACCACCTTTTTCTCGCATTGTAAAACTTCCTGAGTGATAAGAAATTGGGATCAAGAGAAGATTGTGAAAATCGATTACTAGATGTTTTCACCAATAAGGGCTAAGACTTCTATGAGAGAGGCATTATGAAGCAACCTTTAAAATAACAACGAATTATACTACAAAACGGTGCATATTTGACCCAAATCGGACAATCGAAAGCATGTTAAATAAAGTCTTGATTTTCATGCAAAAATAATGGGATTTCTTTTCCCCAACATAATATATATAGTGTTAATTATTTGAAGAAGTTTTTTTTTTGTGAAATCCAAATTAATTGATCTAGGGTTAAAGGGTTTCGATCCAAAACTGCATGACGAAACCCCTCGAATACTGTGAATTTTAAAATTAATGACACCAAAAATAGTTAACTTTCTAAATGTGTGGTTTAAAACATGCAGCCTTCATCATATTTTATTTAATTAACAGGTTGTTATAAGAGAAAAGTTCTAAAATAATCGTTAGTTTGATAATTTTCTCTTAGTTGCTTATTCAGTACAATTCACACATATCTTCATCATGGATGGCAATATAAGAGTTAAGAGACAATACATGAAGCAGCACTTCTGGGTACAGAATCAACGAGTGTGGTGACGAAATTCTGAGAGATTGTTCAATATTTCATGTTGTCAACCATTTGTTACAGTTCGCCTTCTGAATGCGGTGGTGGCAAGGTGTGTATATAAGCAATTTCCAATTACTTCCAAATACTTCAAAAACTATAACCAGGAGAGACCATGGAAGAACAGGGGGGGTAAGCATTTCTACATCTTGCACAATGCCTCCTGTTTGATCAGTTGGACGTTAATCTGCTGGAGAAGGCATGGTTTACCCTCCCGTAGGAAAAGAAGCATCTTTGGTCACATTCATCCACGTATTAGAATGCCCTGATACAAACAGGGGTTGCTATTACGCTTTTTCCCCAACCATCCCCAACTATGTTAAACAATTTAACCTTTGGACTCGTCATAACGTCGGTACTCGCTTTTTGGGCAACCACATCGAAGTGTGGTTTGTCTGAGAACTTTTACCCGTGCCATTCCATATCCCCCTTTGTCACCCCGGCAATTTTTAACTGTCCTCTGTGTTCAAGTGTTTTAACAGTCTTCTTAAGGTCGTTATGAGAAAAGCCTTTAGCAACCAGTCGAAGGTATTGATTCTGGTTAATATATGTGTGTATTACATGTTACAAAATGTTTTTTTTAAAAAAAAATTCTTTCCTGGTTGTCATTTCTTGTCTTCATCGATCTATGCATGTTGACGTCATTCTGTCCACCCTGAATTCCCAAAGCTGGCCCATTTCCCTTTTTTCAACATAAATTTGGAAGCCTTTGGGGGTTTCCAAAAGTGGGGGACCCTCTAGGGCGTTATAACTCTACGAAAGGGGCACGAGCATATTGAAAGTCGAAAACAAAAAATTTAAAAAAATTATTTATTTACTGAAAGTAAACAAAATACATTCAGACATAATAAAAAATAAAGTACACATTTACAATGACATAATACATTCATAAATTTATCAGTACTACACAGTGCATTTTACAATTTGTTTAACAATACTAAGTTAAGAACAAGATTTATAATTACCAGTGACCCTATAGGCTTGCTAAATTAGCATTTATGATACTTTTTACGTTTTAAAATTAATTATTTTACTGCCGATTTAAAGTTACGTGATTTGCTCCCCAATGCCAGTGTTATCCACGAGGGAACGTGTATGGGATGTATGGGGTAAGGGAAGAAAAGGGATAAATAAGATAATTTTCTGAAATAAGTAAATCCTTCGCAAACGCTGCCAATGTCCTTTTATTGCATTCCAAAGCCTTCGGAATTTTTTTTATGGATAGCAGTGCACACAACGATCGTACTGCGGAAAGATGTATTTATACGTCCGGGGCAAATAACGCTTTGACTGAGGGAGACGTTTATATACGCCAGTGACACTTAAGAAGTTAAAATCGTATTGTAGCTTTTGCTTCAATGTATAGTATCATTGAATTCAATACATTGTTATTGTTTGAAAAGGAGGGGGGCGATGAAAACTGATTGAATATCTGGTCACAAACATTGAAAGTTTGAGAAGCACTGCTTTAAGGGAATGTAAATTGAGATTTTATATATAGAACAACCTACCTTCATCAGTACAATCACCATGTAACCCATGAAATCGTCTATGGGCTACAATTGCCTCCACTGGCGGCGGCGTAGCATTTTCTATAATGCACGTGTTCTCTAAATCAAGAAAAAAAATTTTAGAATCTTTTCTCTTGCAGAAATGAAATCACGAATATCAAGTATTTTTATACCTGCCTATTCGGCAGGTTCTTTCAATAGTATCCTACTCAACGTCTGACGGGAATTGTAAATTTCACATCATTAGCATTACTCGGTAAGATGCACCTATTCCGAAAATTTGCTAGCTTCTCTGGTCACAACTTGGTATCCCCGTAGTGCATATATTATCATTCCTTAAGCAATTTGTAATGAATGAGAAACGAATATCCACAGATTTTGCGGAACTTGAACATGATTTAGACTTGAAGTGACTGGATGTTGCTGATGTCATGAAGTGCATTGTAACGAATTCTCAGCCTCTTGAAGACGAGTAACTTATCAGCATAAAAAAAGAACAAATCATTGAAGAAGAAAGAGAAACTGAAAAAAAATGTGTAAAACAGAAAAAAAGGTCACAATGAAGGATTTTGATGAATTATCCAATGTAATTGGAAAAGCATATGGATAGATGGAAGAAAATGCTCCAAATAAAAAAGCCTTGGAACAAGATGAAAACTAGAAAAAGAGCCCTCTGTGTTATCACATAATGTACGAAGAGAAAAATAAATGTATAAAAAATTTTATGGATGCTTTTGTGTTTTTTTTTAACTTTTTACTGTTTTATTATTTTTTATTAATTTTAGATAAATATACCAATATTTTTTAAGCAAAGTTCGACTGGAGCGAATGACTAATTCTATTAAAGAGGTAATGTTTCACCAATTGGACTCATTTAATACGTTACATTAATTAACAGTAATTCAATCAACAGTATTAAGTGAAGGTATTGCGGTGTAATACATAGAGCTCTCAATATCATCAACGCTAATTTGTCTTAAGGTATCCGACTTTGTTCGGAACTGCGATTTTAAAAAAGCGCATAAATGGATAATTTTCATGATATTTAGTGTCATTTAGATTAGAATACAAGTATATAATTGTATTAAGGACTTTTGACAAAAAAAAAATATTTAAATACAATATTTTGGCAAAAAATTAACTTAGAATAACCTTTTTTCAAAATGTTTCCCTTTTGTGAAAATGCTTTCTATTATAAATAATATTTTGCCTGTATATAGCTCAGACCTCTGTACGGGGGTCAACTATGGTTTTTGAAAAATTCATTTATTTTCAAATTACCACCCCTTGAAATAATTATCAGCGTTTTTTCTTTAAAATTTCTTCCCTCTGTTGTCGTAAAACATGGATAAACCCACTTCTAAGTTATATATTTCGAAAGTTCTAGTTGAGCTTCTGTACAGAAGTCTGAGCTATATATAGGCAAAATATTATTATTTTATAGAAGCATTTTTCACAAAAGGAGAATATTTTGAAAATGGGTCATTCTATTTTATTTTTGTCAAAATATTTATTTAAAAATTTTTATTGTAATACTATTATTAAGACAATTTTATATACATTTTCTAATCTAAGTGACACTAAATATCATAAATATTATCCATTTATACGCTTTTGCAAAATTGTGGTTCCGAACGTAGTCGGATACCTTAATAGTTCGGTGGAGTTTGTAAGACGTGCTTTACTACTAATGTGGTAACTTCGAGGGGAAACAACATTGTTTTGGATTTTGCTCCAAAAGCGGGCCCCGGGGAAAAAAATTAAAAAGGCCCAAAATTGAAAAACCTTCAGTAATTTCGGGTCGCATTTTTTAAAATTCTTTGCAAAACAAGCCCCATGCCAGAAATGTAAAAATTTTATTTATATCTATAAAAACATGTAATATAAAAGATATCTTTTTAAAGTCGATTCCTACTTAGGTCAACAAAGAAATTTTTTTATTTTAGTTAATTAAATTTAAGGTATCGGACTATACTTACGACAGCTTTCTTTAAAGAAATAATGGGGATAGGGAGATTTTTTTGTGGTTTTTAGATTTATTTACTCCATTTTAAGAAAAAAAAGAAAAAGAAAAAAAATGAGAGAAAAACAAATTATTACTACTCAAATGGAAAAGAAGGGGGAAAAAGGGGGGAAAAAAAAATTACATAAACGGGGCCCCCCGACAAACAGAAAATAAAACAATTCTTAATTTTTCCCGTTTGGGATTATTTTTTATTTTCCCTTTTTTTGAAATGACCCCCCGGGGGAAAAAGGAATTTTTTAAATTTTAAAAAAACAAAAAGGTTTTTACCCCTTTATTAAAAGAAATTGTTTTTAAAAACAGTGATTATATTACATAAAAACTGTAAAATTTGAAAATAAAACAGAGATTTTTAAATCTGAAGATTAAAAAAACTTCTACTGTTATACAGAACATAAAAAAAAAATTTTTAGAAAAATTTATTTTAAAAACTTTTTTGAGCAATCGCTATCCCCCGTTTGAGTTTTGAAAAAAAAACACATTTCGGGAAAACGCATTTTTAAAAATTTTAAATCCATTTTTCCCCTTTTTAAAAAAATTTTTTTTTTTTTAAAAAAAAAAATTTTTTTTAAAATTTTTTTAAAAAAAACTTAAAAAAAAATTTTTTAAAATTTTTTTAAAAATTTTTTTTTTTAATTTTTTTTAAAAAAAAATTTTTTTAAAAAAAAATTTTTTTTTTTGGTTTTTTTTTTTTTTCCCCCTTTTGGGGGGTTCCCCGGGGGGGGGAAAAAAAAAAAAAAAAAGGGGGTTTTTGGAAAAAAAAAACCCCTTTTGGGGGGTTTTTTTGGGGGTTTCCCCCAAAAATTTTTAAAAATTTTTTAAAAAACCTTTTTTTAAAAAAAAATTTTTTTAAAAAAAATTTTTTTTTAAAAAAAAAAAAAAAAATTTTTTAAAAAAAAAAAAAATTTAAATTTTTTTTTTTAAAAAATTTTTTTACTTTTTTTAAAAAAATTTTAAACTGGGTTTGGGAAAAAAAATTTTAAAAAAAAAAAGGTTTTTTTTATCCCAAAAATTTTTTTTTTTTTTGGGGTTTTTTTTTGGGGTTTTTTTTTTTTTTTCCCCCCCCCCTTTTTTTGGGGGGTTTTTTTTTCCCCTTTTTTTTTAAAATTTTTTTTTGTTTGGTTTTTTTTTTAAAAATTTTTTTTAAAAAAAAATTTTTTTTTGGAAAAAAAGGGGGAAAAAATTTTTTTTTTAAAAATTTTTTTGGGGTTTTTTTAAAAAATTTTTTTTTTAAAAAAAACCCCTTTTTTTTTTTTTTTTTTTAAAAAAATTTTTTCATTTTTTCTTTTAAATTTTTTTTTTTTTTTAAAAAATTTTTTCCCCCAAAATTTTTTTTAAAATTTTTTTAATTTCCCCCCCAAAAATTTTTTAAAAATTTCCTTTTTTTAAAATTTTTTAAAAAAAATTTAAAACCCCTTTTTTTTTTAAAAATTTTTTTTTTTTTTGGGTTTTAAAATTAAAAATTTAAAAAAAGGGAAAACCCCCCCGGGGGGGCCCCGTTCCCCCCCAGGAAAAACCTTTTTTAAAATTTATTTTTTAAAATTTTTTGGGGGGGGGGTTTTTTCCCTTAAAATTTTTTTTTTAAAAAAAAAAAAAAATTTTTAAAACCCCCTTTTTTTTCCCAAAAAAATTTTTAAAAAAAAATTTTTTCCCCCCCATTTTTTTTTTTTTTTCCCCCGGGGGTTTTAAGGGCCCCCTTTTTTTTTTCCCCTTTTTAAAAAAAATTTTTTTTTTTTTTTAAAAAAAACCCCAAAAAAAAAAAAATAAATAAAAAGGGGAAAAAAAAGGGGGGGGGTTTTTTTTTTTTCCTGAAATTAACAAAAGGGGAATTTGGGCTTTTAAAAAATTTTTAAAAAAACCCCCCTTTTTCCCCCCTTTAAAAAAAAATTTTTTTTAAAAAAAAAAAATTTGTACTGGTTTCGTTGAAGGTTGTAATCTCCTGTCTTCCCCTGCCTTCCCAACTGTGTTTCTTGGCTGGTTGGGGTTCTTCTGTTCTCCGTCGTGCCTTTTAAATTATAACTCTTTTCATATGGAACTTCAGTTGATTCTCTCCTGCTCTTTTCTATCTCTTTCCAGTTCTGGTCCCTTGACCTAGAGAATATAATCTATAACTTTACATATGAAGATTCTTGATCACCAATGCAGCTAATTCTTGATCCTCAAGATTCCACAAGCTTTGCCCGCTATTGATCAGAATGATTCCACACTACAATCTCTGAGCCTGCTACGCTATGCTATTGCTATATCTAGGTTTGCCACGCTATCCTTTTATAGTATATCTCATTTACATATTCGATCCGTTTCTCTTCTTGGTATTGGGTTGGAAAGGTTTTGCCATTAATCGTGGCCGTCAAAGAACATAGGAGTCATGTTAATCAGAAAGACGCGAGAGACGTCACAGAATAAAATGTAATTATTGATCTAATACTTGAAAAAACCGTATTAACATCAAGTGTCATCCCCTACAAGTTTAAAATATGTATTTGGACTTCAGTGGATGAATAAAAAGTATTTTATTAACGATTGAAAATTTGAACATGGTATATATATAAATATATAAATAGGGAGAGTGTTAACAAAGGGTAGGAATTGAATAATACGAAAGTATAAATTATATTTTTTATTAAAACATTTATTTTTGTCTCTTATTCATGTAAATAGCTGGAAAGTGTTAAGGCCACTTTAAATTCTAATAATCTAAAAAGTTTCCCTTCTTATCAAATACTTGAATCTTTATTGACGTCATAATGTTGGAAAGTTTTTCTAAAGTGTTCTTTGAGATGTTTTTCCAACAGTTTTCAATTGCCACTTCAAGCTTAACTTTGGTTACGTAAATTTTATCATTTACCTAAATTTCATGTAACAAAATGCCCCACAAACTTTTGTTTGGGCTTTAGCCTAAGTTTCTCGATGGCCACTCAAGATATTTAACATTATTAGCTTGAAACTCGGATTTTATAGGACTTAAATTGTGTGTATAGATGCATTGTTCTGCTAAAATATGTTCTCTCCATATATTATATAGAGTTATGAATTAGTTTTTGTGTTCAATTTAGAAAAAATTGTTGTTCCTCTATAGCAACAAAGCAGGACCCGAAACATCACAGATCTCTCACCATATTGTTGCTTCAAGAACCTGGCCGAATATCATGCCAATAATATCTAAATCCTGGTCCGTCTAGAATAAACTTGTTCTCGTCTTAAAAAATCAAACAGTGCCACAGATTCCGAAAAGCAACACCTTTTTTTGTGAACTCCAGACGCTCTATTTCTTTTTTTCTTAGATTTGATTGGCATTTTATTTTACAAAATGTATGTACTTATATACGTAATAATACGTGCGGATGTTTTGATGGATTAGTACGCATAAATCGTCTAGTACTTGGGAGGTTCAAATAGTCACAATTTGCGAAGAAGAAAACGTTTTGAAAGCTGCTCGATTACATTGGCTCTCGTTCTACGAGGAATCAAGGCAGAAGTAATGGCCTGTATTCTTCAACTTAACATAGTTATCAGTATTTTTTAAAAAGGCATTCACGACAGTCATATATCTGCTTAACATTTTAGTTAAAAAAGAATTTATATATATATAAACCACGTTCTCTTTAAAGCTAAGAATATTACCTTCCACAGTCAATGCTTATTGTCTGTATTTGCCATTTGCAAAAAATTATATTTTATTTCTGTTATATGTATGTGGTTTTGTAACAGGTACTATATCTGGGTTCTTCTACTAATCCTTTTGGGAAAACTATTCTTTAACTGTGATTTTTGTTTAAAAACCACTTTCCTGACGTTGGGTATGTGAGGTTAACGGTTGATCGTTGAGATCGTTAATCGTGAACTATAAGCATAAGAGAAGGTGAATTGCGACTGAGAGGTCAAGCGTCCTGAAATTAATATTCGGCATAGAATCCCCGAGGACTTGTGGAAGTAAACATCTTTGGAGCTGACCGAGCTATCAGGGTTAGAGAAGGATTGTCACTGAAGCTAAGTGATTTTCAATAATTTTATATGTTAGATTAAGTGTTAGGATTTCAGATTGCTCCCAGAGTTAAGCTATAAAATTCTATATTTTCATGAGAATAAAAGTAGATATTTTAAAGATTACGTTTGCTTCTTCCTCGATCTGTCTTACACCGCGGGCTGCGGCAACTCTGCGGCAACTTGTTAATGCAAATTCAAAGCTAGAAAATTAAAATCCGCAGAAAAAAATAAAGCAATGAATGCTTTAAAACTGAATTTAGCCTTATCATTTTCCCAGTTTTTCACTTGTGTTGAAAAAAAAAAGAATTTTAAAATTAAAAAAAAATTATGTTGCTAGGAATCAATGGCGCACACAAGGGGGTGTCCTAAGGGTCTGGACCCCACCCCAAAGCCCTTGATTTTTCTTCCGATTGATTACAATTCTAAGTATATAGGATGTAAAATTTAATTATGTATTTGTTACTAATGATTAATTTTATTAATTTTAATGCTATAATTATTTATTAAATAATTAGTTTTTTACTGTTTTTTGTTCCCGAAAATCGACAAAATCAAAAGGAACATGACATAAGAATGGTGGACTTTCGACCCTGGACACCCCTCTTGAAAAATTCCTATGTGTGCTACTGCTAGGAATACTTAAAACTGATTAACTAGGAATACTTTAAATTTGTACAAAAATCAGATGAATTCTTGAGAAAACAACAATTTTCCCGTGGCCTTATCACTTCTTTCCAGCATTGTTTTAGTAACAAAATACAAATATAGATTATTAAAAAAAAATTCATAACATATTGCTAAGATGTCATGTAGTTGGTTGAAAACATTACTACTATTTACCGTATTTACTAATTATTACTATTATTTTAAGAATACACAACTCTATTTGCAACTATGCACGACATAGAAACTTAGGGAAAACTACAGACATCTTCTTCACTACGTCTCTACATTCCAGTGCTGTTTCCCGCTCAAAGGAAAAACCGGTTGTATCATCTACAGCAGCGTCCTCTTTTCTAAACAAAGGAGCGTTAGAAGCCAAGCCTTTAGCCAAGCTTTTACACCATCATTATTATAAAAAACTGTTCATGTTTATTTTATAAATTTCATCAAAAATCTTTAAAATCAATACTACTACTACAAGAAAAAAAAAGCCATTCTCACTTAAAATAAATTTTACGGACGAAAAGTTCATGATCATGATCAAGCAGCCATTGCAATTGAGTCACGGGTTCGAGTCCTAATGTTACTAAAGATCCATCATATAAAACTGAACTCAGTGACGCAACAGTCCATGAGGACCAAGACCTACTGTGCCTATCTCAGTTTACGTGAGCTTAGGTGCTGGTGTGCATGTGCAAACGTTTCGGTCAAGTGGTCAGTCTGACGCGAAATCCCCATTGTTCATTTTCCAAGTAAGTTTGGTACTCATTTAACTCGTACTCGTACTTCAGTGGTGTTTGACCCTTTGAAGAAATGAAAGGCTGTGTCGGCCTTGCCCAGCTTAGGATTTGAAACCCGGACCTGTGTCGTGGAAGCGCGATACACTACCACTCAGCCCCTGGGCAATCCATCATATAGTGGCAAGTTAAATTTGCAAAGGCTTAAAAGGTTCATTATAGCGAGGTGTGGAAGATTGAAAAATCAGCTCTCTTGCCGTCTTCATTACCAAATTACTATATTTTTTTTCAAAAATAAAAACCCTATACGAATAATGGGCTCATTATCTAGTAATATTTATAATTATTTATTCAAAATTTTGGTAAGTTTTTTTTCTTTTTACTTATTTACAGCTATATATAACAACACTATAGATTCAAAGGAATTATAACACTGTTTGCAATATTTGTATCAAATATTACACACAGAAAACCATTCCATCAAAATGATACATTTAGTTGATGAACATCTCCACACCTTATTCAATTAATTAATCTCTACCGCCCTCCACAATCGAAGAACAAAACCATAAAACCGACTTCGAGGGTGCTAAAAACAATCATAGCAATAATCTTTACTCGTCGGAGAAAATTCTCGCCTAACTTTTGTTGCTATTTTTTTTGCTATCACAGTTGATATTTCTCTTGAACTCACGTCTCATTTGGCGGCGAAGTTTCCCTCAGTTTTCTACCCCTCCCCCTCGCCAAAATCGGTTTGAAAGTTTAATAAGGTCACGCTTCTTCGCCAATTTCGGCCGGTTGGCAAAAACGTGGCTTTTGCGCGATATTGCGGAATAATAAATAAATTTCTCAACTCTAGAAAGCTTATCCGGGAAGTGTAGGTAGCTCTCTTAACGAGTTTACCCGCAAATGGAATTGATCGAGGATTGGATGATTTTGTTTTAGGGAGGTGGGGATGTTGGCATATTAAAAAGAAAGTCTCTCGTTAAACACTTTTTCACTCTTTTTTTATTTACCGCAATAATGAGATAAAGTGTACTGACAAGATGTTACAACGTTGCAATATTTTAATGAAAAAACTAGCCTTATGGTTTCGATATAGCGAGAAAAAATGAATTTAACTGAAACTGATTTTTTTGTTCTAATTTGTCGGTGTAACGCGATCATGGAAGAAATATATTGTATAGTTAGTAAAATACGCTGATTGTGATCAGATATATTATAAGATAAAGATCATAATCAACCAATATATAATTAATCATGCTGCAGTCATGACGACTGTCAATTAGAAATCAAAAGATGACGCAATGGACCTATCAATTCCTTTTAAAAATAAACCATAAAAATCATTTTTGTATTATAATTAGTCCGTTTTACGATCATGTAAATAATCAAATACGTAAGTCTCATTATTAATTTTGATAATATCATCTAATCAAATTTAAGATGGGCTAGAACAGGGTGCCAACCTTTTTAGGAAGAGTGCCCCTTTCAGATAAAAAATAATTAAGTGTGCACTTCCAACTTTTCGAACAAATGAAAAGGTTGTGTGTGTGCTTGAAAAATTGCTTACAAGTACAAATTTCCAAAATTCAATAGAATTCCTTACATTTGCTTTTCAATGTAATATGGTGCTGTTAACAATATTTTCGGTTTTGATTTCGGATGGGTAACAATTAACTTTTTGCAGAGAAATTGTAGGATTTGTAAGACGATCTACATTTTTTTAACATCTTGAAATCATCAAACCCAGCACTGAAAGAATCAGGCAAAAATGGAAATTAAATTTTTAAGTCTATTTCAGCTTGGGCACTATCAATTTTTGAAGATAGTTCTTGCATTAATGTGAAATATGTTCATTTTTTTGCTTCTAAACTAAGACAAAAAAAAAAAAAAAAGATTTTCCTCAAAAGAAGATACTTGTCCAATTAGAGCAGAAAAAATACAATCTTTTCTCTCTGTAATCTTAAATTTAAATTATTTTAATGTCCCTTAAAATTGGTAAGAAAAGCTAAGTCACATAGCCTGTCTTCATTATAGAATAACAAGTACTCACTAGGCAGTCCAGTGTTTTCTTCCAGGCATTTTAAAATACACTCTCTCAAATTCCAAAATCCCGCGAGGGAAATAAGTTTGGAATACCAACTCGCACAACAATGCATGTGCATTCTCTATACGATAAATTTTTCTACTGATTCCCACAATTAAGTTTATTTCAACTAAATTTTGACATTTTTTTGTCTGGGATAATCACATTTCAATAAAATTGTAAAAAAAAAATGTTATTTATTATTATTTTTTAAAATTTTTTAAAGCTTCTGCCACGCCAACCCCCACACACGGGCACGCGTGCCCGAGTTGGTAAACCCCGTCTAGGAAAAAGTTTTTTGGGAACCATTTTGTATTCCATGTTTTAAGGTATTGTTTGCGGTTTAAAGTATTTCCATGCTTTAAAATCAGGTAAAATTCCGCTTCCTTTAAAAAAAAAAAAAAAAAAAAAAGGAAATTTTTATTTAGAACTTAAAGAACACATTGCTTAAATATTGTTTTGATAGTCAACAGATAATTCATTCCTTGCCAAAAACTACTTTCAAACAAAGCGCCTCAAAAGCCATAGCAGTTCCATTTGTGTAATATGTAGATTAAATGGTTTGTGTTGTAACATTTACTCAACGAAGCAATCGCAAAAAGATACCCCTATTATACATACTTAATATTTTTCCAAAAATTTTTGATTGTTCCGAAAACAAATAATGAATAAGCAGCTAATCTACGCTCTTTTTATTGTTTTGAAATTAGAGATTACAATGATTTGCATACTGGTATTCGTTAAGAAGAATTTTTCTGACTTTCGGAAAGCTCTGAAAATCAAACAGTACAAAACGGAGGAATATTTTGGAAGAATTGAGAAAGAAGGAAAAAGGAAGTCAATTTTTAGGAAAATCCTCCTCACACTCATGTTCGATATAAGTACATTTTTTTTCTTTACAAGCTGATTGCAACAGCCAGACGTAAGCTCATCTTCTATCCAGTTAAGAAGCACTTCACTCTAGATCATAATCGTAACCGCGTAATTTAAAACCACCAAGCGACTACGAAAAGAAACCCCCTTAAAAAAGCTTGTCCTAACTTCACTGACATTCAATTTTCTCCTAATCATATTTTTAATTGTCCTTCTCTATTGGCTAAACTCCATAACATAGACCTAAACCCCAAGGACCATTAATTGTTTTATTTGTCAAAGGTCGTCGACATAGCAAGGGCCGTTTTGGACGCCTTCGGCACCATTTGATTTTTCGGCACGGCATGAGCTTCAGCACTGTGTGTGTGTGTGTGCGTCTTATAATACTTACTAAACAAAGGAGGCACTTACATTAGTTTTGCTGTTCGGTGGTGGCTTCAGTAGCTGCATGTCAGTGTCAGATTACTCATTAGGTGGAGTAGGCGATTGCCTATGGGCCCCGTGCTTCTTAGGGGCCCACAAGAGCTTGTTCAGTTTTCTCTTCTGCCCAATTATTTAGAGTACATTACCTTGAAGACATCGAATTTGAATTCGCAGATGAAATGATTCATTTTAAGCATTTCACATTACAAGCAGAAGATTTTAAAAATGAAGGAAAGATACCAGCATATCACGATCATATGAACTTATTTTCAAAAACTTGCTGCAATCAACGTTTCCCAACGTTATGACAGCATTAAAAATATACAGGTGTCTTATGATAGCAAATGCTTCTGGCGAACAAAGCTTTTGAAAATTAAAAATGTTAAAAAACTGTCATCCATCTACAATAACACAAGACCACTTGCTATTTTGGTCATTGAATACGAACGTCTTGCAGAATACAGAATTCCAAGATGTTCTAAAAGAACTCACGGCCAAAAAATTGAGAAAACCAAATGTTTAGTTATTTTTTTATAACAGATTCTAATAAATAATTATTGTTTATATTATATTTTTTAATTTGCTGATAATTTGTTGTTATATTTGTCTATATATAATGGAATATATTCCTAAAATGTTGTGTAATAAAATTATTAGGCTACAGGGCTCTGAGAATTTGACTGCCTAGGGCCCTCCATATAGTTTAATTCGACACTGCCGTACGGCCATGAGCTTAAGAAGGGCGTTATTTCTGTCAAATCATGGGTTTGAGTTCTAGTGCCACTAAACACTTCTCATGTAGAGGAGCTGATGCACGTTCTGTGGAGGGCTGAGTCCTCACATTAGTGTGGTGTAGAAATTTATTGACATTAATTTGGCAATCATTCATCTCTTGCTATGCGGATAGGGTAAAATTTAAGAGATAAAGAAGGCGGGTTGTTTAAATTGTTTACATGCAAAAACAATCACAAAGCAATTTAGCCGGGTGAAAATGTAATCAAATGTTGGTGTTTTCCGAAATATAATAAATTTCCCCTTTTGTCTTTTAAATATATACCTTGTCCGAACCTCTATATTGCGAATTTTTCTATATCGCGAACTCTTTCCTGGAACCAAGAACATTTCACGAATTTCTTCGTAAAATAACCTCCCTATAGCGAAGTGCATTTTCTATATAACGAATTTTTTCTCTAGTGATTCAGTTTTTTTTCTTCCTATTTCTTAGTGTATTTCTGGACATTTCAAGTTACTCTCTCTTTTAATACAATTTTTTTGGCAGTTATAAATCTTGAACTGGTCTTATTAGGTGCCTAACTCGCCGAGAGGAATAGAATTCAGGTCATTTAATCCTAGAAGTGTTCCTTTTAACCCCCAGTGTCCAGTTCACTGTAAACATCTTCGATATCCCCTTCCACCATCAGTGGAATTGTCTCGTGTCCTTGAACTAGTCTCCATTCATTTGTAGTGTTGATCAGTCGTACTGGTAATTTTGTTTCTTGTAGCTCGAAAATTTTAAAACGCAAGTGCTTGAGCATCAAAGAAATACATTTAATTCTTCAGGAAGTGGATAAAGGCGTCAAGAAACTTTCCTTGCAATTTTTCTTTCTATCTGTTATTTATTTTTCTTTATAGTTAAGATATATAAAATAAATATATATTAATTTACAAAAAGGTATGAAGAATTACTTTTTTTGGTACGTAGTGTTTACGAAATTAAAGTTAGTTTCATGTGGTTTATGAAGTGCATTGAAAGGTGAACCTCTATATAACGAACTTTTTTTCGGGATTTAACGACTTCGTTATATAGAGGTCCGACCGTATTTCTATCGTTGCAATTTGATAGCAAAACCAGGGTTTAGAAAGTCGAAAGATTATTCATTTAAAGTAAGCATTTATTGCCGAATCAAAAGTGAAGCGAGTCCTTACCTGTGAGAAACACTTGTTTGATTTGAGTCTCGCCCCTCAGTAATTGCACCTGGTTCTAAATTTCGTCCAAGTGGACTAAGTTCCCTGTAGTGTAACCTTGACAACGATCCTTGAAAGTTGCCAGTTCCTTCGGTGGCAATGATCTAGTCTCTCGGGTAATTTTCGCCCCCTGCTTTCCGACTTTTACCAAATTGTATCCAATTAAATTTTCACTTCCCTCTCCTCCCCGCTTCCTTGATAATAGCAATTTTTTTTTCTCTCTTCTACCTTTTTTTTCTTCTTTTTCTTTCCAAAATTACTTCGTCTACAAGCCCGACCTTTAATGCCCTAATAGTTCAATAAAATTCATTACTTACAGGGATTTTCGTTGTTTCACCTTTTTTTCCCTTGTTTTCTTTTTTTAAAATTTATTTTCATCGTCGTTTTCTGAGTGCCCTTTTATTGGGTTAAGAAATTCCAACGCCATTTTGCACCGAGGAGTAATTTTATCGGATGTCGAGGGTGGCGAGTGTAGAACGTGACTTCGGTAGTTAGTAGAGTGGGAGTAATTTGTTTAATTATGGGGTAATAATCGAGTGATTTTTCTTTCATCTCCTTTATTCCGCTTGATTTTTATCTTTAGTGTCACGTGACACTATAAAAGAGTAGGTAATAGTTCGGAAGGAGATTTCTTGAATTTATTTAATGTATATCTCTTCTCTTCTAGTAGTACTGTTCTCTTAATGGGTTTCGAAGTTTAATGAAATGCACAACATAGATGATGGATCAGACATGAAAATAGTTTTAATTTCACTATAGAAAGTTATTTTTTTAAGTTTATTTGTTTCTTTGAGAAACTGTATTGTAAAGCAAAATAAACTTGTTAAAATGTTTACTTGTTGTATCATATTAACACTAAATCAACTGACATTTAACACATATGCATGAATGATCCATTTTTAGGTACTATATTTTATATATTTTACATAATTTACCTCATCTGGCTCTAAAAATGTTATGAATGAAGCGTTGCTCTTCCAGGAGAAATATTTATATTCTACTGGCATTTATTCCAAGACCATTCCATGTATTACATATTTCAGATTTTCAGGACTAATTTTCTGGATTGTAGCTTAACAGCTTTTTTATTTGATCTAATTATAATATCTCAATGGTAAATATGCAACAGGAGCGAAATATACTTGAAATCCTAACTCAAAACAATGGATTCACTTATTTTTATAAAGATGATTTTGAGGAACAGCAAGTAGGATTCAGCTCAGGGTAGTCTCGACATCAACTTCATTTAGATGAATACAGTGTGTTGCCAAATTCGACCGACAAATTCAGAGAGGTGATAGTAGGAAACATAGGGACGACAAATCACCACAGAATAGGGGGTCACCAACCACGTTTAGTCGTTTTAAATAGCGATAATGGTAGTCATCAAGAGGACTATGAGTCAGACGAGGTAAGTGGTCAAAAAGAATACAGGATTAAAAAAAAGCCGGGGGTTGAAAAACCCACCCCGTATACAAAATTTCAAGCCGGGGGGGTAAAAATAAAGGGCAAGTAGTCGAGGTGAACGGCCTACAAGGGTGGATGTTAAACGGGATTTGGTTTAAACAATGGGCGGATTACACGAAAGAGGAATATGCGAATATACACCTCATATACGCGGCCGAGCCGATTATAATGAACACCTAGCAGAGACAATATATCAGGACCCCTTTCCGAGGACGCGACGTCCATACTATACCACCTTCTCGTTATTCCACATGTGTTATGACCTACACCAACGCAACCTCGAACAATTTCAGGGACAATAACTTGTCGTTGCATTTCTGACGTCGAGCTGTGATGCACTGTTCACACTGTAAACATGCTTTACATCTAATAAATGTATTTTTTACCTCTTTTAATTAAACTCGACGTTACACCCATCATAACTTACTGCGACTAAACGTGGTTTTGGGTAACCCTTTTGTTCTTGGGGATTTATCATCCCCCTTCTTTCCTAATATCCAAAATCCCCTGAATTTTTTTTGGTCAAATTTGACACAACACCCTATATATATATCCAATACACGAGTTTTCTTCTGACTTTAAGAATCTGATCAAAATATATATAATTTCCGATTTTCTTTCTCTCTCAGTAATCAACCTAAAAGCCTCAAATTCGCCCTTCTTACAATTATAATCTTTCATTTTCTACCACCTTCGGGTCTCTTTGGGGTAACAATATTTTAATTGGATATCCTATTTCTTTCCAAAAAATAAAGGGTTTCCCCAAAACAAAATCAACAAAATAGATTTCCTCAGAGGTTAATCGAAAACACGTTAGCTCGAGCTAAGAGATTAATTTTTCCTTCTGCAGAATATGGAGATCATTTTTTGGGCTCAAGGCATTCATTGTCAGGAAAACATACGATGTATCAAGAAGGAGATTTGTCTTCCGCAAAAAAAGTCTTGTTCCCTCCCCCTTTCCGGGCCCATGGTTTTTACGGGGGAGAAAAAAGATTGAAAAAAAAATTTAACCCCGACCCCTCCCATACGTTAATAAATATGACATATAATGCATATCATATAATGTATATCTAGGTTCTGTCATTTCCTTAGAACTTCCTTGCACATTCAACTTAGCTTAGGGAAAAGTGCAGCTTTGACATTTTCTTCTCCTTACAACAGAGGGTACAACCAAATTTGAAGGAAGATAACTTGATCAAAGAAGAAGGTCCTCCTGGCACATGTCCGAAGACTCGCGATCTTGAAGTACATCCAGACAACAATAGGGGGTTAAAACCCCAAAGTCTTTTTAAAAAACCCCCAGATCTTAACTCTAAAACTTGTCATATATCCAAATTGAAGCATCGATATAGAGGGGGAATATGTTTTTTATACTTCTTATATCAACCACACTTCTTAGTAAAATTGCAACTTTACCACCCCATGATCTGGGGCATTATTACTGTAATGAATGCATGCAGATACGTCTTAAGACCCTCTGAGGCCCTGGGCCCAGAGAAATCTGGAGGCCCTGCGCCCCTATAGAAAAGTAGGCTCTACCTGAGATCTTTAAAAGTATACGGTATATAACATTGTGACGGGGCTTTTATCGCGATTTCTATTAACGTCGCAAAATGATAGGGAAAATAGTCTAGAAGAGGTCTTAATCTTGGAAATTAGCCTAACGTACCGGTGCGTTAACCAAATTGGTCCCAGACCAACGGGTATAAAGGTTCAACCAGAACGAAAATAAGGACCCCTAGCTGTTTTTGGATATGGGGAAGATTTAAAATTTGTTAAAGCCTTTACTAGTGAGATAGTATTTAATCTATAAGGTTTGATTCACGTGGTTAGTTGCGCTATCGACTGGTAAACGTGTTCGTCTTCTCATTTTGATCATCTTTTTTGGGTTATTCTTATGTCTATTTGGTTTTAAAAATAAAATCTTAATAAACAGATTTTTAGTATGAATATTTAGTAGTTCTTTTGTTCCTCCCCAAAAAGGCCCTGGGTGTGTAGAATGGGTTCCCCCTCGGCGGGGACTTTTAACATGTTTTTCAAAAATTCGTTCAAAAATAGTTTGAAATAAACAAATTGCCGACTCAAAATCTCAAAATTAGGAATGGCCCCATTTCGTCTAAATGAATTGGTTGTTTTGGTACTAGGCTTGGTCGAAGGACAACTCATCATATAATAATATAGTCTTACTACTTGGCCAGTTGACATGCAGTTTGAAATTCCCTGATTTTCAGAAAATATGTACTGGAATAACATTTGACCGGGGTCATGATTTTTTAAGACGATGAGAAAGAAAAGGTCCAATCGAGGGGGGGGCCCCCAGGGGAATTGGCCCATGCCAAGACGTCCCCGGAGCGTCTTTTGGCCTTTCAAAAACAACGTAGCTTGAAATTTTTTAAATTTTTTAAAATTAGTAGTACTTCGAAAGATTAATATGTTTTCAATTAAAAATTTTTGTATGAAATTAAATTAAATTTTAAAAGAAATATTTTTTAGTTAAAATAAATTTTTCTTTCTATCTCTGGTTTTATTCAAACCAAAAAATACAGTGTGTGAAACCCTTTAATTTAAAGAGATATCTCAAATAATTTTATGTCGCTTCTTTTCAACTAATTTATCATTTAATTAAGGCCCGTTTTTTTTTATCAAACTTTTTTCACTCATCATTTTTACTTTGCGTAGAAATTAACAAAAAAAGAAAAATCGCTTTTCCTTTTTATATATGGTTCATTTGAATCAATCAGGTAAACAATTAGAGTAAGTGGAAAATACAAAAATTTATTCCATCCCTTAAGCTCAGGTGCTCACGAAAAATAAACTCCCACTTCTCGGGGTATCTCCCCGACCTTTCTGTAACCGGGCGCACGAACTTGAAAGTGGGTGTGTGCCGGACGTTTTTTTTCCCCTTTACCACAACCAGAAAAACTTTTTAAAAAAACTCCGCCATTTTTAGTTTTGAACAGGAAGCGAAGTGTTTTCTGGCGTGAGTTATATTAATGTCGCGCTATAAAACTGTGCGAGCTATTGACGACGGACCTCATAACTTTGACCCGGGGGTGGTGGGGGCGAATTTATATTCCCCCCTTTTTTCTTCCACCCACAAACTGGGGACGTTTGACCCGACGTTTAAAAGCGCAGCGCCCCTCACGCGGCACACCCGAACTCAAACACCCAAATTCGTCCCTGACCTTGACTACCAGACTGGGCCCATGTTTGGCGTGTTTTATCTCTATGTGCTTTTCCCTTTTTTTTTTTTGCGGGCCAACACTTCCAAATTTGGCGGTAAAAAAAAAATAAGTTTAAAAAAATTTTTTCAAAAAAAATAATACATAAAAATAGTTTATGATAATAATTTTCAATGTTAATTAAAATAGTACCTACGATAAAGACAACAAAGTGTTAATTGAAAAAAATAACTACAAATTAACTATAGGAATACATTTAATGCGAAATTTGAGTTTGAGGATTTTTGATAAATTTGTTTACTTTTGGTCGTACGAATGAGATAATGTCACTCTCATTTCGTCATCTACATTTAAAAATCTCGATATTTTGAACCCACTTTTTTAGCTTCATCTGTGTGTATAACGGAATCTTTGAACTCGATTTTTACCCACTTTAAAAAGTCATATTTTAATTCAAAATTTTGCACACTTGCCAAAGACAAGACAATACAATAATTTTATAATTTTGTTCCATTGTCTTGATTAGGATTATCAGGATTAATGATTTATACCATTTCCAGATTTAGCGACTATAGCGAAAAAATTATGGTTAATACACAAATAAATGTTCTTTATATTTGAAAAAAGAAGAAGGTTGTTTTTGAGGGAAGGATGAGTTTCAGAAAAAATATTCAGCTCTTTTTAGTGAAAAATATCATTGACTTTACACCTTCTTCCGCATTAAATATTTCAAACTTAGTTCTTCCAGATTTCCTTCAGTTGGCTGATCCTACATTTTGCAACCCAGGTCATTCGAATCGCTGATAGGATAACGATGGGTATTCCAGATTCCAAAAATGACGCATTTAGGATAAATTCATCAATGAATAAATGATATTTTAAAAATCTAAAAGAACACGCTTTTATTGTAAATCGAAATTAAAACATGAAAAATAAATTATAGTTTAAAAAAACTAAAAAACACACTTATATAATTAATCGAACTAAAAAGTAAAATAAGAATTCTTAATATAAGAATAAAATGATTATCGAGAAAATTAATGCTCGTATGGTAAAAGCGTGGGATGTGCTTTGTATTACATTTTTACACTAACTCTGCATTTCGGAATAGAACTAGTAAGAAATTTTAACTATATTGATATCGAACACCCCTCACTTTTACTACAATGACATTAATTTTCCCTATAATCATTTTATTCTTATATTAAGAATTATTTTTTACTTTTTAGTTCAATTGACTGTAAAAGCGTGTTTTTTTTTAGTTTTTTTAAAACTATAATTGAACTATTTTTTTTATATTTGCCAATGCTAAAAATCTGAATTCACGCAAATAAAATGTAGAGAATGGTACAATATCTTTCTTTGGCTATCATGAGATCGCACCCAATTTTAATCCAAAATGAATTAACTCACTCTTCCTAATGTTTTGAAATTAAATCTCGGATATTACACAGAGGGAAATTAGTTTTTCTTCTTCATTCAAAGTCTATTCATATACAGATGTATCCGTTACCACAAATGCGAAACCACTCAAAATTTTTATATCTATTTATCCACGAAAATGTAAGTTAAATATACCACGAATACCCTTAGTTTATGTCTATAAAACGGTTGAATGATTCGGTTTTGGATTTTATTTATTTTTTTTCAGAGTATAATTAACAATTAAAAAAAATGGTGGCACACTTGAAAAATTTGACAGTTTACAAAAATGCCACGCCACAGTGGTTGAGAATCATTGCTTTACTACATAGTTCTCTTAGGATAGATAAAACCTTTTTTTATTTTGTAAATTGTCGATACGTTTTTGTTATTGATTTAATTTTAAAGATATATTTACACAGATTAAGTGTAGACTTAGTTTCATTAGTATGACATAGAATTAAATTAAGAAGCAAAATGAACAATGAATGCTGATAAATGTAATTTAAAATGTGATTAATATACTGAACTCTCTGAACTCATTGGCGCAACAGCCCATGAGGGCCAAGGCCTACCGTGACACCTCAGTTTACGTGACCTAAGGCTCTGGGGTTCTTGGGTCTCGGACAAAGTTTCAATTATTTATGTATATAAACATGAGTGATTCTCTCTCTCTCTCTTTCTCTCAGCTAAAATTCGGTATTAATGGTCGAATCTAGATTCGTGACTTACTGCTCCGTCGATCCACGCACGCAAATAGCGTTTATGTAAGGCTAGTTATCAGAGAGGGAGGGAGTATTGTTAAAATGGGTGTGGGGGTGGAAAGCCGATTGCCCCGTGTTTAAATTTTAACGCTCCCTCAAAAATTAGACCACTTTTATACAGTCACTGAAAGTGATCTGTAGCTTGGAGTTGTGATTTAATAATGTGTATTGGAAAGGTCGATATATATGAAAAACATTTTCGAAGCATACTAATTTAAAGAAACATGCATGAATCTTTGGAGATAACTTATATTTACAGTGGTTGATCGGTTAATGAACATAATCGCACTGTGGTATTCCGGGGATGCCCACGGTATCGGTCAAGTGGTCAGTCTGACACGAAACTCCAGTGTTAAGTTCCCAAGTAAGTTTGTTATTTATCGAACACTGAAGGGATGAAAGGCTGATTCGACCATGCCCAACCCGGGAGTTGAACCCCAGACCTGTAGCGTGGAAGCGCAATACACTACTTTTCCGACACTGAGCTCCAATGTGCTTTTCCTTGCCTAATTATCAGAATGCGTAACTCCTTCGGGAGTGCTAATTTTATATTGGAGTTGATTATGAATTTGATATTGGATAAGTTGTTTAGGTTTGCCAATATTAGCGATAACATTCCAACATGGCTACCTCGATATTTTTATCGTTTGGTAATGTGGTTGCTTGGCGCAATTAAGTTATCACGCCAAACAGCGCTTGGCGCTTAGCACTCCTATTACAAATTTAGTACCTTGATGAGTCACGCATTCTGATAATTAGGCCGACGATATAATATATATATATATATATATATATATAAAATAGGTGGGATTTCAGGTGGGATTTAGTTTCACATTTCCGGTCTTAGGATGGCAACTAAGTCAATATTAAACTGAAAAAGCTATCAATTTCTTAAATATTAAAATGTCAGTAGTTTTTTCTGCTGTACTACTACTTTCAAACTTTTAACATAGATATCGCGAATTTTCAGAAATACAGTTCCCAAGTAAGCTTGGTACTCATTAATGGAGCCACTAAAGGGAGGAAAGGCTGAGTCGTCGACCTTGCCCAGCCCGGGATATGATTAATATAGTTTTTTATTTACTAGTTCCTTAAAAATGTTTTCTTCAGCCTGTTTTTGTCTGAACTACTGTGGCTGCAGTAGCTAAGTAGTCATGATTCTATTGTCCTGATATAGATCTTGCTACCGTATAAAATCATTTTGAAAACTACCAGATGGTTTTAAAAGTTAAATATAAATGAGCTATTGAAAATGTTAATAAATTTTAATAATATAATCATAAAGGTTTATTTTTTATTCATCAAATATATATTACTTTTATCTCTTCAGGAATATAAACTAAAACAGGTGTTTGTTTTTAGAACATCGAAAGAAGTCGACAATCTTTTTAACTGCTCTGGAAACCTATTTGATAATGATGGTTATTATATTCGTCTTGCGATTAGTTTTGACCGAAAATCATTTTAAATTATTGATCATACTTGATCAATTCTTACAATTTAATTGATTGATTGTTTGATTTTATGGCACAAGAGCCCTTACAATTTAATAGAAAACATGCTAAATTTATCAAAATGCTTTTCTATGTCTTACAGCCAATTAGATTTAATATACTATGCATCAACCATAACTAACAGCATTACTGAATTTGTAACAAAACATGCTAAATTTAGCAGAATTATTCCAAGTAGAATCAACAGAGACTCGCGGTCTATACCATACCCTCTTACAGAAATTCTCCACCAATACCAAACTTTGAAATGAGTTACTGAGTCCCGCCTCTCATAAATGATTCCAAGACATAATTATTATTAATCTCATTTAGATTATTGCACCAAAACTTCACATCTCAACTTCGAATTCCGGATACGACGAGGAGGAATATTTAAAACTCGGAAACCCAAAACGAAATCTCACACAAATTGGTCCCAATTAACGACGTATACACTTTCAAAGGCAGCAACAAACTCCTTCCATAACGCCTCCCGATCTGGGCTCTTCTATAATTCAGGAACTGCCTGCCTTCCACTTTCTTTCCTAAAATATTCACCAGCAACAGGACGCGCAAAGTTTCCTTCTAATTGAAACGAATGCGAATTTATTGGGCGGTCTGTCGTTGGCGTTGGAGACGTAATTCGACGTCAAAACGTGCCGTTATGGCGCCAACTTTGAAGAGGTCACGTACGACCCAATGTAAAACGTGTCCAACGGTTCTGGAAGATCCCTCCCTTCTTGGCGAGGATCTCTAATTTACCAAAAGGAGGAGGGTATGGAGAATAATTTATTAGCATTTTTTCTTCTGTTTTTGCTTTTCCGGTCCTGGTAAAAGGGGTGTAATGGAGAGGTTAAAAAAAATTACCAGAAATGGCAGTTTTCGAGACGAGTTTTAACGAAGTTTCGCTCGTTAGGTTGTAATTTCAATTAAGAAGTTTTTGGGGAGGGAATTTGCACGAGGCTGAATTAGATTAAGGCTCAGGTTTGGGGTAATGTTTTGGAGGATTCATAAGGTAGAAAGGGGTTGTTTAGGAGTTGGAGAGGAGACTGGACTCCGATTCCGCGAATCATGGTGTTGCTGACTATGTAGGGAGAATTTTCACTAGAAGCCTCGTTTGACTTGGTGGATTTTAAATAATATAATATTTTGTACTCTTCAAGTTATTAAAATGAATGTCCTAAAAATATTAGGAAGGATATATTTATTGCATCAACGAGGAAATTTGATTTCTCTCATATCTTCTGAATTTTCAATCTTATTGTAGAACACTATATATAGGGGAAAATAATGGAATGTTGTATTTTATATACAAGAATGTTACACATGTTACTTATAATTAAATTAAGTAGGGAAAAATTGAGGAAAAATATAAGGTTCTTGGCAGAATCATAATGCAGAGAAAGTTTATTAATATATATATATATATATATATATATATATATATATATATATATATATATGTAGGAAATAGTGATTGATTAGTTTCGAATAATTAGAATGTTTTGAATTTTCAATATATTTCGAGAGAGAAGAGAGATGTAAGAGATGGCGGCCCCAAGCAAACTGAAGTGAATCGAGAGGCTTTTCAATGCCCAATGAAAGAATTTGGAGCGAAGACGTCAGACGCATATAGTCCTTGAGTGCGAGATCGTTTGTTCACTCTCACACCGGACACGAACGAAGTAAGGTCAACGCCCTTTTAGCGACTTTGCCTTTGCAAGCAACGCAGACCCCTTCTTTAGGCCTAGCGATGTTTGGCGCCCCCGTCTCACAGGTGAATCCTGCTCTCTGTTCGAACTATCTTTTATTTATCTTCTTGTAAATAATTCAAAGCTGTAAATAGTCTGTTCCTTATCTTAATAAATTAATTGTTCTTTAAACTTGGCTTATGCTTTCTTTCGTCCAAAATTTCATCATTACCCCTAGACACCGTCCCACACACACACACACACACACACATATATATATATATATATATATATATGTGTGTGTATATATATATATGTATATGTATGCATATGTATGTATGTGTATATATGTGTATGTATGTGTATATGTATATATATATGTGTGTGTGTTTTAATCCTATATTAACTGAAAAAAATTACAGTACAATTTTTGACATCAAATATGTACATAAAATTTATAGTATATTAATATGATTTTTTTTCTTTGCAGCACAAATTTTACACCTGTGTTTATTGTTATCTTTATAATTAGTGGTATTCAATAAGTCCATAGACATTCACCCCACTAAATTCACAATAAAATTCAGGTAGTTCATTTTAACCCTTTATCTACCGACGGTACTTATAAAAATTTATACCACTTATACCACTCACTTTAAAAATGAAAAGAATAATCCTTTTTACGAATATTCTGACGATACTTAGCAGGAATATTCTTTTAAATCTGCTCTTTCAAAATATATGGGAGCACAGGTTCTCTATGATGAGCATTTTAGCGGGGAAAGCGAATAGTTTTATAGCAAAAGTTGCGTTTTCAGCTGACATTTTGATCGGATTGCAAAGATTGTCATTTTTGTTCCGAAACAGTAGTTAATGTCAAAAGGTAAGAGTCTTGTTTTTTTTTTATATGTTAAGGAAGACCTTAGAAAAAGATTTTTTTAAAGTGAACAGTGTATATAATTATATATAATTTTACAGTTGAATAACTTTGTGGTACTTATAAATACGGCGACACACTGGGTGTTGCAGCAGGAAAAACATTTTTAAACTTTGAATCTGAACTTTTTTTTTTTTTTGCTACTCAATTATAAATGAAATATCTATTCTTATTTCAAAAATTAACACCATTTTAATTTCTGTATGTGTAACTGAGTTTTAACAATAATATAGGATATTTTCAAGGTGCTATTACATTATTATTACTTCCTTTTCTTAGAATGTCTGGAATTAAGAAACTCTGTCGCAAAAAGGTTTGGATTTATTACAGAGTGAGTGAGTGAATGAATATTAACGTCGCACTGTTCAGCTACACGAGGACTTTTGGCGACGGACCACGTAATTTTGAACCATGGTCAAGTGACGTGGACGACACCTGAGCTGGCACCCCCTCTCCTAACTACCACACCACACCAACGGGAGGACGTTTCAGCTCTCGACAGATTTAGCGTGCATCGCTGCCCTACACGGCGGGTCTTTAGTGGTACTGGGCTCGAACTCGTGACAAAGTTAGCCACGATCCGATACCTATACCACTCGGCTACCGCGGCCTGGATTTATTACAGAACCTACTATTTGAAATCAATGATGCACTAACAGGTGATTTTTCAGATGAAATCCCAGTAAATTATCTGCTGGAATTTTTGTTAGATTCTTAGGATGACGATCGACAGACTGAACTCAAGGTGCAATAGTTCATGTTAAGAAAATACAGCATCTCTTACCCCAAGATACACAGTGCTTTGAGAAACATTCAGTTGCAACCTTTCTCAAAATGCATAACGCGTAATGAATTTCTGTGTATTAATGAGGAAAAAAAACTGTTTATTTGAATATCATCAAATTAAGCTTATGTGTAAAAAAAATTATAAATAAATAAATTTTAAAAGTTTAATTACCTTTAAAAATAAATATTTTGTGCCGTGAAATATTAGTGTTGTCTGGTTATTTAGCATTTTTAAGAGTTAAAACTGCGTTAAAAAAGTATCATTCGGTCTTTTCGTATAATGAGAATATCTGAAACCACCTTTGTGGACTGACGGTACTTTTAAGTAAAAATTTAATTACTTAGCTCTAACGAATTAAATTTCCCAAAGTTGAGTATTTTATTTATGTATATCCCTTAATTTTTAATGCAGTATTTCAAAAAAAAATATTACATGAAAAAATTTGCAGTAAATCATAATGCGGTAGAAAAAGGATTAAAGAAGTCCAAATTTCAGTTGAAAAAAAATAATGCAAAACTTAAATCCTTAATTTAGTGTGGTAAAGTGTATGAGAACTTTCAGAATATTCAATTATGTGTGAGGTATTGGAATACATTTCAGAATATGTTAATCTTAATTCTGTGAAAACTATATTTGAAATATTTAACTCTGAGTTTTAACTCTTGTCAGGAAAAGGCAGTGGTAACCTAGTGGTTATGATCACGGCCTCATGGCTGGTGAGCCACATGCTCGAATTCTGATGCAACCAATGCACGTTAAATCTGCCATGGCATAAATTCTTCACTTTGGCATGGTGTGGGTAGCCGCAATAAACTAGTGGTTAAGATACCGAACCCATGGCTGGCGTATCATGAGTTCGAGCCTAATACCACTGAAGACCTCCGTACAGAGGGGGCCAATGCACGTTAAATATGTCGAGGCTTAAATATCCTCCCGTTGGATGAGTCGTCCTCGTCATTCAACTATGGTTCAAAACTACGAGGTCCGTTGTTAATATAGTTCTCATGTTGCCTTAGAATACAACCCTAATAAAACACTCACTGAATCTTCTAGAAAAATAGCTTCGTGTAACTGCAGAGTACGTCATAAGTAATCAATCAATCAACCTGTCAAGGGAAGGCTGTGGCAGCCAAGGGATCGTTAACCCCTTACCAGCATTGTTTCCGTCGAGTCATAGGTTCGAATTCAGGTGCCCTTAAAGATCTGCCATATAGAGAGGCTGATTCATGTTAAATCTGTCTGGGGATATGGCAGATATTTTCCTCCTTATTAGATCATTGTTCAGAATTACGAATCCGTCACCAATAACCTTCGTCTTGCTTCGAAGCGAGTGAATCATTGTTCAGAATTACGAATGTTTCACCAATAGTCTTCGTCTTCGCGAAGTGAGTGAATCATTGTTCAGAATTACGAATCTGTCATCAATAGCCTTCGTCTTGCTTCTGAGTGAGTGAATCATTGCTCAGAATTACGAATCTGTCATCAATAGCATTCGTCTTGCTTCTGAGTGAGTGAATCATTGCTCAGAATTACGAATCTGTCTCCAATAGCCTTCGTCTTGCTTCGAAGTGAGTGAATATTAACGTCGCACTCTTCAGCTACTCGAGAGCATTTGGCGACAGGCATCGTAATTTTGTTCCATGGTCAAGTGACGAAAACGATTTCTGAGCTGCCATCCCCTTTCCTAACTTCTACTCCTCAGTAACGGGAAGACGTTTGAGCCTCGACACATTTAACGTACTTCGGCCCCCTTCGCGCGGCTCTAGGTTCGAACTCAGATACACCGAGCACGAATCCGTTACCTCGACCACTAGGTCACAGCTTGCTTCAAAATGCGACAGTAATAAAAAAATTAATCAATCAAACGATCGAAATAACTCTCGGAAAAAAAAAGGTTCAAACTCTCATTAGGATGACGTATTTCCAACTTTTATTTCATACCAACCATAATTCTAATTTCAAGCAATAAACATCAATTACCACCATGAAGGGGAAAAAAAACTTACTTACGAAAAAAAATCGGATAAGTCTGTGCAATTACATAATGGTCCGAACGCAACATTATATCGACATTTCGTAGCTGCTTAAGAACCGCCTAATTTAATGCCTCTGCCTCCTAATTCAACAGAGGAACCTACACTTGAAAAATCACCGACCCTCCTCTCTCCTATTGATTAATGCGCTGTCTGCGAAAGAAGACGCAAACAAGACAACAAGCTCATTCTCTTATTTATTTGTCGAAAACGCTGACGAGCCGTCCTCCCCGTAGTCACTCAATGAAATTCTGCCGGAGAGTGATCAGTCCCATTTTTCACAAATACTCCCGATTAGTTGATATCTTTTTTTACCCCTCTCCTGTATAACTGCCGGTAACTCGAGGGGTGTGTGTTTATATAGTTCTTTACTTTTAAAATAAAGCAAAAAGAGCGACTCTCTAGAATCAAGAGGGTAAAAAAGGGTTCTTTTTTTTCGAGTCTCTATCCAGGAATTCAATTCCACTAAGGGATTTCAAAGTTTAACGAGTTTTTTAGTAACTGAACTTTGACTCGATTTGCTGTTATTTCTCTCCGTAATTTGTTTCATGTGATTTTCTTTTTGTTGGTAGTGTTTTTTGGCTTCGATTGCTGTAGCTCAAAAGAAGGGGACATTTTAGAGAAATCCACTTACAGAATGAATTTTCCGGGAGTAGCATTTCAGGAAACTATTTATGCTGCGAGATGATGACGCTTAAGTAAGTTCCCCGCTTTTGGGATTGGATTATCTTTAGCTGAGAAAAATTTGCGTAAGTTTTTCAACGCTTCGAGATTTGAAATTATAAAAAGAGAGGCACAGAGATCGTTTCATGTTATTGATTATCTTCTCCCTCAAGTGTGTGATTCACATTAAGGTAAAAGTGTCAAGTGTCTAGCCAATCGAGACTTCATTTCGCTCGAGATGACTCTGATTGTAGACGCTTGACACCCCGATTTACCCTTTTTGTGAATTCAGCTTTTACTCGAAGTCGTAGGACTCGGAAGAAAGTGAAAATACATCACTAAGAATTTTATTTTTGTGTTAGTTTTTAAATAAAAGTATGCTCTGTTTCTATTTAATAGAATGTTTATAATACTAATAAGAATTGTTTACTATAACTTTCCCGCTAAACTATTTATATAAGATTTTACCAAACCGATAATGTTAATTAAATCTTCTTTCGCCTAAACGAATTTTAAGAACTAATCGGCCTAGTCATTTAAGATATTACTTGCATTTTATATTTAAATGAAAATGAGCTTTATAAAGATTTTAAGTATATATATATGAAGAAGGAAGGTTCGTTCTGGGTACCTTCCGTTCCGAACGCAAGTACGTAACCAATCACGCCAAAATGATCGTCTTCGCGTGATGTTGGTACTAGTTCATATAGATATCACACCGCCACATACTCCCTTGCCAGTGTTTCGGCGAATAGGCGAACAAACGATACCATATTCGTGGCGAGCATGTAAGCAGTTGCGTCACTTGGTGGATTGCGTCATTCGTGCGAGACGGCTTTGAGAATTGAGTCATGTGTATGACGGTTTGGTTGCGTCATTTGTGTGAGACGACTTGAGAATTGCATCATTTGTGTGAGACGACTTTGAGAAGCAACGGCTTATTTGCGTCAATATTTGACGATTAGGTTGCTTGTGCGGTGGATAGATGGCGCCACGACTGCGGCGCGTGAAGGGTGCGGTTCCTTTGCACTGCCAAGGTCACCAATGAAGGAGGAAAGTTCGTTCTGGGTACCTTCCGTTCCGAACGCAAGTACGTAACCAATCACGCCAAAATGATCGTCTTCGCGTGATGTTGGTACTAGTTCATATAGATATCACACCGCCACATACTCCCCTGCCAGTGTTTCGGCGAATAGGCGAACAAACGATACCATATTCGTGGCGAGCATGTAAGCAGTTGCGTCACTTGGTGGATTGCGTCATTCGTGCGAGACGGCTTTTGAGAATTGAGTCATGTGTATGACGGTTTGGTTGCGTCATTTGTGTGAGACGACTTGAGAATTGCATCATTTGTGTGAGACGACTTTGAGAAGCAACGGCTTATTTGCGTCAATATTTGACGATTAGGTTGCTTGTGCGGTGGATAGATGGCGCCACGACTGCGGCGCGTGAAGGGTGCGGTTCCTTTGCACTGCCAAGGTCATCAATGAAGGAGGAAAGTTCGTTCTGGGTACCTTCCGTTCCGAACGCAAGTACGTAACCAATCACGCCAAAATGATCGTCTTCGCGTGATGTTGGTACTAGTTCATATAGATATCACACCGCCACATATATATATATAGTTCCCTGGAAGAGTAAGTTTGATTTCAATTTACTCCGCATTCACATCAACGCAGCCGGCGTTGAGCGTTTAGCCAATCATAAACTTCATCTCTGAAGAGATGAAGTCTCTGATTGGCTAAAGGCTCAACGCTGACTGCCTTGGTGTGTGAATGTGGCTTAAAACAACACGAGGACTATTGATGACGGATCTCGTAATTTTGAATCATGGTCAAGTGACGAGGAAGATATCTGCGTTGGCACCCCTCTCCGACATCTTACACTCCACTAACTGGAGGATTTTGAACCTCAAAAGGTTTTATATGCATCTGCCCCTCTACACGGTGGGTCTTCAGATGAACAAGGGCTTGAATTCGTGACTTACCAACACTAGCCATGAGTTTATGAACATGATCAATTGGCTATCGCTGAAAGAGAATGATACACTTAAGACATGAAGCATTCATGTGATCTGTTTTGTATCATCTGCTTTTGATTTATGCAAATGATGGAAGTGGGGTGAGGGAATATTAACGTCGCACTCCTCAGCTACACGAGGGCTTTTGGCGACGGACCTTGTAATTTTGAACCATGGTCAAGTGGCGAGGACGACACCTGAGCTGGTGCCGCCCTCTCCTAACTACCACACCAACGGGAGGACGTTAGAGTTTTCGACAGATTAAACGTGCATCGCCAAGGTGGGTCTTTAGTGGTACTGGACTCGAACTCATGACACGCCAGCCACGAGTCCATTACCTTGACCACTAGGCTACCGCTACCACCATTGGTAATAAAAGTCTATATTCTTCTGTGTTTATATTGTATGTTTCTGTGTTCATCTATCTCTCGTCTTTCGTATGTATCTCATTATGAAACACACAACAACAACATATACTTATGGAAGAACTACTGGAAATTTGTGTTATAATTTTTGTAGAGAAAAAAAGAAAAATGAAAGCATTAAGTTGTATAAGAGAGAGAAACAATAAATTTTACTCCCTAATTTTTTCGTTTCCTGTGATAAATTTTAACCAATCAAACTTTAATATTTTTCAAGAAATATTTCTATATAACGGGAAATAAAGTCTCTCAGGTGAAACTACTATCCTATTCTACATATTTAAAACAAAATCATTTCAAAATTACCACTAAACACCGAAAAAATGCCATAAAATAACGCTCTGGACAGCAAACTAGATACTTGTACGTCGCTGCATAGAGATAGGGAATAAAAAAACCACCTTCTCTATAAAAATCATGATACAAAAATCCTAACCGCTTGATATGCGAAACAATCTGCGCCAGACTCAATTTTCTATCCTGTTTGAACACCCTTACCATTTTTTTCTTCCTCCCTTGTTCTATGCAGACGAGACCCCACAACCTCTAATCAAATCACGACATCGACTAAGGGGGGTACACCCCAGTCAGTTATACGCTCCGTCCGCCAAACCGGATTACGGACCAGCACACGTCGCGCGCTCTGTGTACACCCCCCTGACAAACCGAATCCGCGGAATTTGCAAGTTTGTTTTGATCTTGTCCGGTTTTCCCTCGGTGTGTGAGAGAGGAGAAACGCACGCGAATGGAAATAGAGCTTGGAATTGATACTTTAAAACATTCCCATTGGTGTATATGGTTTTACATACTAAAGTAATAGTAGAATAACCTTTTTGGACCCCAAATTGTTAATCCATTCTCTATTTTCCCATGATTTAACACCCATTTTTAAAAAACTCTAAATGCTCCAATTCCCCCTCTTAGGAAATTAAAAAAAATCAATGCAATTTTTGATGTGTAACATCTTTCCTCTCGGTTGCTGGATATTTGTTGGGAGTGATCTCGTGAAAAGGGACGGATGTGTGTAACAGGATGTGACGCAAGCACGCGCTACTTGATTTGACCAATGAGAGTGCGTGGCTGTGTCTTTTCGTTACCCTCGCATGGGGGTCCAACTCTAGCAGCCATCAAGCACTCGAGCGCTTGACTCTAAATCCGTTGGTCACAATATTGGGGACATAAGTGCGACAGAATGCTTATTTGAAAATGGACAAACAGTGATTTCGGTGGTCGTATACATTTCTTCGAATCAAACGGTTAAGAAAAATTAAAGATTTCCTGCATTTTGTACTTTTACCATATAACGAAGGTGGTTCTGCTCTTTTAAAAAAATTATCACTCGCTTCCCCTGATTTTGAGTGGTGATTTTAGCTCTTTAACTTCAGTTTGCCAAAAGTTGAGCCACTCATAGCTTTTATGAATGATGAACTCAAGCTCGAAAGGAACACAAATCAAAATGCTTCGACTGCTAACAGTGGTACTGTCATTGACGCTGTTTTTCAACGTTTTTTAAATACTTTGAAATGACAAGTATATGGGTCATATTTTAGTTATCATAAGTCTATTGTCTCCTCTCTTCCCCAAACTGATCAAGAATAATTATTTTTGATAAAAAAAATTGCATTACTCTTTGTGTTAATTAAATAAAATTTTCATTAAAGATATAATTATTCGATAGAAAATTATTTCCAATCATATCAGATTTTTTTTTTTTTTTCATATTTTGTTCAGGAAAAAATATTGAGTATTTACCACGATAACATGTCAGAAGTTACACATCATATGCGACTACTGTGAGACTCGTTTCTTTTTTTTTATTCTTATTTATTTGTTTATTGTTTGTCGGATGTTTCCTTGTGCCGAATGAACGAGTGTTTATCAACCCCTTTGCGTACCATGTAACCACTAGTGGACACATACTATGTATAGAGCAAAATCTTATTTTAACTTCATGTGGACACATGACTCATATAGCTGTACAAACTGTGCAACCAGCACAGGAAACATTATAAGCAGTGGCGCACACAAGGGGGTAGGGGTCCGGACCCCCCTCAAAGCCCTTGAATTTTTTTCGATTGGTTTTATAATTCTAAGTATATAATACGTAAAATTTAATTAAATATTTGCTATTAATGATTAATTTTATTAATTAATGCTAATTATTTATTCAATAATTAGTTTTTTACTGTGTTTTGTTCCTGAAAATCGACAAAGTCAAAAGGAGCATGATACAAGAATGGTGAATTTTTCAACCCCGAACCCTCCTGAAAAATTCCTGTGTGCGCTACTGATTATAAAGTAGATTTTCTTTTATTGGGATTGTATGAAATTACAAAAGTTAAGTTACAAAATGTCTGTGTTTTATAAATATATTTCAGAAAATAGGAAAATTAGAATTAAAATTACAAGTCTTTGTGGAATTGTTTGAAATGTTCCTTGGAACAAAAAACTTTTCCACTGGCGTTACATTACTGCATTGTCATTTTTGTGCCATTTCTTCATCTTTATCACAAATATATAAATCCGTATTAGTGTCACTGCCGTATTCATCGGTTTCTGGTAAATATTCTCATTCTGTTTTACCTTCTTTGAAATCCAACGACGATGCCCTATTGGCACAAGAAAAGTAAAAATAAACAACAAAAATAGTTATACAATTTTCAGAAAGCGAAACGAAACATGAACGAACGTGCGCCTTACTCGGTGCCGAAAGAAAAATTAAATGTGCGTCGTAACGTCAAGGACAGTATCCCCAGAAATCTGGGATTTCTGGGGATGCTAGAAAACGCAGTCTGGTGCGCGAGGGTTTAACGTAGCATTTGGAGCAACGGTTGGCGACAGACCTCGTGATTTTGTTCCGTGATCAAATGAAGAGGACGACACCTGAGCCAGCTCCCCTTCTCCAAACATTCACACTATGCCAATGTGAGAACCTTTAGCCTGCACAGATTTAACATGCATCAGCTCCTCTACACGGCAGGTCTTCAGTGGCATCAGGACTTGAAACCGTGAGTGGACTAGGCCACTCACGAGACTTGACCACTGGGTATAGAAACCACTCTATTTGTGCCAAAGCGAATTCCATTATTCATATTCTCTACTTAATTTTGAACCACTTTCAGATCATGAAATAGAGACACTTAAGCTAACACCGAACTCTTCACTTCTACATTTTGTCCATTTGAGAGATCGGTGTAGCCGAGTGGTCATGGTCTTGAACTTGTGTCAAACGTTGTCGAGTCGAGTTCAATTCTGATGCCACTTAGAGATGTCTGGTCCAGCAGTGTATAGGTTTAGATACACCTGAAATCTGTCTAGATATCAATTCTTCACGTAGACTTGGTGACAAAGTTCGAAGAGGGTATGCCATAGTTCAGGTTTCTGTACCATCAATTGTCTGAAGCTCAAAATTACCGACCAGGGACGTCTTAAGTCTTCTTGAGGCCCTGGGTCCCCACTCAAAAGCAAGCCCTGGGCCCCAACACAAATGTAAACCCCACCTATGACCTAAAACGTAGACAGTGCATAGCATACGTTGTCAAATACTGTACAAACAATAACCAGAAACAAATTAATATGTATTACTTAAATCGCACAGGACGACTCGACCAACTGCCGCCTTTTGACTGAATAAGTAATGCTGGTCTAAGGTGGTAAGCTTAGGCCCATAAATGGATGACGGTTATCACATGTAGCCAGTTGACATATTGTTCAAAATTCCTAGTTTTTGGGAGATTGTAACCGGACATAACATTCGACTATGGAAATTATTTGAATCCTCATCTTATTAAGTCTGAATTGAGAACGAGACAAGGCTCAAATTAGACCCAGGGCCCGGGCCCAGGTGGCCCATGCCATAAGTCGTCCCTGGGTCAGTCATCATTTGTCCGTATGCAGCTTCAACGTGCGATGTTGATAAAAAATCAAATCAAGTAGCTAATTTAAGAATTTTAAACCCAGATATATTTAACATGTATTAGCACCACTACAAAATATATAATTCATAGTATCAAGAGAGTGATGTATTATCATCTATGTAAGATTTTAATTAAGATGTAGCACGATCTGATATTTATGCATAATCTATTAGTAATATGACACATGTTACAAGTGTTGGTACAGACTAAAATCGATGAATCGTATTTAAAATTAAAATACCGTAGAGAATTTGTTTGAGTTATGGCTTACACATTGCAGAAATCTATCAGTTATCTGGCGGTGGATTTATCGGGAAATTTTAAGTAAATAAATAAATAAAAAATTAAAAAACCTAAGTGTTCAAATAAAACAAACAACAATAAAAAAAAATCTATGAGTTCCCATTTCACAAAATGTGAAAAATTTTTTAAAAAAAAAAAATTTAAAAAAAAAAATAAAATTTGGGTTGCCAGTTTTTGTGATAGCACATGAGCTCACGTGATGTTATTGCAGTAAGTTTTGGAAATGAAATTTAGCAAATGGTTTTCCTGTGTGTGTGTGTGTGTGTGTGTGTTTTGCCAATGTAATGTGTTGTAGTTATAATACCCAAACATACGATTGTTTTTCAATAACTCCAAAAAAAAGTAAAATAAAATAAAAATAATAAATTTGAAAGGGTACTATAGTGAATACGTTTATGAATAAATGAAATGTTTGATCAAATTATAATTTTTTATATACGGTACTTATTCTTTTTAAATTTCGTACATTTAATGATTTAACAGGGATCGATTCACACATCTGAGATTTCATATTTTCCTTTCATTTTGGATATTAGAATCTACTGTATATTTTTCATTGTTTTTTCAGAGTTAAAAGCTCATGAATGCCTAATATATATAGAGAGAAGCTTGCAAGAAACGAACAAAATCTTTATGAAAAGGATGTACTCATTTAATTACCTGCTTAATTATTAAATTTGTTTTTTTTTAAATAGATGAATCTTGTTTCTTATGTAAACTTCTGCAGGCAATACTGATTTTACCTCATTTCGGGCCCTGGACGCAGAAGATCTGCAGGCCCACTTGGCACTGGCGAATCGAAATTTATAACCAAAAAATCTGGTTAAGTTCAACTTCTCCGGGCCCCTGGGCGTCCACCCTTAGCACCCAGTGGATAAACCGGCATTGTCTGCGGCCAACTCAAAACTATACAGGTATATTTCTGGCTCGGTTAAAGGTAAAATAATTTGGAATGATTTCTCTGTTTCCTCTTTATTAATTTTTTTTAAATAAGCTCACGGGAAATACTTGTTAGTCGATTTCATATTATCTGTTTTTCGTAAGCATATTCTATCTCAAATACTTTTTATAATATCATAATAATTTATTAAGCAAATGAAAATTATATCGGGTTGAGGAAAACGGGATAAATCTTTTACATCCAATGAAATAACTTTCTGTTCTTTGCCCATTTGATTTTATAGTGTTCTTTTCAAATATTTGTGAAGTATAGGAAAAAGTTGAATTATTAATAATAAAACGATAGTTGTGTGTGTGTGTGTTGATTTTTGTAAAAGCAGCCTGATTATTTTTTTTTTAAATCTTCGCAGCTCTCCTCTTCGCATACTCCCCTTCTATTTCTTTTCCAATTTCAGAATTATCAATGAATTTCAATCCATTTATGTTTTCAACTTTTTCAACATTTTTTTTCTTTCTTCCTTTATTTTTCAATAACTCAACATTTTGCATTTTTAAAATAATAAGCACAAAATCATTCAGCCATTAAAAAATTTCCATTTCCACCACCGAATCGTAAACCCAAGTTCCACTAAACATAATCAACCCCACCTCGCAGCATCAACATCATTCCCTCCCCACCCCTTTTGTTTCTTCAAACGATAGAAACAAAAACAAACCTCCCCTTTCTCAGCTATATCCACGACACCTGACCTGTTATGGACCATTTAGCTCCCTCCTCACTTCACTTCACTCACCATACCTCTTCCCCCACGCTCCGATCTGCGTAATATCCGTAATGTGAGACCCGCAGTCAACCAACCCCTACAGGACCACCCCTCCTAAATCGTCTGAGATCTTTTCGAACAGGTGAAAAGAGTGCCCTCCCGAATGCGCGCCGTTTCAATTCAGGGGGGAGTTCCGAAGAATCAGTATCCTTCCGCGGTTGAGTATATAGTGCCTGTCGCCAGTTTTGCAGCTATATCGTCTGCGAAATAGAACAGGGGGTGGCGGAGATAGGGGTGGTTGTTCGCTACTCTTGTAATGAACGTCCTGGGGTGAGTGTGCAAATTCCTCTCAGTGGAATTCGCCTGAGTGCTGACGTATCGTCTGATAGAGATGGGGTGGGATTAGAGGTTGCAACCCCCCCTTTTTAAACAGTCGTGGGATTTTTTTGTTGGAGAATAAGATATAACGCGTTTGTTATTTTTGAGAAAGCAGTGTCAAGGTATAAAGGAGATGTTTGTAAATTTCCAATCACAAAAGTAATTTTATCAAATGATGCACTAGAGGAAAGAAGGGGTTGGGAAATACCAGATGATGAATAAGTTGAAAGAAGGCTCAAATTGTTTGCGGAGTGATTTTTATGTGAGGGTTTTCTTTTTATTCGAAGTTGTGTTGTTATGATTGGTTGTACTTTTTCGTTTATTTTTATTTTTTAAATTGAAATATTTTAGGTAATTTATTGAAAAATCGTCATCCTTATTTTGATTATGAAAGCCACATAATTTGATTTATATTTTTTCTAGAAATGTTCTGAACATTTCCTAGAAAAAAAATGTTTAATTAGTTTTCAATAAAATTAAAGATTAAATCTAGATATTTTGTTAATTTGACATGGCATTTTTTAATTAGCAATTTTTAGACGATATTTAGAGACTAAAAGCTTTATGAATAAATTAAACGCATATCTGCTGACTGTGGCGCACGCAGGAATTTTTCAAAAGAGGGGGTGAAGGGTCAAAAGTTTACGATTCTTGCATCATGCCATAATGTACCTGTTTTGATTCTGTTTATTGTAAAAAAAAAAAAGGGAAAAACAAATTATAGAATAAATCATTAGCTTTAATTAATAAAATAAGTTATCAATATAATAAATAATGATTAAATTTTACGTTCTATATACGTAGGATTATAATCAATCGAGAGAAAAAATAAAGTGCAATGGGGGACGAATTTGTGCCCTCCCCTACTGAGCTGAACTTAAGTAAGAAGAGCGAATATCAATTTATCCGGGTTTTTTTTTTTCTAATCGAAAAAAAAGAAAACTTTGAGAAAATTAATTAAAAATAATAACGACGTAAATCATTTTCATATATTCTCATTGAGACTTATATTTAATTAATCATAAACCTCTTAGATTAGTGGCTAAATAATTAATGTAACAATTGATAAGAAAGAAAATTATCTATTGGTAAGAATTCTTCATAAAAGACTTAGGTTGCATATTTATAAAATACAAGAAATGTTAAGGAACACTTGGTGGGAACTGGAATACCACTTACACATTTTCCAAGCACAATTAACCCTTTATATACTTCTTTATGATTTATTGAAATTTTTTTCATGCAATACTTTTTTTGAATCACTACATTGAAAATTAAGGGATATACATAAATAAAACACTCAATTTGGGGAAATTCAATCCGCTAGAGCTAATATAATTAAATTGATACTTTAAAGTACCGTCAATCTTCAAAAGTCTAAAATATTCTCATAACACGAAAAGATGGAATGACTTTTTTAACGCAGTTTTAACTCTTATAAATGCTAAATAACCAGAGAACACCAATATTTTACAGCAGAAAAGATTTACTTTTAAAAGATAATTAAATTTTTAAAATTTATTTACTTTTAAAAAAAACAACTACAACTCTTTTACACGTAAACGTAATTTGATGATATTCAAAGAAATAATTCTTCTTTTCATTGATGCACAAAAATTCATTATACGTTATGCACAGTAGCGCACACAGGAGTTTTCCAAGGGGGTCCAGGGTCGAAAGTCCACCATTCTTGTATCATGCTCCTTTAGATTTTGTCGATTTTTGGGAGCAAAAAACACTAAAAAACTAATTATTGAATAAATAATTAGCGTTAATAAAATTAATCATTATAACAAATATTTAATTAAATTTTACGTATTATATACTTAAAATTATATAATCAATCGAGAAAAAAAATCAAGGGCTTGGGGGTCGGGACCCCTAGGACACCCCTTGTGTGCGCCACTAGTTATGCATCTTGCGTGCGGTTTCGATTGAATGTTTTTTAAAGCACTGTATCCTGGGTTAGGTAACTATGTGTTTTCTTAACATTAACTACTGCACCTAGATTCTTTGTTCAGTATCTTGATCATCACCTTAAGAATCGTATGACAATACCAGCAAATTTTATTTGCTGGGACTTCTTCATCTGAAAAATCATCTGTTAGTACATCTATGATTCCAGATGGTAGGCTCTGTAATAAATTCAAAGCCTCTTGAAGACTGAGTTTCTTTTTTCTAGATACTCTGAGAAAAAAAAAACAATAATAGCGTACCTTGAAAACCTCCTATTATTTTTAAGTCTCAGTTACACCAAAAGAAATTAGAATATGGTTAATTTTTGAAATAAGAATAGATATTTCATTTAACTGTGTGGTAAAAAACAAACTCAGGCACAAAGTTCAAAATCTTTTGAAACGAAAAGAAGAAAAGATAAAAGAATAAAAAAGAAAAATAAATAAGTTAAGCAAAAAGAAATGCTAAAGAAGGCATAACTCTAAAGCACTAAAAACCCCTAAGTTCATAATCCAACATCCAGTAGGTACTTATCAATACCACAAATTTATTCAACTGTAAAATTAGTTATGAACACTGTTATAATTAAAATAAATAGTTAAATCCTTTGCTAAGTTCTTCATTAACGTGCAGAAAAAAAAGGGAAAAAAAAGGACACCTTTTGACATTACTACTATTTCGAACAAAATGGCAATCTTTCCAATCCGATCAAAATGTCAGCGGAAAACGCAACTTATATATATATATATATATATGCAAAACTATTCGTCTTCCCAACTAAAATAATCATTGAACCCGTACTGCCATATATCTTGGAAGAGTGTATTTAAAAGAATATCGTGCCAAGTATCGTCAGAGTATTCGTAAAAAATGGTTATTCTATATAATTTTAAAGTGGTGGTACAGTCGGTAGATAAAGGGCTAAAGGGGCATACATTGAAATTTCCTGAGGTAAATGGTCAAAAAAAAAATCGTAATAATACTTGGAATACTTTCAAACAAACATTTGTCTAGTTATAATAGTTTGAGCATAATAAATACTTATAATCTGGGTAAGACTTTTGGTTCACCCTGTATCTTCGATTTTAAGTTATCATTTAAAATAAATAATAAAAACTTCAAATTCTCTGAATTAAAGTAAAGGTACTAAGAATGAATAAAAATAATGAGATAAAATTATGTATGTAATTAATGCAACCAAATTTCTAATTTTTAAAAATTTTCTGCTTTATAAATATTTTTTTATTCATTTTATAGATTTCGACAGAGTTTAATATATGACGATATAAAATATACTATGCGTGTGCGTGTATTTTATGAAAAGTGTGCATACTTTCCAAAACGCATGCATTAGAAAAGGAACAGTTAAGTGCACATAAAAACAGAATCATTAATGCGAACATAAATAAATCTGAGATTCTGAACTTTATTTCTCACCTTGAAGACTTCTACCTCATCCCTTTTAGAAACCATCCATCTGTTTTGCCCTCCCTAATTCTATTTATTTAAACATAAACCTAATCTCATTCGCATCCCCTTTTGTGGAATTTGTTATGCATAACTGATACAGAAGCAGTTATAAAATTCCATTTGCGGCGACGTGCCAGTTAAATATCGCAGCTCCAACCCCAACCAATTGGACCCTTGAGACCCAAACCATGTCGCCTGCTTCTCAGGAAGGTTCATTTATACATTGATTCCATCCCTCTCTTATCGTCTGCTACTTTTCTTTCTAGACCCCTCTCACCCTCCTAGTGTCATAATTCGATGAGCAGTACGAGCATCATTCTCCTTTCTATGTGTTTCATGGCGCTTTTAAGTCTTCCAGTGTCGACTAAATTGAATTTTTATCCCGTGAAAAGACTGTTGGGTGGTAGGGACTTCTTCCATTCGAACGATTGGGTTTCCCCTTTTTAAAACCGAGAGTAATGGGAGGCTAATATCGTGGTTGTACCACAAGCAAGATGAATAAGAACTACGTGACGTGTTTTCTTGGAAGAATATTGGTGCAGTTTCTGGGCTCTTAGGAGGTCTAGTGTCGATCGTAGGATGTTATTTCTGAAGTTTTGAGTGTTTTAAGTCTTTGTGATCGAGATTAACATATTTGCAGCTGAAAATTTTCATTTGAAAAGTTGAGGATTATATCCCTTTTTTTTAATCGGAGAGCTGTATAACTATATTAGAGCTAGAACATCTTTTATTGATAATTAACCATTCTTTACTCGAGGGGTTCAGGGTCAAAAGTCCACCATTCTCGTAGGAAGCTCCAATACGCCTCCCAACATATTCTTTTGGTTTTGATCAATTTTCGGGAACAACAACCATAAAAAATTAATTATTTAATAAATAATTAGCATTAATTAATAAAGTGAATTATTAATAACAAATAATTAACTTGTACGTACTATATACATAGGATTATAATCAATCAAAAAATCAAGGGCATAGAGGGAGTCCTGGACCCGAGGACCCTCCCCTGTGTGCGCCACTTATGACATAAAAATATCATTCTCATTATAAACTTTGAACAGTTGATATAAGAACAACAGTGTTCATCAACAAACGTTCGATCTTCAAGTTTGAAATTCCACCGCAGCAGTATAATTAATCCATACAGTGTTTATAGCAATATTGATTATTTAAATGTTCTGCAACCTTATTTACCACTAATTAATTAGTGAAAATTTTTCAAAAGTATTTTTTCTCTAATTTAAGTTAGTTTAATTAAAGTAAAACTGGAACTTTCCAAAAAAAAGAGTACAAAATAAATATGTGAACTATTTTTTAATTAGTATGATTCGAAAATATTTTTTTTTTTTTTTTTAGTTTAGGCTAGTTTGATTAAGTAAAGCTAGAATTGCCAAAAAAAAAAAGGGAGGGAAGGGGAAAAGTGATATCTTCATTTAAAAAAGAACATTGCTTTTTTTTAAAGCAAAAAATTATCAACTATTTTTAATTTTATTTTCATCCAACAATTCAGGGCCCATTTTTAAATCTTTTTAGAGCTCTAAAGTTTTAAAAATAGATCTTTACAAAATTTCAAATTTAGGCTAATTTTTTATGAGTCAGTGTTGGGATAAACACGTCATCCGTAAAAAGAATTTTTTTCCCCTTAAGGTAGCCGTCTACTTGCGACAACTTTTTTTTTGAGAAAATGGAGATATGGGGATTTTTAGGTTTATTTAGTATACATAGTAAAAATCCTAAAATTGAAAGCAGAAAAATGTTTTATTATTATTAAAATGGGAAAAAACTGGAGAAATTGTACAAAAAATTGCATAAAAGGGGCCCGCTCCGTACAAAAATTATATAAACAAATTCTCGATTTTTCAATTTTGATGTGTTACTTTGTTGTTCATGTTTGAAATGACCTTCAGGATAAGAGATATTTTAATTTTTAAAAAACTACAGCACTTTATCTGAGTGATTTTATGAAATTTATTAAAAAACAGTGATTATATTCACAAAAAGAACTGTAAATTTTGAAATAAAACAGTGATTGATAAATCTGAAGGTCAAAATACTTCTACTGATCTATAGAACATACACAAAAAAATTTCAGCAAATTATTTAAAAAACTTTTTGAGCAATCGCTGTCCCGTTTGAGTTTTTTTTAAAAAAAAACCATTTCGAGTAAAACGTGTTTTAATGATTGACATCTTGTGTAAAATTTGTGTTCCGTGTGTAGGACTAGTTTTACAAAGTGCTTGTTTAGTGCGTTGGTTCTTAACTGAGAACAAGAATATGAACGAACAAAAAATCAATTTAAAGTTTTGTTTTAAGTTTGACAAGGCACCGAAAGATAAAACACTGTTCATAAAATGTGTGTAAGAGTGCACCCGTTTTTGAGAAGGCCGGGACAGTGTTTTTGATATTCCTCGTAGCGGAAGAACGGCGACCTCCGTCAGTGGTGAAAACAATCTGAAAGTGAGTATCACCTTTTTTGATAGTCAAGGCATTATCCACAAAGAATTTCTACCTGAGGGAACGACGATGAATGCTACAAGGTACGTTGAAGTTTTGACCCGTTTCAAGAAACTTGTACGCAGGGTACGATCTCAGTACGAACAACAAGGTTCATGTTTTTTTTTCACACAATGCTCACCCCCCCAAAAGCAATATCGTCAAACAGTTCCTGCAAAAGGGGGAAAATTTAAATCCCCCCCATACTCGCCAGATCTCAATCCTTAAGACTTTTCCTTTCCCACGAATCAAACTCGCCTTGAAAGGAAAGAGATTTGACGATATTCCTGACATCCAACGAAACGTTGTTGCTGTTGTTACTAATGCCACCCCTGATCGGCGAAGGCCAGGTCAAGGCCCACGAAATTCATTATGGGAAAGGGTTAAGTGACGCATGTCGTTGCAAGGTTTGCCCATACAGGGCGAACGGTTAGCTCGGTTTCACCCCGATTTTTAGGGGGAAAACCCCGGGGGTGGGCGGGCCTCCTTTCCCTCTTCCCGTTTCCCCCAACCCCACGGGAGGACTTGGGCTCGACGGCTATTTAAAGTACCCCCCTGCCGTGGAGGCATTTTACATTTACAAACATCCATGTCTTTTTTCCGGGGTTCGAACCCGGCCCAACGGGGGCCCCAGTCAGCGTCGCTAACCACTATACCGGATGGGCGACCAACGAAACGTGACGAGGCTTTTGAACTCTAATCCAAATGAAAACTTCTTGCAAAGTTTCCAGGACATGCATAGCACATCTCAGGGTTGCATAGTTATGGGAGGGTGACTATTTTGAAAAAACAGTAAGGTAACTTTCGTTAATAATTCATCTAAGTTAATGTTACAGGACTATTCACCGAACTTTTTTGTCAGAGGTTGTATATACCCTAGTATCTTTAACTTTTGTTCATGGCCATACTGAAACTTCTGGAAATGAAAGGGCTAATTCCTTGGCTAAATCCGCAACCAAGCGAGAGATTAACATATCAGTCAATATTTAAAAAAAACGTTTTAAAGAAAATGCCATCACTCTTAGGAACACTCAGTACATTCAATCAATTCCACACACACACACACACACACACCCCCACACAAAAAACCACCAACCAAAACCCCAACCCAAACAAAACCACAACCCCCACAAAAAACCCAACAAACCCCAAAACCACCAAACACTTTCTTTTTATGAAAAAAATTTTTGAATTACAAAAACTTCCTTCTCCCTTTTTAAGTTTAAAAAGCACAATCCCCTTTTTGGTCTGTAATTTGAAAGTGTCCTTCAACGGATTTAACCTGTGTCTTTCTAAACTTCGGGACTTCAAAGTGTTGAGCATCTTGTCTGTTTTTGTTCAAAATTAAAGAAAGAAAACGCATGTGTTTATATGGGAAGGTTATAAATTGCAAGTTCTTAAAATCAACTGTCCCCCTAGTTCTTTTTCAGGTTGTTTCAAGCAAAGCTACATTCGCATTATTTTGTGTAACCTCAATGATTTGAATTTGTAATTTTTTCATTGTTCTGATTTCATAAATTCAGTGTTTTGCAGACATTAACTAATTTTGTCATCGTTTTGTTACTTAATTGTTTTTTTTTGTAATGTACCTATTTTAACTTAAAAACTGAATTTTCTGATTTTGTAATTTTAATTGTTTTGTACCTTTTATTTTGTTATTTATTCTTTTTTTGTCCTATTTTCTTTGTTTTACTTACTTCTTTAAGTCTCGTGTGATGCTTGTGGTGCACAGCAATTATTTTATCTGTCTTGAAAAAAATGTGCATCACACACTAGAGATTCTCGAGACTCAAAATTTCCACATGAAAAATATCATGTATTCCCCCACAATAGTTCTATGTAGAAATAGAGTTTCAAATTTAGTATCAAAACATGGTTTCCCCAATTCACTGTTTTATCTATTGGCTAGCCTCGGTAGCCAAGAGGTCATGGTTGTGAAGTCGTGATCGGTGTTTTAGAACAACTGGGATTTCAAATTCTAGGGACTCTAAGGCCCCGTAGTATGATATACTTTAATTCTATCTAGGCTCAAAGCATTTACATAAGCATGGCGTGGATATTTGGAGAAATGATGTGTAGCTTCAGTGTGCTACGCTAATAACAAGTAACATAAAAAATATTTTAAATCAGTTCCTACTTAGATCAACAAAGAAAAATTTTATTTTAACTACTTTTTATTAAATAGTTACAATTAATATAAATATGTATATACATATGACAGAATCACAACATTAAGTGGTAATTAGTTTTTTTAATTATCATTAAAGTATCGTATTGTCATCCAAAACAATCGTGTATACAAAATTTCAGTTCAACTGAATGCTTTAAATGGTGAGAAAAAAACATTTTCAAGTTTTGTCACAAGTCGCCAAAAGGGGCGCTAAGTCGCCAAAAATGGTGCCAACGTGGCTGTGTGTAGTGTGCGTATTTGTAATTCTTTAAATAATTAGTTTTAATCAATTAATTTTTATTAATTATAATTAAATTATACTTAAATTCATCCAAAATAATCATGTATATAATATTTCAGCTGAATTGAGCGCTTTAGAATGTATTTTTTATTAACGATTGAAAATTCCACCAAGATAATTAAATAAATAATAAATATATATATATATATATATATATATATATATATATATATATATATAGAGATAGTAAGAGAAGAGAGAGAGTAGGGAGGGAAAGAGAGAGAAGAAGAGAGAGAGAAAGAGCTATATATAAGTAAGAATTGAAAAACAATCTGAAATTAATGAATTCAAATCGCAGATTTCATTCCGCAAAGAAAAGTTGAATTTCTGAATATTCAGTAATATTTAAGATATTAGATAATGAATAGTACAACTAGTAACAGTAAGTAAAAATAAACAAATTTCTCTTCATTGATACTAACACTGAAATTCATTTTAGAAAGCAATTATGAATTCAATGTTAAAAATAGTCTTACAATCCTATCAATTGTAAAATCAGAGAACTGAAACACATGGAAATATTTTAGTTATTAAAAGTCCTTACAAAGGATGCAGGAAAATAATTGAGTCACTGACTTGAAAATTAGCTTTGAATTTATTTTTCTTTATACCTCGCATTTAATTTAATAAGTGAGAAATAATAAATTTTATTATGTTTTCGAGAGAAATGGTAAAAAGTATTTTAATTTTCTTATAAATAAATAAAATATAACAAAAGCTGAAGTTTTTTTATGGAATAAAATTTGAATTATTTGTTATTTACAAATTAAGTGCTCAATTCACTTTTTATGAAATAATTAAATATTACTTATTTCATTAAGTTATTAGTCAGGGGAGAATCAGCGTACATATCAATGATTAGCAAATTAATAAATGGTATATTAAATTTGAATAAATAATTCAAATGTATTTTTTTAAAATAGTATAATGGAGAAATACAAAATTAACATTATAAAGCATACTTCATTTGAATTAATCTATATTGATCAAAAAATATTTTTGCTAAAAAAAATTTTTTTTTCATTTTTTAATACATTTTACAAATTTTGAGTCAGGAATCAATTTTAAATGAATTTTTTAATCAGGCCCTTTTGCTAACAGAATAATAAAAATCTCATTGAGAAATGGAATTTTTCCTACTTGTTCATTGTACTTTGCCTCTAGCTTTTTAATATCGTATCCTTTTTATTAGCTCATTTTTAAATATCAGATTATCTTGACTAGAAATATATTCATTCATTATGCTTTAATTTAATTAATTTTTTTTGGAATTTTTAGCTGAAACCTTAATACACCTTTTTCTTTGAATGATATGTGCTTATCAAATTAGAAAATTATTCAGTTCTCATCGAATAATTATCCAGTACAATATTTCCCCCAGGGGTTCACCTTTAGGTGGGTCGGGGGTCCAAAAACCCGAGGTACCCTAGTGATCTTTTCCTTTTCCCAAAAGGGGTTTTTCTTTTTTGGTAAACACGGGTGTCATGACCCGGGGGCCCCAGTGCCCTTTTTTATTTTCGACCCTTCATCTTGTCACCCAAATTTCCCTTTTTTTTCTTTTCCCGTCAGACCAAGACCTATGAATGTTTGGCGCAGTATAGCCAAAACTGGTTCTTGCGCCATAAAACACCAAACTCATCATCACCAGTACAATATTTTGTCAAATTTGCTCGTAGCCGGTGCGTCCTGAATTCGAGCCTAGTACTACCGAAGATCCGCCATGCAAAGGTGGCCGATGTACGTTAAATCTGTCGAGTCTCAATGTCCTATCGTTGGTGTGAAGGGGTAATTAGGAGTTGTAGGTAACAGATCAGGCATCGTCTTCGTTTCTTGGCAGAGGTTTAAAATTGCGAAGTCCGTCGCCAATAGCCCTCGTGTTGCTTTATAGTGCGACGGTAATATAACTCTCAGTTGCTGAATTTGTAGCCATAAAGTCCATCCTCTATTAAGTTTAAAATACTTTTTTAAAATCTGCATTGTTACATGCATCAAATTGCAATAAAACACTCCCAAAAATTTAGAAATAAATAGATAGATTTTTAAACATGCTTCCAGTTTTTTATAAATTTGATCATTGAAATAATTTTAAATAACCAATTGAGTGGCTTGTTCATGAAGTTTTAGATCTTAATAAATATGTATTTGAAACTATATATTTTAAATTGTTAAATAAATAAGTAAAATAAATTTATTAAAATTTCTGTTTCTTAAAATTTTTTTCAAACGTACTTCATGAAACTAAAGCACAATTCAAGTTAGTACAATAGAATATCGATAAAATCTTGTGGGACAAAAATGAATGGATTAGCATATGAAGCTGGGTTGTTGTTTATTGTATTCATTCCTTAAACAGCATTATATTTCTTTAACCAAGACGTTTTTTATAACCTTCAGAAAATCAAATTTTCAATTTTTATATTAAAAAAAGTAAATTTAATGTTGATTTTAAAAATGAATGACATGTATAAATTTAAAGCTTAATAATCGAGTAATTGCAGTTTTAAAATGTAAACAACAGCTATTTCGATTACAACAAATCTCTTGTACCTGGAGAAAAGTACATCTACAAACATTTTCTCCCCAAAGGATTAAAAACATAATTAAAAACATATACACAATTTTTAAAACATATATTTAGAGACTTGGCTACAAAAGAACTTTTACTAAAATATTTACATGATCTACCCATAACCCAAATGAAAGCTTCTATAACTGTGTATGAAATAAAGTTCCAAAAAACACATGTGTGAACAAAAAAACAAAAAAATGTTGTTACAGCATTTTAACCTTCACATTGTCAGATCGAGGTCCACAAGTAAAATATGGCAATGGGCTAGAAGTACGCCTTTTTAAAGCACCATACAGTGACAGTGCTGTTTAGCTCGAAGAAATTCCGAAGGAACGATAGATGGTGACACCACAATACATCTACAAAATTCTGCCGGAACTGATTGTGAGAAAATTCATATACACATTTAAATATATTAAAGATTTGGGCCCTACAAACGAACTTTAATCAATGTACTTGAAGGGTATTTACAAAACCTCGAACAGAAGCTTCGGTCCTGTAGGTTCCAAAACATTCCGTAAAAAAAAAATTGTAAATTAGGGTAATGGCCGCAGTGATATGCTTTAAGGAAGATTCACATGCAAGAACAAAAGTATTAAAAGAACTAAAAATAAATCTTGAGATTAACACCTGTGAAGGCCTTCGAAAAATTGACTAAGTTAAAATTTGTGAAGCCGAGATGACGGTTCAAATAGCCAACAAAGAGGCCAGGACTATTGAAAGACAAAATAAAAGGAATAAGGATGCTTTAGAAGAGTTCATGCAAGATGAATACAAATCTGTAATGTGTGTGTGGGTGTTTTAAATGTCAAATTTTAGCTAGCTGTACCATTTTATTTAGTTTTTCATATTACTCAAAATGTGTTTTTCTAGTTTTTAGGTACATCAGAAAAAACTATCAATATTATAAAATTTATGAGCTTTTGAAAATCTTTGCTTTTTAATTCCTAAATTGCAAGTATTTTTGTTTTTACTGCTAATTTTTTCTAAAAATAGATTACCGTTTTTATCAAAATTTCAAAAAAAGTAGGGATTCAAATTTTTTTAAAAAAATTTCTAAGGGAAGAAATATAAAATAAACTAGAGCATATTTGAATAAACTTAAAATTTTGCAACTAAAATAGCATGTTTTGTGGTTTTATATGTTATAAAAGGAAAAATACAGGTACCTAATCAACACCATGTATACGAAAGCACCTTTTGAAGAGTACTTTTTCAAAGCCTTATACTTCTAAAAACATTGCACACATTTAAAAATTTTATGTTATAGTATATTGAGAAAAGTATATAGATTGTGTGACACAAATTTTTTATTTATGGAGTCTTTTTGGTTTTGAAAATTATGTTCCTTCGCGAAAATCGAAATTTTGCTCGTTTTGCGTTGTCGAGAACAACCCGGTTCCCTTTAGAATAAATCTGAGTAATGGATAAATGAAGCACAACATACAATACTTAAAAAGTAGCTATAGATTCTTGAGTAATTATATTTTACTGCACTTTGCATCTCAGTAACTAATGAATCATTATCGGAAATATGTTTTGCAGGTAACATGAATCAATGCTAAAAACAGAAGAATGAGCAATCGTTATGTGTGCTTGTTTGAATAGATTGACGTGTGGACAGGTGCTGAAAGATTTCACCCATAGATTTCGAAAGCTAGGACTCACCAGATTAGCTAACAAGACCTCGGTTAACAAAGTCAAGTGAATCGGTAGAGTTGCCTATGAACAACGTCCAGGAAGGAATTAACCTGACGCTGGGCAGTGTGTTGATGATGTCATCACACGTAGCCCTTTCACATCTCTCAGAAAATTGGGCCCAGAGCTAGATGTTCCACAAAGCCCTATAAATTTCTTCAATTTGTAGCATGAACTGTAAGACTCCCTGATACAAATTAATAAAATACTCGTGTCACATCCAGCTTGTGTATAAGCTTGAAACAGAGGACAATGCAGCAATGGAAACTGTATTATGAATTCCTAGAAGGCACCAAACATGACAATTTGATGCATCATGTCCTTTTCAATGATGAAGCTTCATTTTACATGTAAGGACATGTGAAAAGGTATGATTGTAGAATCTGGGCTAAGAAGCAGCCTAATATTTTCAGGGGTGGCAACGGGATACACCGAAAGTGGATATGTGGTTGGAATTCATGACATCAAAGTTCTTTGGGACCTTCTTGTTTGCCGAGAAGATATTTATTGGTAACATGCATCTCGACATGCTAGAGCAATTCTGGAGGGCCATTTGGGAAGTGATGGAATTATGGATATCCTCGGAGCCCAACAAGATGGAATACCTTCCTATTCTACATTGATTGTTCGGGACCATCAGTAACGCTTTTCTTTGCTGATGAATCGGTTTGGGATCGCCAAGGGCTCTATGGTCACTAGATTTGGCATCACTAGATTTTATGGTGAAAGAAGCATTTCTCATTCAATATTCTTTTATATTCTTATAGAATATTCTTATTCTCTCATCACACATCGTTTTAATGTGCTTACATTCTGAGTTGGTCTATCCACCAGAGCAGATTCTCAAACCTATTATAAGGGGTTGCCATGTTCAATTCTGGAACCCGACCATGGGTCCCGAATTGAATATGGCATTTAAAATAAGGACTCAATTCCTTTGTTAATGGATCGTAGTATCTATTTCCTTAGTTTCAATTTCGTGTGTGGCACGCATCTTCAGCTGCAAATATTTCACAGATAAGTGGATTTTTTTTCTCTGTTTCATTTTTCTGTGTTTTTAATTTAACTTGAATTGCTAAATCCATTTCATATTTTATTTTTCTTTTCATCTTTGATGCTAAAACTAATTAATTGCATACAATAATTTCTGATGAAATAAAATTCTGATACATGATAAAAAATATAATGTACTATCAGTGGCGCACACAAGGAGGGCCTTCGGGGCCTTTGGGGCCCCCCCAAAGCCCTTGATTTTTTTCCCGATAGATTATAATTCTAAGTATATAGTACGTAAAATTTAATTAAATATTTGTTATTAATGATTAATTTTATTAATTAATGTTAATTATTTATTCAATAATTAGTTTTTACTGTGTTTTGTTCTTAAAATGCAAAATCAAAAGGATCATGATACAGAATGGTGAACTTTCAACCTGACCCCCTTTTTGAAAATTCCCTGTGTGCGCTACTGTGTATATAGATAAAAATGCCAATTTGATTAATTTATAATATTACTGATTATTATAGCACTTTATTATTGAATGTATATATATTTCCTTGTTTACATTCTGAGTTGGTCTATCTGCCAGGGCAGATTCTCAAACCTATTATAAGGGGTTTCCATATTCAATTCGGGACCCATGGTCGGGTTTACCACAATTTCTTTACATGGGGATTTATAAGAAACAAGGTATACAGGTGAAGATACGCACCACTCTGAACAACTTATTCAACGGATTATAGTTACAATTGAAATATTTAGTTAGAATATATATATATATATATATATATATATATATATATATATTAGCCACACAAATTGCATCAGCTACTTTATACCATGTTTCCTGGGCCACTGTGGAACGTTGTTTGTTATTGTAAGAAGTGACATTGGAACACATTAAAATGTATTTCAGGTATGTCGTGGCAAGATATATGTTTGATTAACTGTTGATATGTTGATTTATACAACAATTCAATCCTCTTAAGAATGTATAATTACTTTATGATCACTCCGTATATATTATCATTCAATTCATTTACAATTTCATCATTCATTGTAAATTCTAATCATTATTTTCGAAAGAAAAAAATGTCTTAGAACTAACTTAGAAACATTTAGACAAGGTAAAAATATCTAGAAGAAATATAGACTGCAAGAAAAATCATAGAAATATCTAGTCTAGTTATTAGAAGTATCTGGACTAGAGAGATAATATGGGTAAGGGACAAAATGTTCTTTCAACTATGAATCACTATTAAGCGAGTTTAGGCTTTTTCATGGCAAATTTTTCGGACACGTTGTATTTTAGAAAATACTCATATGACTATTGGATACTGTTTTTAATCTGAAAAATACAGATTTTTATTTTTATATGTATTATACCTTTATAATTTACCTTTTATTCAACAAAATTAAATCTTTACAATTTGGTTTAACCATCAATTTCAGAACTTTAGAAATTTTTTTTTGCTCTACATTTATGAGATGTATTTAGAAGATTTTTAAATGACAGCTTTACAGAAATAAATTTATCTTTTAATTTTGTGAGTGTGTGTTTTATATAAATACATTTCTTAATTTTTCTTTAAAAAATCCCCCTAATTTCAATTTGCCGAGGGTGTAAAGAGGCATAACATAGGGATTTTACAGTATGTATTTTTCATGGAAAGTATATTTCAATTAATATCTGAATTTCTTTTCACGTGGTATTCTTAATGTCAGTGAAAAATAAAGAAAAACCAAATGCACTTTCAGAAACAACACACCTTTATTTCACGTATTATTGCATCTAAAACGTTTTAGCTTAAGCAATGATAATATTAATTCAATGCTGTTTTACATGTTCGTAGCAATTATACATTACAAACCAATTAATTGATGATGACAACATATGAAATTCATCCTCGCTAAAGGTGTATATCACTTCATTTACAGAATATACATATAACTATATGCCACACAGACTTTTCCATTTATTTAAATAACTCAAAACAATAACATTTAGATATCTATGAAAAACATTTTTTTTTTTCCAGAATTTCCATCTATTCTTTTTAATGGAAATAATTTCTGATTTAAAGCTAAGCATTATGGGATTCAAACATTTTTTGATTTATTTGAATTCGTCGTTTTAAGAAATCGAGGAAATACTCTGAGCTTACAATGATTTCATACCTTAAACTTTTTAAATCAAAAATAAAATCAAAATTTACAATTTTTCCATAAAAAAAAAGGATTTTAAAAATATTTTGTAATTCAAATTTTTGAAATCTAAGAGCAAAAACTCTCTTAAGTTTTTCATTAAATCATTTCAAAGCTTCCATTAAATTTGATTAATTATTAAAAAAAATTAAGGAATCCATTATTTTTTTTGATATTTGGGATTTAACTTCATGACTTTTAATTAGTCCTAAAATCGAAAATAAACTAAATTTTTTTAAAAATAATTTAACTTTTTTTTCGAATTTTTAATTTTAAAAAAAAAAATTTTTAAAATTTTGTTTAAAAATTTTTATAGGCAACTTTTTAATTCTTTTTATTTTAAAAAACCATTAAATTTTTAAAATTTATTAATAAATTTTTAAATTATTAATTTGTTTTTAAAAATATGGGGATTAGTATAAAATTCAAAGGAATAAAGTTATATAAAAAACTTTAAAATAATTCTAAAACCTCTTCTAAAATTTTAAATTGAATTTAAATCAGTGCTTCTCATACTTTATGTACTTGCGACAATATTCAATCATTATTTTCATCGCCCCCTCCATACAATAACGAGGTATTGAATTAAATAATTTTTTTTGATGCTAAACTAAAATGCTTTAACCTCGGCATCGGCGTTTATAAACATCACGCTCAGCCAAAGCTTTAAATTCCCCCGGATATAAAAACGTTTCGAAGTACTTTTTTTCTGTGCACTGCTATTCATAAAATTATTCCAAAGATTTTGGAATGCAAAAAAAGACCTTGGATGTTTGGGGATTTCTTTTTTAAACATTTGCATTTATTTTTTTTCCCCCACCCTAATACATCACATACCGCCTCGTGGAAAAGGGGGATTGGGGAAAGAATCACGTATCTTTTTAATCTTTCATTAAGAATTTAAAATTTTAAAACCTAAAATTTTAAGATAAGGGTTTAAATTTTGTATATAATTTTATATATGACAAGCCCATGGAATCAGTGATAATTATTAAGCTTGTTCTTAATTTATAATACTGATAAATTAATTATAAAATACATTACGCGCTACTAAAACATTTACAAGTGTATTATATCAGTGTAAATGTGTATAAATTTCTTATTATGTCAGAATGTATTTTGTTTGTTTACTTCCAGTAAATGAATAATTTTTTAAAAAATAATCTTGTTTTCGACTTTTTGATATGCTCGTACAATTATCAGCCCCCGGATTTTCCCGGAAAAGGGTTAAACTCCAAAAATGTTTTTTTTATATAAAAAAAAAAGATTTTATACTTGCCGAATTTTGAATCCACATTAAAATCTTCCTTCCACAAATCCCCTTTAATCAAATTACATCCATTCTTACGCATTCACGAACGACTTCCTTATCCATATTCATACAATAAATAGCACCTTTGCAAATGAATTATTAAACTTGTTCTGTTTCTTAGGCAATAAAACCACTGCATTCGTTATTTAATGTTTAAAACATTATTCTAAATGATTTGCATGCATTTATTTAAATGAAGTCAAATGTCATAGTTCATTATCTCTAAACTAAACACATAAAGCAACACCTCTTTTAGCAAAATCTTTCAATAAATAAATTTGCATTTTAAGTCAGAAGTGTGAATAGTAAAATTGTCCAGTTATATCACTCAAAAATGATTCCATAGTTTTCGTATGATACAGGCAAGATTTTAATCCAGGAACATATTTTTGAATTTATTTCGCTTTTTTGAGTAAGACCTGAAGATTGAAGGTTACTATATCTGTAACTTGGTCAAGAGTTTTGTATATAGCTGTAGTTTAAAAGTTTCTGTTGTAAAAGTTTTTGTCAACTGTTTATCAACTCTGTGGAAGAGAATATTGAAAAGAAATATACATAAATAGTAACATTGTGTTGATTTAGAGTTTTGTCAATGATCCTGAAAGTTTTGTTTGGATTTTCCGCATAGCTTGTTAGTTCTATCGTTTTCTTGTAAATTAAATTAGATTTACAAGAAATACATTCTCACGCATTATTCATCAAAATGTTTAAACTAATAGCATTTGTATTTTGTAACGATGCATATTGGCCAACAGTTTTAATTTATAAATGAAGTCTTGATATTTCACAACATCACTTATAAACTAGAATATAGATGCTAACAGAACAGATAAGTAACTAAACATATCAGGCTCAATGATACTGCTTTCTTAAGAAGTACAAAATCGTCTATTCCTTTGATCTTATCGCATGAGGCAACAGCACCTCTTTATTTCACTTCATATGCTTTTTCTCATGATCATTCATTTTTCATTTGTAACTTTTATTATCATTCTTGCTTAATAAGTTATACACAAATATCTATTTTTTTAATATCAGGTAAAATGGTAATTATTTCTGTTAAAGGTACTTATCTCTTTTGCAATACGTTCTTCGTTTGATTATATCTCAGTAGGCGAGATTATTCTTGATAATACCAGTTACTTGAGATTAATATATTATTCTGATAATATTCTGCAAGGGGTAAGGAGAAAACACTTTTTTCTTGTTCTGCGTTAAAGAATGTTTGCACACTCGGATAATGGTTTTAAATAATCTTCGAAGCTTTCAAAAAAATTATCACTAAAAACTTTCGAACATCTCATCAGTCGGACTTAGGTAATTTGCATCAGGATTTTTAACTGTTAATGCAAGACTTTGTGGAACTTCGATTTTATATTCTTGGTCAACTGTATATGTTCTTCAGCAACCTTCAATCAGGTCTTTATATAACCATCATCAGAGCTCCAGAATTATACACCCCATAGTTGGTTAACTGGATCATCACGCACATTTTTGACTAGCTTCCAAGTTCTTTGGGCAATCAAAAAGGATTTTTAGTAAATTTGTTCAAATAGATTTTGGTCAATTTTTATTACAATCCAAGGGCAGCTGCATGCTTCTGAGCTTTCAACCTCAGATCTGCAATACTGGAATTCTTGTTGTTCAACCTTTCAGCTGCCATCAAGGCTGATAGGCTGAAAGGATGTGTGGGTGTAGGGTAGAATAAGAAGCTGTGGTGTGGTGCTGGACCACCTGAAGTAGGACCTGTGGAAGCACTGCCACCCGTG
>BMAV01022570.1:3929-16098 GCA_019973955.1 Trichonephila inaurata madagascariensis
ACAGTTTTAGAAACGCTGCATTAAGTACATACTTTTTTTCATGACTGGATTCCTCCTTGTAATAAACACGCCTTCTGTAGTCGTGTCTCAAAACTAGCTGCTGAATTTAAGTGTGTTTGATATTTCGTAGAATTCACCGCAGTAAGTTCAACACTTTTATTCCCTATTTATGATCAAGATCTTTGAAGTTGAGTTTAGTAAAGCTCTGTTTGTTTTTAAAATGACTGTTGATCAAGCAAAGAACTTCGGTTCACCTCAAATAGATTTGTTTCCTAAAGTAAACAAGGATAAAAAGTATGAAAAGGTGCTGCAGCAATGTTTCCCAATTTTTATCATTCCTTTTTGCTGTTAAATATTTACCCTTTCTGTATTTCATCGTATACCTGGATCATTCAATGGAGAAAATGTACAAGACATACTCGATCACTAGTTCAAGTAGTTCAAATGTGTTTTGTGAGTAAGTATGTTTGACTTGTAATGATTCCTTCCACGAGTTCTTAGTAATTCTTATGAAAGAGAGTTTTAAGGACATCTTTCCTATTCTATGGGAAAATTTAAAAGGTTTGAAAAGAAGTAACTATTTCGCGTTTGGCAATGTAGCAACGATAAAATTTTGTACAGATTTATTTTTATTTAATCAGTTGCTGTATGTAACACTATCGTCCGATTTTATAGTTTTTGTTCTAGTAATTGTTACACTTTTGGTTTGTTATTAAAATGATGTAAGAAAATTTTGTAACTTCTGTTTGGAGTTGAACAACACGTACCTCGATTGATTGATTGACTGAATATTAACGTCACACTATTCAGCTACACGAGGGCTTTTGGTGACGGACCACGTAATTTTGAACCATGGTCAAGTGAAGTGGACGACATCTGAGCTGGCACTCCCCTCTCCTAACTACCATACCAACGGGAGGACGTTTCAGCTCTCTGCATCGCTGCCCTACACGATGGGTCTTTAATGGAACTGGGCTCGAACTCGTGACAAGGCAGGCCACGATCCGATACCTATATTACTCCACTACGAGGCCACAACACGAGGAACAACGAAATATATTACACGGGCATTGCGGTAATAAAAATTAAACAGTCATATTTTAAATTTTAAGTTATTTTACAAAAATATATTTTCAAGTGTTTGATAAATTACTTAAGTTTTCTTTTAAATACAAGCACAATAATTATTAAAAATACTTACAATAATCTTGTTGTATCAGGAAAAAACTTGATATAGATAGTTTTTCAATATTAAAAGGTCAATCACTTTTTTTTTTCTATCTAGTCACATTAAATCACAATTTTATTTTCTAGAAAAAATTCGATTATATTTAATAGAATTCACTCGATGATGAGAAATTGGCGATTTAAAAATTGACCAAGATGTGTTTCTGCATACATCTGCACGAACAATTCAGCTTCTTTAGAAAAAAAAATAAACTTAAAAATTCATGTTTTAATATTGTTTCTTACAATTTTCTGGGCTACATTAACAATAATGGATTTGTAACTTTACATTATTTTTTTTTTGGTGCTTGTTCGTTTTCATTGAATGTACTATGTATTTCTTACATATAAACTATTTTTCTAGGTACGGTCTTTTATGCCTTGTGGTCTTACATCGGAAATAATGATTCCAAAATCAAATATTTACTGAGTTTAATTGCAACTATGAGAAAAGATAAAAAAAAATCTGCATATTTAAACGTATTTTCAATTTATTTTCGATGTATTTTAATCTTATAAAAGAAGATGAAAATTTTTGAATAATTATCTTTCTGTTCTAACAATCGCATGCAGTATTCTACTTTTTCTCGTACTTTGCTTGATTTTGAAAAGAACATGATTGCCTCCCTAGATTGCGTGCTACGATAAGTAAATATTCAACCTTATAAAAAAAAGTAATTTTCGATTTAAAATTGCTTGTTTCACATTAAGTGGAAATGGTTGTTTGAAGGAGAACAATTGAAGCTTTTATTTTTATTTTACAACTGATAAATCAACGATTTTGTTTATTGTATCCATTGATTACATACAAAATGTATTAATATTTATAAACAAAAGTTATTTCAGGAATTTTCTGGTTTTTTTTTTTTGTTTTTTTTTAAAGAGTATTTAATGAATTCCATCTAATTGCACGTATTAAAAATGTTAATAAAATATTCCTTTTATATAGTTTATTTGATTAATGTTTTAAAAAACTCATTTTTGTAAAAACTCTAACAAGGAGAGGGCACGACTAAGAAAATTCATTTTGGGACGAGACATGGTGTAATTGTAGTACTCCTTTAGGGTGTTAAACCCTCAATGTAATTCCGCCGAATGGTCAGTCAATTCGTAGAAAATAGCATTTGAAATTCATGCTTAGCTGTTATACAATTAAGTTTTAATTACTACCAGCGACTCAGAGGCAAACTTAGAACGCCTGCTTTCTCTGCGAGTGGATAGGGTTCGAGACGCGAGTGCAACTTTTTTTCAATGCATTTAATTATTTTTAAGTTATAAAATTAGTAAGTAAGATAAGCGTATAAATGAATTATTTTTGATACTTAGTGTCACTTGAATTATAATATACATATAAAGAGATTTTAAAATTAAAAAAACATTTTTTTTTGCAATATTTTGGGAAAAAGAAAGAAAAATCGACATTCAAATTTTTTTTCATTTTTCCAAACATTGTCTCTTTAATTTATTTGTTTGTTTCAAATGAGCTGCTGCTAAGCCCTTTCCAGACATGGACTGTTCCCGAGAAGGGCACCATCTAGTGGTGGTTCTAGCTATCAAATTGTGACGTTTGGATTTTATTCAATTCAAACACTCATCGGATGATAAATATTGCCATGATTTAATTTTGCCGAGAGTACCAGAGCCAAATTGATACAAGGGATCTTTTACATGCCACATAATTATATAATATGTGTGCGTACGATTTTTGTATTCAGATAATCTATAAACTTTAGCAGGAATCTAACCCATAACCTTAGACTTAGTCGGCGGGCACGCTACCCACACCCACCAAGACGACCATTCTCAAAAAATACTCCAATAAAAATAATATGGTATTATGTATACTTTATACTTTTGCACAGAATGTGATCTAGGATTGTTAAATTTATATGTAAATTAGAAGCGAATTTATTCGAATTTTACGGTATCAGAATAAGTAAATTTTAAGGAAAAACACCGGTAGTTTTTTTTTATTAACCATAGCTCCTAAAAATAATGAGATTTTTTTTTCAAAATCCTGGTTCAGGATTTATAGAGAGAAGTTTTAGCTATATATGTAAAAAAAAAAAGTTATTATAGAAGCATTTTTTATTAAGGTATCCGACTACTTTCGGAACCGTAATATTGCAAAAGTGGACAAATGATTATTTTTTAAAAAAATATTTAGAGTCAATTAGATTAGATTACATGTGTAAAACTGTTTTAAGAATATTATTATAATAAAAAATTATTTAAATGTACTATTTTGGAATAAATTGAACTTAGAATTATCAATTTCCACAAAACATTCTACATTCATGAAAAATGATTCTATAACAACAATAATAATAATATTAATAATATTTTGCCTACCAATAGCTAAGACTTCTCCAGAGAGCCTAAACTAAGAGTTTTGAAAAATTCAATTTATTTTCAGAGTTATTACTTATTAAAATAACTATCGATGTTTTTTTTTTCCACTTAGCATTTTCCACTCTGATGTATTAAATCAAGTATAAAGGCCCTTCTAAGTTATTCATTTCAAAAATTCTAGTTCAAGCTCGGTACAGAGGTCTGAGCTTTATACATAGGCAAAATAATATTATTATAGAAGCCTTTTTCGTAAAAGCAGAATGTTTCGAAAATAGGTAATTCTATGTTCAGTTTTTGCCAAAATATTCCCTTTAAATATATTTTAAATATAATAATATTCTAAGCAAAAATTATACGTGTATTCTAATATAAGCGACACTAAGTATTAAAAAATTATTCATTTGTACGCTTGTGCAAAATCAAGGTTCCGAAGGTAGTGGGATACATTGAAGTATCCGACTACTTGCGACAACTTTCTTATCTTGTTTTTTTAAAAATAAAAAGGAGTATGTGTATGTTATTGTGGTTTTTAGACTTGTTAAGCACATTTTAAGAAAAATATGCTGAAATTGAGAAGAGAAAAAGAAATGATTATTACTAAAACGGGAAAAAATTAGTAAAAACTTACCAAAAATAACATAAACGGAGCCCATTCTGTACCGAAAATTTATGAACTAATTTTCAATTTTTCAATTCTGATGTGCTGCTATGTTATGCATTTTTGAAATGACCTCCAGGATAAAAGATATTTTAAATTTTACTAAAACTAGAGCAATTTACCTTAGTATTTATATGAAATTGCTTAAAACAACAGTGATTATAATTACATAAGGAACTCTAAATTTTGTAATAAAACAGTTATTGATAATTATGAACTTTGAAACACTTCAACTATTATACTACAGAACATGCACAAAAAATTTCAGTCAATTATTTCCAAAACTTTTTGAGCAACCGTTGTCCCCGTTTGAGTATTTAAAAAAAATCATTTCTAGAAAAAACACATTTTAAAGTATAACATATCTTGCTTAAAGTAGTGTGTGGCATCTGTTTTTACTAAAACACTTATAATTTTTGTTTTAGTAAGCGGAAGATAATAAACTTGGTAATTTTATAAAGCTAATAAGATGACCTATAAAATAAAATCATAAAAAAGCTGTACATTTTTGGCAAAATTCACAATTTTAGGGTATTTGTATACCTTACAGGAGAATGTTTTTAAAACATGTTATTTTTCTTTATTTGTTGCGAAAAAATTGAATTTAAATAATTTTATGTAATAATATTCTTAAAACAATTTTTAAATTTATATTCTAATTTAAGTGACCATAAGTATAAACATATTCATTCATTTATACGTGGCAAATAAATCCGAAAGTAGTCAGTACTAAATTATAATTGACACATCAAAAACTAAGTAAGGGGTCTCAGTGGTGAAAATACAAAATATTTTCAAACAGATATAATTGTTTGAAACAAAAATTAAATAATTCAATTCTTTTACACATTATTTATAAAGGAATGAGGTTTCAAAAAAAGTGCAACATGTTTTAAATATAATCATAATTTTAAAAATATTAAGCATATGAAATTAAGAATAATTTTTGCAATAAATATAAAGCAAATTTTACGTTGCGCATGCTATTTTCTAAAATAGTAGCCTTTGATGCATAAAACTTTATAAATAATTATAAAATATACCATACTCTTTAAACCCTACCTAAGTTTAGTAATATGTATCTTTTGTATTTCAAAATATTTAAAAAATATTGAAAATAAAAGTTTTCTTTTAACATGTAGTTTTTTTAAAATTTATTTAAAAATCTAATTTATTATTTTATTTATATAAAAATAGCTACAATGTAATAAGGATACATTTAACTTTATAAATCAACTTATAGCTAGTAATTAAAGCTACTATTTTAGAACATATGATGCGCAACGTAAAACTTAATTGATATTTCTTACAGAAATTTTCCTATTTTCATATGCTTATAATTTTTTAAATTATAACCATATTTTAAATATTTTACATTTTTTTGAATCCTCATTCCTTTATAAATAATGTAAAAAAGATTCGAATTATTTAACTTAAATTTCAAATAATTATATCTATTTGAAAACTGTTTATATTTCAGCCTCCGAGAGGAAGTTAACATCCCTGAGACCCCTTACAGCAACAAAAATCCGATAGGCTTTGGTCACTATTTCCTGATATGATCAATATCGCAAATATTGGTTTGAGGGAATGCCCCTTTAATTCTGTTTCCCTGCCACTGCTATTGATCAACGAAGTTTTGGAAAGTTTCAAAAACGACACATGGTTCAGGCTTCTGACCTAAGGCTAGGAAATACTATAGAATTAGATATCCGGCGCCTTCAAGTGTAACTGTCTATACTCCGAGACGACATTTCGGCGTCAGCACCCCTGTAAAATTATGCAGACGATTTTATTCAGGCTTGCAGTGTTTCCCGAGTTCCATACACAAATAGAGAATATCCTTTTTTAACAACACTGAGTTTTTTCTTGGTTATTTCCGTAGGAAGAGGGAAGTTTGATGTATTAGAAAAACAGATGAAAACGCATTTATGAAAAGGAAGAAGAAAATGTTTTTCCTCCTTAGCAATAATTTATTTATTTATTTATTGCGTAAAAAATCAGTTAGGTTTAAAACAAAATCATCTATAACGCACGGATATGAACAATGAATTAAATATTTCGTTACTCATATCAAATTGCATTGGAAAAAGATCTAAAATGCATATAGGTAATTTCTTTGCTGGAATAAACAATGTTGCATTAGAAGAGAATCCACTATAATTCTCATTGATAGTTTCGTTGCTCATTTTAAATTATTTTATGCAAATTCATTAGAATTTCTTTAAATGAATTTCATTTTAAAGGTCATGAAAAAGTATCATCTACTTATATATTAAAATAAAATACCGGAAAGTAATTTAGATCAGTGTTCCCCAAACTTTTTATAGCCTCGGACCAGTCAACGTTGGAAAATTTTACCGCGACCCGCTGAGGGGAAGAACTTTGATTGTTTATATTTTAGATTGTTTTGTTTTAATAATTTTTATTTTAGTTTTTTGTATATAAATGTGCTAAAATATAGCTACACTAAAAATGAATATAAAGTGATTTAACAAGGAATATAAAGTGATTTTCATAAAAAAGTAGCTCTAACCCAAGAATATATATATATATATATGTATTGCCAATTTTTATACCTAACATTAATTTTTATCCCCAATATCTTAATTTAATACAGACAAATAGTAACAACAATGAAGCAAATTTTCTTTAGTATTTATGATAAAAGAGAAGAATTTAATTTCAATATTATAAAAGTTCCTCATTGGGAGAGTAATGTACATGTTTCTATATTCAGAAATATTGTTATTAAGTATATACAACGTAACAAATTTCTGATGTCAAAAAAATCCGAAATAATAAATAACTATAAACATTTTACTAAATATTGTTTAAATCAGAAATACCCAATTTATTTTATTAATAGTTATATGAATAAAGCTATTCAAAATAGTAAGGACTAAAAATTCTGAGATTGATATTAGTTTATTACTATAAACTTAAATATTTCATAGTTATACATATATCCATATTCTAATATTAGATAAAATTACTTATTATTATTTTATTCGTATTTACTCTAGTGTTATTAACGTTATGCTATAATTTGCAACTCTTATTAGTTTTTATTTCCATTCTTTTTATTCTTTTGTTAAGTGCTACACTTCAGCCATCACATGATTTAAATCTGCATTAGGGTCCAGAATACGGCAATAACTTATTTATTGCACTCAGATTTAACACGGGCTTTGCATTTTTAAGTGCAATTTTTAGGTAAGTTACCTCTATCTTGTAATGGATTTAGATATTCCTATCCATTACTTTCAATAGGTTTTTGCTCAGTATTATTTACATAAAGGGGGAAGGTTGGCTGGCCAAAAAACATGTTCAACTCCACTTTTATATAAATTATTTTATATATTAACTATCCTAAGTCAGCAATGTTTATAATACTGCAGCATCCATTTTATAATTTTGAATCTCGGTTACTCATATGTCCTTCATTGTGTGATTTTCCTACTGTCTATGTGTTTTTCGAATGTGATTGTTGGGTGTTATCTCTTGTTTGTAGAGAATAAGCATATATATATATATATATATAAACTACATTTTTATTATCCATCTGATATGTATATGATAGTGTTATGAAAGCCTTTTGAAACATTGTGTACCAAATCCTAAAATATCATTTATTGACAATTCTAGTGTTGCCTTTTTTTATTATTGCTTTTTTAAATATAAATACAGTCGAACCTCTATATTGCGAATTTTTCTATATAGCGAACTTTTTCCTGGAACCAAGAACATTTCACGATTTTCTTCGTAAAATAACTTCCCTATAGCGAAGTGCATTTTTTATATAACGAACCTTTTCTCTTGTGATTCAATTTTATTTCTCTCTATTTTTGAAGTATTTCTGGACATTTAAAAATATTCTCTCTTTTAACACATTTTATAGTGGTCATAAATCTTGAACTGGTTTTATTAGGGGCCTAACTCTCCTAAAGCAGTAGAACTCTGTGTGTTTCATCCAAAAAGAGCAACCTTTAACCCTCTTTGCCGAATTCACTAGAAACATTTTCGATATCCTCTTGCAACCTCAGAGGAGTTGTCTCATGTATCCGTGTCCTAGAATATTGTTTATTCATAGTGTTGATCAGTCGTACTGGTAAATTCTTTTTTTGTGGCTTGAAAACGCCAAAACATAAGTGCTTGATTATCAATTAAAAAAATTCATTCTTCATGAAATGGATAAACGCGTCAAGAAACTTTCTTTGCAGTTTTTCTTTCTTTTTTTTTTTTTGTTTTTTTGATAAATAAGATATAAAAATAAATACATATTAATTTACAAAAAGGTATGAATAACAAATTTTTTCAATGCATAGTGTTAATAAGCATAAAATTTGTTTTGTGTTGTTTATAATGTATATTGAAAGATGAAACTCTATATAATGAATTTTCCATGTAACGAATTTTTTTTCGGGATGTAGCGACTTCATTATATAGCGGTCCGACTGTAATTAAATATGGAAAGAACAATAATCGCAATTTATTCACGACATTATATGAAACGAAGCATACACATGATTGCCAATTCAGTGCATACTACACAGGCGAAAATGAGCTTGCCACCTTGGCGAATTATCTTGAACATTGGAATTGTTACAATAGTAATACATCTTTACAGCATCACGAAGGACTTTCTTTTATATAGAGAGAGATTATTAAACACAATATAATACAAATTAAGAGTTATATAATAATTATTATATATTTATACTAAATAAAGAAACAAATAGACACAAAAATATGCATTTTTATGCTAATTGAATTAATGAAAATTTTCTTGAATGTTGGTGATTGTTGCGATAACGCGCAAGCAGCTTAAGCATATTTTGAGTACATTTTAACATTAAAGTATATAATTAAATTATTTTATAGAATAACTAAGTATTCTATGAAATAACTAGCTAAGTAAGTTTAAGTATATAATAGATGAAAACTTTCATTTTTCATAGAATCCGTAGTTATTCTATGAAATAACTACGGACAGACCATTAAAACGAAAAATAAACAATTTCAAAGATATTTTATAAATTTATTGATCCTAATAGCTAAAATCTCTCAAAAAATAAATTTTATCTCTTTTGTGGATGAATAATTCATAAATAATAAGGGTAAGCAGATGATATAATTTATTATTTCTCATAATGCTAACATTAGTTTAACAGAAAGAGCAAAAAAAATAATAGGTTGCAAAAATAGATTATATTTAAATATTATCAACAAAAATACATGCCGAGAATGAAAACTGTTGCTTCATAAAAATATTGTGTAAACTTTTTAATACAAAAATGTAAGAGAATACTAATTTAAATTTCATGAGATACCTTTATTTTACTTTTCATTATTTATTAGAGCAAGAATGCTGTGATAACACTCTGAATTGCACTGTTTATTATTTTTTAAACAAGCAAACTTTTTACTATTGCAGATCTTTTTTTACACCAACACTTTTTAAATCCTTATCCAATACCGCAACTTTAAGCTGTTGCAAAAGATCGAAGCTTTGCGTGAATATTTGGAACTTTTTCAATGAAAATTAATTCCCCCTGACATATACTCTATGACATATACTTAGTAAAATTGTTTTATTCGACCATCTCTAGTTCCTAATCGGAAAACCCCTTCCCGAAACAGCTAGAACCGGTTCAAAGAACTTTCGATTGCCGTATTTCATACTTTAACACGATCAAATAATCGTTATTCTATAGAATACCTATTTATATCATGGAATTATTTAATATTATATACTTTATCTATTTATTTCATGGAGTACCTGGTTATTCTATGGAATAACGGATACCATGCTTTAACAGTAACATATATACAGTAACAAAATACAATTTTTAAGCAAATTGACATTATACTGAAAAATATGTATAAACTAAAACATATATTTCATTTCTTTTTTAAAATATATACATATTATTTTCTCGCTATAGATTTTGTTCACTTTTTATTTCTTGATAAAAAATTCTGTAAAACTTCACTTTTTGCAAATGATGGTTGAAATGTTCTCTTTTTCGGTAGAACGTCGAAAATGAAAGGTTATTAACCTCCGCTTACAAAAGAAAACTGAAACATTCTTTTGTAAATCGTTTCTTTGGGTACCTGCCAACAAATTTAGCTTTCATCATCGTTTTCAAGTTTAATGTTTCAGCAAGCATAGGAGAATGTTTAAAAATAGGTACCTTATATATTTTAAAGAATTTTATATACAATTTTTTTTTTCATTTTCACTTGTTTAAATTTGTTGTATATTTTATACTTTTTTTTCTATATTTTTTTTATAGCACAATCCATCACAATGGGATTTTTTGTGCTTTCTAAATATTAATAGTTACTACTCTCTAAAACAGAAAACGGAAACCTTTTTCTTTATCGATTCGGTTTTAAGAAAACTATTCTATATTTTGTTATTTGTATCGAATGCGGTGTTTTTCAAACTTTCAATATTCGCTACCCAATTTTTAATCATGACTTTCTTCTACAACCCCCCCCGCCCTATATAATGACAATGTACTGAAGGAAATAATAATGTACTTTGACGTCAAAGTTACTATACGACCTTAATTATAAACCGTACAATATAAGTATCAATATAAGAATTATATTTTATATATGTTGCTTTTAGGTAATGAATATTTTAAAAGTTACTTTTAAATATTGGGATAATTATTATGTTTCTTTTCATATTTCAGAACGTATTTTGTTTTGTCCTTTCAGTAAATTAAAATTTTTTCTAAATAATTATTTATTTTTGAATTCTCAAAATTCTCACGCCTCTCATGTAGGATTATCTTGACCCACTAAGGGGGTCACCCCACAGCTATCGAATAGATGATCTAATGTACAATCAAATTAAAACTTAAAAAGTAAAGGTATAAGCAATTTTAAAAAAAATTATACTACTAAAACAATTATAAAACTTTTAAAATGGAAAATCTGCATAATTTATGGCATCATCACTGCTTTTTAATTAGAAGCTAATTATATTACTTTGCTTTGGAGTTTATTTAAAAAAAATCCAGATAGCATTCGTTTATCTTATTATTTAATTACTTAACTATTATTTATTTATATATTACATACTGCGAAAAATATGTAATTGGTATAAAATTTAAATACTATAAAATGAATATTTCGAAATAATATTATTTTGTTCACAGAGTCATACTTGAAGAGCTGTAATAAAAAACAAAACAACGTTAGCTTGTGCAATCAGAGTTCTTTTAATTTAAATAATTAATTGAAAGTTATTAAAATATTGCAAAATGATATGATTTAATTAACAATAATGTTTTCTAATTTATGAAAAAATATAGTTTGATGATAATTGGGCATTAAAAATAAATAAACGATGTACTTGAGAAAAAATTAAGAAAGAAAACGATGTGCTTCAAGTCTTTAACATGCATAAAAAATGATTTCATTTTTTCAGTGTTTCGAATGTCCATTATTGAAATTAAAATACTGATATAAGAATCACACATTTAATGGAAAATCAAAATGAAGTAAAATGTTTTTAATGTGTTGTGCATAATTAAAGACTATGTCTTTAAAAACAGTTTACTGTCTCGCTATTCTAGTTATATAAATTCTTTTAAACTTCTTAATATTATCTCAATTGTTAAATATAAATTTTTTACATCTCTTTTCTAGATTCTCGAGAAGATTTCCGTAGGAGTCAACATTTGAAATTATGTAAGTACCATTTTTGTGATTACGTATTAATTAGGAAATAATATTAATCTTACAATAGTTTATGAAGAAAAAAATAAAAGTAACTCTGAGAAACTGAATCATGATCATTTAACCCTTCTTACAATTATTTTTTAAAAAATTTTCATCAATTTTATCTGTCTGGGAAATGTTTCCTACAATTGAAAAAAAAAAAAAAAAAAAAAAAAAAAAAAAAAAAAAAAA
>BMAV01022570.1:22476-55736 GCA_019973955.1 Trichonephila inaurata madagascariensis
TTATTAATGACTTAAACTAATATAAATCTTTTAAACTCTATGTCAGACCAATCAATATACTATACTTAGGTAGTATTATTCATAAAAGGGAAGACAAAAGCTGAAAATTCGAACTTCCCCCATTAATTACTCTTAATTGTTTCATCAAACATTAACTAAAGTAGTTGACGAAGTTTTGCAGTAAAATAATAAGTAATAAATAATGAGTAATAATTTTATTTAAGTAAATCATTAATTCGAAAGTCTTGTAATGTTTAGTTTACAGTAACTGTTGATGAGCAACTCACTAAAAACTCATTTATATGATACAAGGTAGAACACAATTTCCAGAAGTCTTAATTTATGTAACGATCAATGTGAAATATCATCAGCATGTAAAACTTTGCCACACTAATTAATACAGCATGTAGAGGAAATGCTTCACGAAAAGTGAAGACATAAGCCGAAAATGTTACTATCTTATTAATTACACTTAATCATTATTCAAAACAGGGTTTAAAGTAACCAGACGAAATATTCCCAAGGGTAAATTTAGCAAGAAAACTTTTAAAGGCTGCAAAAAATTGCAGATTAAAAAAAGATGTAAACTTTTAAATTAAGAAGAGTTTCTTAAAATAAAATTATTTAAATAATCTACCATTTTTTGTTACTTTTTTAGAAAAAGTAAAAAAGCACGCCTAGGAAAAATTTAATGATCCAAGATCCAAAAAAAAAGATATTTTATTAAAAAGAAATAATTAAAGTAAAAGAGGTTAAAGAGGCTTGCTTCTAAATCCAAGATATGAAATTACTCATTCTTTTTTTTTATTATTGGATTTTACTCATTCTTTTTCAACTTATCTCTCTACTGTTACCTAAACAAAAGATCATGCCATTATCAGAAGCTGTGTTCATGATCTTTTTTTTTTAATATTATTATTTGAAAAAAGTACATTTAGTTTCTCTTATCTTTAGATGCATTAAAGGTCTGGTTTTAAAATAGGAGCATGGCAGTTTTCTACTTCGAATAGGGAAGATTACTTTAGAAAATGGGATATCACTTCCTCGTTTAGAAGTGTAAAGATACAACTAGATTAGTATTAAATAAGAAACTTATAGAGAAAGTAGCCATTTTTTCGAGAAAAAAAGTACTACTCTATCTTATCTTTACATTTCCCATACGTATGTATTATCTCATTTAGAGACAGTAAAATGTGTTTTATTTTCGCTAACGTTACTTTATATTTTGAAACTTTTAATTTTTTTTAAGGAACAAACTAAAAAAAGAGCCACATTTACTAATTAAGTTTTCTCCCATTTTTTTTAACTCACAAAATGTGATGAGCTTTTTATGTTTGTAAAAAAATTTAAAGAACACACATAACTTCATTTCGTGTTACAACTTAAAATAATTTAACTGAAATATATAAATATATACCTTAATAAAAAAAATTATGCTTGTACATATATTCAAAGTTTTAATGTTAGAACCTAGATTTTAGTACAGTATTTGTATTTTGCCTATAAATTGGAATTTATTTCTGTGGGAATATATATAGTAGTAATAATAAATCTCTTTAAATTATTTTTTAGCTTAGTAAGTGGACACAGTACGATTCAATTGACAAAAATCTGTCAAAAAATCAAATTCAATTTTTTTAGCCTGAATTATTTTTTTTATTTACTTTTCTACAAACTCACCAAATTTGAAAGCTCAAAGTTTAAAAAACTCAGGATTGTGATAACTTTTACGCAAGTTTTTATTCATATCTCAGTGACAAATCAAAACTTTAAACTGACTTATCTCGGAAGGATAAAATAAGTAGTTTGTCTTCATTTAAAATGATAAGGCTTTTTTTCTATTGTGCCTAATACTTGGAATTTTTTTTTTCATTTGTTCCTAAATGTACATGAAATAAAAGTTGGCATGCAGTTTTCAATCAAAGCAATACTTTTTTTTTAAAATCTAATTAAATTTAGAATTCACACATTTTTAAAGGAATTTTCAATAAGCATTCATAAAAAGAAGCATTGTAATACCAATAATGTTAACGCAGAACCCATACCAACTTTTGTTATACATAGTTTGACGTACTTGGAAATCAAATGTCATGTATGCACATCCATTTTTGTAGAGGGAGTAGCATTTTAAAATCATTTTTTAAGTTTCAAGTTTTTCCCTTAGAAATTAAATGAATAGCTTTTTATGAAATTTTGAGCACAAAATCTATTTTACATAATACCTACACAAAGGAGGCCACCAAAAAATTATGAAAATCAATAAATTAAAATTTTTTGTGTAAATCGTACATGTCCCCTTAAGGTGACTATGTTTAAAAAGCGTATAAATGATTTTTTTTTTACTTTTAGTATCAGAAAAATTAGAATCTACATGTAGCATTGTTTTAAGAATATTGCTACAAGAAATAAATTATTAATTATTTCTTTGCAATAAGGAAGAAAAAATTACAAACTTCCAAAAGTTTCATTTTATGGAAAATATTTTTTTAATAAAATTTTTTTTTCCTATATATAGCTAGGACTTCTACACAGAGGCTGATGTTGGATTTTTGAAAAATTAATATTATTTTCAGAGTTACGGTTAATTGAAATAACAATGGTTGTGTTATGTTAAAATTTATCTCCCCTGACACGTTAAAATTTCAATAAATCCACTTCTAAATTATGTATTTCAATTATCATGTTTCAAGCTCTATAGAAATGTCTTGGTTATATATAGCTAAAATAATATTGTTACAGAAACATTTTTCATGATAGGGGAATGTTTAAAAAATATGTTATTCTGGTTTCATTGTTTGCCCCAAAACTGCATTCAAATGATTTATTTATATAATAATAATCTTAATCCGATTTTTTGCATATATTTCCTGATTCAACTGACTCTAATTTTCGAAAAAAGTATTTAAACTCTTTTCAAAAACAGATTCACGAACGAAATCTACGTCAATAAATAATAATTTTATGAAAGTATATGCTGAACTACTTTATGTGATTATCCCAAATTTGTACATTCACTAACGAAACTAAACATCAAAGTGACGTTGACTTCCCATAAGGGCTAAACATTTCACATATGGTAGACTAGTCTCCCCTAAGGTATCGGATATCTATGTTCCTCTAATACAGCCACCAAGTGGCGTAATAACTGGAATGACCCTTTAAAAGCATTACTAAACTCCGAATTGGCGTAACAATCACGATTTTAAGAGGCGCAAGAGCAGTTCATACTGACTTCAAACTGTAAGGGGCTAATAAGATTAATGCAGGGCGCTTGATACTGGAGTTGTCAATATGCACTTCAATTATACGTTCCGACACATGGAGATTAATTTTACTACGGATATCTAGCAGTGGTATCTGCATTTACATCAAAATATTTCCTGAAGTAGAAAGGGATTTAGAGGGGATGTGAAGGAGGGGTGTTTCTATGGTAACTGAGATGTGTGATTAAGAATAAAGAAGCCTTATCTTTGATGGCATGGATAATTGAAATCGGTTGTGTTGGCTTAGAGGTGGATATCAATAAATTGACTTGATGTGACTGGAAGTCATTAGATGGTATTTAGGAAAAGTCGATCAGGAAAGGTGCTGTTGTACAAATATCCACTCATTTTGTATAAAGTATTATAGAAATGAAAGGTCTTTATTTATAGATTTAGTGAGCATGTTGGTATTTTCTCTTGCATATGTCAATATTTTTTAATGATTTTCAAACGTGGTAGAAAATATAACACCGCTTGATACGAAATACATACAAAAATTAAAAACTAATATGCTTAGCTGAGATTAAGGAGGTTCACCCATGTGACGGTCTGTTTTTTGAGTAATTTTAAAGATTTTTTTTGACGACCAGTAAAATCAAAGCGCTTGACGTTTTTTTTTATCATTTATTTATATCTATAGAGTATGTATATAAATTTTTAGCCAAAAATATCCAATAGAACTAAGTTATAGCGCTCTGAACACACCCAACTCGGAAAAATGGACGTTCACTTCCTCCATGATTCCGGCTTATTTGCTATTCGGAAATAAAATAAAAATTAACGACGTTATAATTTAAAAGCTTAAATGCACAGAATGGACTATACTCAATAGAAAATATCAAAAATTGGATTTTTGGTAGACTTCTGAAAAAAAAGTTTTGAATTTCATGGGTTTTTTGTTACGTTTTTGTAATAAAAAATATAATATTTGAATTTTGGAAGGACCGTATTTCATTTGGTGCGTATATTCATGCTGAGTCTACCCTAAATATTTGAAGTCATTCAGTCAAACCGTTCTTGAGATATGATGGAGGAAAGTTTGAAAAAACCAATTTTGAGGTAAACGCTTTTAAAATTTCAAGTCCGATTGAAACAATGAAAATCTTAACTTAGCGCGCCGAACAGCTACTCTTCTAACACCTGCTTCTTTAAAATGACTTCGAATTTTAAAAAGTCACTTTACCTCCATATTCTAGACATGTTAAGAAAGCAATTTTTGATTTTTAAAATTTTTTTTTTTTGAATTTATCACATGGGGTAACTACCTTAAGGACATATTTCCTTGTAAAAAAAAACTTATTCATTTAATATTCGAAAATCAGCTTTCAGATCATCACAAAATATTATGGCATTACGCTGATTTATATTATATATATATATATATATATATATATATATATATATATAAAGGAGAAAAGCGATTAACGCACTCAGCAAGATATTTCGGAAACTATTAGACCTACAGACTTGAAATTTGGTAGAGGTGTTCCATTCATAGAGTAGAGATTTGCTAAGGTAGGGTTTTGCGAAACTCGACCCCCAAGAGGTGTGTAAGATGTTAAGTGCCATTATAGAGAACCTCCCATTGAAATTTGGCAAGCATGTTCCTTTTATAAAGTAGAGATCCGTTACAACAGAGATTTTTGAAAATAGACCTACAAGGGGTTTGAGAGGGGTTAAGTGCCTTATGGATAAATATTCATGTTTTTTAACTGTTAGACCTACATATTTGAAATGTGGCAATCATGTTTCTTTCATGACGTAGATGACCACTAAATAAAGAAGTTTTTATGAAAATTGCCCTCTAGGAGGTTGTCAGGGGTTAAAGTGGCTTAATAGATATTTATAGTCGTTTTTGAACTATTAAACATACATGCTTCAAATTTTGTAAGAACCTCTGGCAACCTTGCAAACTCCACAACAAAAGGGAGTTTGCAAATTTGCATCACAAGAGATGGTTCGAGGGTTTTATAGATAAATAATACTGCACTCATTAAAAATTATTTCACATTTTTCTATCCTTTGTTTCTATACACACACACACACATTCCATCAATAATACCATAAAGCTATTATGTCAAGAATAATATTTTTTATTTAAAAAAATTAACAGTAGTAAAGAATGGGGGTACTTTAGCTAGAGTTAAATATACAGGATTAATAAACACTGCATTTAAAAAATGGTATCATTAAAGCCTCATTCAAATGTCTAGCGACACATGAAATGTTTATTTAAAAAATTATTAAAAATTATTTATAAACATTTTTTTGTTTAAACATTTATTAAAAAAATGTTAATTAATTATTATTTATTTATTAAAAGTTATGTAAATAAGGATAGTATAACCATTGAAAACTTTCAATATTTGAATTGTTTTATTTGTGGCGATACCAGGTATGCATTTAATCAAATGTTAATAATAAATCAATAAGTATTTTCAATGTCAGTATTTCATTGTTTGTTCAGTGAGTCTACAAATATGATTTATCACAAAATTCTCACTTACTAAATAATGAATTCAATAAATATAAGTGCTTAAATTTTTTGAAAAGGATCATTCATTTATACAACATTTGAATTATTCAGCATAAATCTGAATGAACTTTTTTTAATCGTTAAAAAGTAACTGTATTTTAAATCTCAACTTTTTTAAGAAAAAATATAAAATTTATTTTGTTAACAACTTCATATATTTCAATTTTATATATTTTGCATTAATTAAAAATTACTCAAACCTTAGCTATTAAAAATTATAGAAAGAAATAAAAGAGAATATGTACTGTAGTAAATATTTTTATTTCTTAAGGAATATCAAATGTCAAAAAATTATTTCAGTACCAATTTGGCTAAGTCTCTCTCTGCAAAACTAAATCATGGCAATATTTAGTATCCAACAAAAGCCTGAATTAAAAAATTAATTCAAGCGTCCAAATTTGGTAATGAGGCCGCCACTATATGGTGCCACCATGCAATGGTTCTCACATTTGGGGACTTTCCTTGTCTGCAAAGGTTAAGTCAGTAGCGCACACAGGGATTTTTCAAGGGGGGATTGATTGATTGAATATTAACGTCGCACTGTTCAGCTACTCGAGGGCTTTGGGCGACGGACCACTTAATTTTGAACCATGGTCAAGTGACGTGGACGAAACCTGAGCTGGCACCCCCCTCTCCTAACTACCACACCACACCAACGGGAGGACGTTTCAGCTCTCGACAGATTTAACGTGCATTGCTGCCCTACACGGTGGGTCTTTAGTGGTACTGGGCTTGAACTCGTGACAAGGCAAGCCATGATCCGATACCTATACCACTCGGCTACCGCGGCCACCAAGGGCCCCTATACCTGGGTTGAAAGTCCACCTTTCTTGTATCATGCTCCTTTTGATTTTGTCGATTTTCGGGAACAGCAAAAAACTAATTATTAATAAATAGTAAGCATTAATCAATAAAAGTAATCATTAATAATAAACACTTAATTAAATTTTATGTACTATATACTTATAGAATTATAACCAATCGGAAAAAAAATCAAGGGCTTTGGGGGGATCCGGACCACTAGCTCCTTCCCCTTGTGTGCACCACTGGGCTAAGTTGCTAAGATTTAGTCTATTGGAAAAAGAAATTTTATTTAAGGGGCGCTGGAAACCTCTCTCTCTACTAACAATGTTAAATTGGCGGTTTTCCATGTACCTTTTCTGAAAATCTGTTATATGTACATGCTTGAAATTTTTCATACAATTAAAATACACATTTCTCCTTATACTGAAATGAGCTTTTGGCTTATTTTGAATTTCTTTATAATTCATAAAATATTTTATCAAAAATAGTGAAATTTGACCTATTTTCACATAAAAAAATTTGTAAAAATGAATTTATGAGTTTTTTTTTTTTTTTTAAAAGCTCATTTTGGTATATATTAGCCATCATTATAATTATGTCATTAAAAATTTACATACCTGTGAACAGTAGTTTCTCAGAAAAGTTACATCGAACATCAAAATTTACATTTTGAGATGAATTGATTTTAATGTATACAGTGAGACTTCTAATCGGCTAGGAAATAAAAAAATATAAGGCTTAATTTACAATAAAGAATAAATGTTTGGGTTTATATCAGACGTTCAACTGTTAAGCAAAAACGAAGTACTTAGTTTACATTTTTCGCCTTTCAAATGGGCGTGGCCCAGTTTCAACGATTATTTAAAAATAGATTTTAAGAGCTTCTAATTACCCTTGAGATTAAAGTAAGATATTTTTCGGAAGATTAAAGTCTATACAGTTTGAAAATGTAAGTCTCAAATTGTCAAAAAAATAAGATTTTAACTTTCCCTTAAAAATTTTAGTGAAAATATACAAATTCCTCTTTTGTTCTTATAATAGTTTTAGTTGAGCCAGTCTATTTGAAACGAACAGCTTCCAAAGCTCTCAATATCAAGCTGATTCTTTAATTTGGTATATTTGTGCTTAAGCGTTTCAATACTTTTTATGCATATAAATATTAAATACTTTTATCCGTATGTATCATTTATGAATATTTAAGTTTTCAGTTGAAATTAATATGCATCTGTCTATTATGTTAAAAACAAATTACGACACAGGAGCTATTTTATATAAAACGTAAACCAGTGTATATTCAGCCTATTGTAGGAACTTTTCTATTTAACTTTTAATAAATTTAATAGCCATGACTTATTATCAAATACAGTTTATAAGCTCAAAAGGAACATTATTTATTTAATAATTTCTTATTTTTAAATATAATTTAAAGTCTTAGAATTGCCTTGTTTTCAAACTTTTAAAATTAAACAATAACATATTAGCTATCATAACCTTCCTAACATTAACTTAACTCTTCCACCATTTTCCACTCAGACAACATTTCAACAGTTCTCTCGAAAGTGTATGTTAGTTTATGCATACGGAACAATTATTTTACTTCGTAAAATGAACCCTGCGCATATGTGTATATGCCAAATGAATAATGCAGAACATTACATAACCCTACAGCATATGCGCTACTTTATAAATAATTAGGTTAAGTTTAGTTCAACTGAAAGTATTATATAATACTTCAGCCGCGCTAAAATAGATAGAGAAGGGTCTAGTTACAACACATATTATTCATTTTCCATTTATCAAATAGTGTACCTTGAAGCAAGTGTGAACATGCACGCAAACTTTCTTAACATATTATATTTAGCATATACCTGAGATTTTTCATTGTCTGTTACCTTAATGGTTTCTGTTAGAGATAATACATGTATATATAAACGGAAGATTATTCTTGTATCGTAGATATTGTAATGTGTTTTATGTATATGTTACCGTTAATGTGTATAATTCAGTTATTTCATTGATAACTAGGTATTTCATGAAATAACTAGACAAGTCAGTTAAGGTATATAATAGATGAAATATTTCATATTTTATCTAGTTATTTTAAGTGAAATAACTAATTATTCTATGAAATAACTGATAATGGATCGTTTAAATGAAAAAAAAAAAATCAAAGTTACTTTATAATTATTTTTGATATGTAACATCTTTTCTTTCGGTTGATGGATATTTGTAAGAGGGATTTCGGAAAAAGGGACGGAAATGTGTAACAGGAATCCGGGGAACCACGCGCTATTTGATTTGAACAATGAGCACGCCTGGGACGTCGATCAACTTGGCTTGTACCCCTCTTCATATTTTCTTTACTAATGATGACCCGCTTCGGGCAGGGGAGGGCTTACACACTAAACTGTCAATCCCCATGTTAATCCTATGGTGCTATTTCTTTGATGATATGATATTTGGGGGAATGATAGTACTACCGGCTTGGTTATGAAGCACAAGGACTCGACTCCCACAAGTTCTCCGACAAATATACAATTTCTTGAACTTCAGCTGCTCAGATAGGGAGTCCATCATCAAATGTAATATAAACGTTAAATTCTTAAGATATCCCCTGCGTTGTGGAAAGGGATGAGATAAAAAAGGAGCTTCCTGTCCTATTCAAAATAAACATGATGGCTTACACATGATTCAGCTTCCCCTGTTATGTCTAATAACACTCTCGTTGTCGAAATTAGCAACTTACAAGAAAAAAATATATATTTTTTTGTGTGTGTTCACAACAAAAAGGATGTTATTTGAAAGAAAAAATCGCGGAATTCGTTAAATAAGGGCTCGTTAAATCGGGGTGCGACTGTAATGTTTGTGTATATCCCGAAATCACTTTATATTTTTAAAAACTTTTAGTAGTTTTTGAGCGTATTTTCCTCAATGTGCATCGCAAGTAAACATCATTTTAATATAGTACATCAAAATAGTATTGCATTTTGTGTAATGATATTTAAATGACAACGTGTTTTGGCTATTATTATAGGCATTATAAATATCTTTCTAGAAAACATGCTTAGAAAAGTTCAAGAGAGAAAGCAATCTTATCTCAAAGGATTCTTCCGAAAAAATAAAATAAAATAAAAAAAAAAAAAAAAACCTGCCACAACACTTGATTATTTCCCTTACGATATTTACTTTTCATGAAGATGGGCGGACTCTGTAAAAATGAGAACTCTTTTGTATCGCATGAGAAGGGGGAGTAGCATTTGGAGAAAATCAATTTCAGCAGGCACAGTCCCTAAATCGTCCCCTGCATTAGGGCCACGTGCGTTTAAAGAAGACGTAAATGGCTCCATTAGTTGAGGAAGCGAAGGAAACTTTTCCGGATTCCCCCTCCTGTTTGTTCGCGAAGTTCTTAAAAGCGGGAAAAGGAAAGTGACAGAAAATTTTGCGAAACATTTACTGAGCCTTCGCCAAATATTTTCTCATTGCCACTGAATAGTTTCGATAACGACCAGTTCAAAATGGCGGGATTATTTACTGGTCCTTTTTTTTGTATTTGCTTAGAATTTTTGAGCTTTTAGGTATTCCAAAGACTTTGATTATTGCAGTGCCCGTATCACTGTGAGTAGTTTGGGTATGCCATATTGCGGAGCATTTTAGGGACGGAAGTGTTTTCAGCGAAAATAGTTTAAATAACTCGTATTTTGAGAAAAATGCACTAAGAGAAAATGAATGGTGGGTTATATATACTCAATTCTATATTTATATTCATATATTTAATGCATATGACGGTAAAAATTCAAAAGTATTCTTAAGGTTTTGAGTAATACCTAGTTTGTATGACTGAGTGGTTGGAAATATATTCTATTTTGCAGAAATATTTTACTAAAGATAGTATTTTCAGCAAAAATAGTTTAAATAATTCGTATTTTGAGGAGAAGGCACAAAGAGAAAATGAATGGTTGGTTATATATATTCCGGTCTATATTTAGAGCCATGTAATTTAATGCATAGGACGGAATATATTCAAAAATATTTTTTAGGTTTTGATTATTACAGTGCCTGTATGACTAAGTAGTTTGCAGAATATATGAAAGAACATATTGCGGAGCATATGACTAAACATATTGTGGAATATATTAGTAATGGAAAAAAAAATTCAGCGAATTTAGTTTAAATTACTCGTATTTTAAGGAAAAAGCTCCCAAAGAAAGTCAAAGTTTGCTTCTATATACTCAGTTCTATATTTATATTTGTATAGTTTAATACACAGAGCAGAAAGAAATTCAAAAAATATTCTTATGGTTCTAATAATTGCCGAATTGTTATTACTGAATCGTTGAAGATATTTTATTTTGCAGATATATATTAAGAGCAAAAATAAATAAAATAATTCGGATTTTGAGAGAGGAAAAGCATAAAGAAAATATATTCTACTCAAAGCAACTTGAAACAAGTCAGTAAAAAATCGTCTGCTTGTTAAAATACTTTGTATGTTCACCTAAAACCGTTATTTATTTATTTATTTTTTGGAATTTCTCGTATGCGCATATCTCAAAAATTTTAGAGATACCCTCATATTTTTGCTAAATATTATATTTAATTAAAAAAAAATACAAGTAATACAAGCCAATTACTTAGGAAATTGAAGATGACATTCTTAGCAGTGCGTTCAGTCTAAACTGAAGAAAGAATTAAACTTACATCAAGCAGTTGGGTAAGAAAGAATTAAACTCCATATATTTTTTTTCTGCGTTTGGAAGGGATTTTTTTATATTGTTATTTTTGCGAAACATCATTTAAATAAAAAAAAAAAAATAATGACAAAATAATTTACTTTTATTCTTTTCTGATGTCTTCAACAAAAAAATCCTTACATCCAATATCCATTAAGAGCTTTGTCACCAATAACATCCGCGTACAGTTTCAAAAAGCGACGCTAATAAAATTCAAATTGCAACAAACCAATATCCATTAACGTGTATTTACATTGATGTTTCTAACATTTGAATATTATTTGAATATTCGATATTAATAGAAAACTCAGACCAACGAAATGAAATATTTTAACAAGAAATATATATTCTCAGAGATATATTTATATCACCCTCTGATTTGAAAAAGAAATGCATTTATTTTTATACCTTTACAAATTTACTGGTAATATTCATTTTTTTTTCTTACAATGCTTTGGTTCTGCTATTTAAAATAAGTTTATGGATTTTAAATTTTCTTTTACATTTAAGGAAAAAAAAATTATCAATGATATTATATTTCATGGTCATTTCGGTTAAAAGCTACCTTCAAGATTAATTTTTCTTCAATTTGAAATGTTTTTAAATTGATAACTTGCTTGCGTGTGTGTGTGATTTTTGGCTTTTAGGTAGTTAACATCAGCGTTGCACTGATTTTTTGAAGACTGAAGAAATTATGCTTATAATACAGTGTTTCTCAAACTGGGGGGCGCGCCCCCTAGGGGGCGGGATAATCCTAAGAGGGGGCGCGAGTATATCGAAAAGTCGAAAATGAAAGATTATTTTTAAAAAATTAATTTAATAAAGGGAAATAAAAGAAAATGCATTTTGGCACGTAATAAAAAAAATATGTATTTACACTGCTATAATACACTTACAAATATATCTGTACTGCACAATATATTTCATCATTAATTCCTCAATACTAAGTCAATAGGCTAAGTTAATATAAGCTAATTTACCCCATGAGCTTGCCATATACAAAATTATATTCAAAATTTAATACTTATCTTGATAATTAGTACGATTTATAATTAAAGTCGTATTGTAGCTTTAGCGTCAAAGTACATTATTATTGAATTCAATAGTTTATTATTGTATGGTGGGGGGCGCGATAAAAATTAAGATTGAAAATTGGGTCGTAAACATTGGAAGTTTGAGAAGCACTGATATAATATATAAACCGATTCAGAAAATAAAAATAGTGAATTATATTTTTAAGTCTTTGAACACCTTTTAAATATAGGAAAGGTCAACGTAAATAAAAAGCAAATTCCTTCATATAGATTTCTTTTTACATTGAAAAACTCCCTTTTAAGCACAATATACAGTTACACCTCGTCTTACGTGAATTTGGAGTTACGTGATTTTCAAATCTCGTCGATTCATCTTCTTTTTTTTTTCTTTTTTTTCTTTCTTCACCACTGAAAATCTAGCGGAATCGGTACCAGAGCCTGATGAAATTGCTAATTTGATTGAAAAAGTTGTCGATCTTGTCAGGTAAATAAATTTAGAAGTGGATAGTCATGACGTTCAAGAACTTCTGGATTCCCGCAATCAGCAATTGACAATGGATGAGCTCATAGAAATGCATGAACAAATGTAAGACATTGACTTGGTGTGGCAGTTTGGGGAGGAGATGCCAGATCAGGTGTCGTCTCTACCACTTGACCATGGATGGAAAGAATGAGGTCCATCACGAAAAACCTTCAGGTTGCTTTATAGTAAGACCTTAATAAACATCAATTTTAAAATTTCAGTAAATTAGTTTAATGTTATATACAGCTTTCATTACTCTCAATCTTTATGTTGAAAATATTTTTCTTCATTAAAAAAATGTACATTTATTCAAAGTAAATTTCGTCTAAAAGAATTCTATTTTACCCCGAAAATACATTATTGAAAAATGGTAATACCTAAAACTGTTCACAGCCCTTTTGTACTTTTTTTCATTTGAAATTAAGCTAAAATAAAATCAAACATTATAATTAATTAAACATTATAATTAATAAACATTAAATATTAAATCATAAAATACCTATAACCTCTCTTTTGTACTGAAGGAAAAATGAATAATAATAAAATTACGTGTTATACATATAACTACCAATTTTCCATTCAAATTACAAAACTAAAAATTCCTAATTACATAATTCTATACTCCTTAATCTCTCTTGCTTCATACATTATAATCTAATTTTTTAGTCTTTATACCGATCACTGTAATAACATCGCATTAATTTATAAGACGCTTATCGTAATTATTCTTGAAAATCAAATTGGCTATTATAATGCTTTTATTGGATACATAAAGAAAATTAATAATTAAATTACCTAATATGAATTTGTTGGAGAAATCTTAAGTAAATTAAGCTTTTTCTAATTAATTTATTAGAATACTTCGACATGAAAAATGAATTTTAATAGGTTTATTAAATTTAAATATAGTGGTATGAATCTACAAGATTTTAATTGCCTTTCGTATTTAATGAATATTTTGGCTTGAACTTATATATAAAGGAAAAGCTATTATTCGAATTTTTGTATTATATGGAATTAATAACAGTTTTCGTTTGTAGTCGTAAGAAATAGTAATTTATACATCAAAAAATGTAAATCATATTCCACTATACATGCAAATCAAGACAATATATTCAATATAGTTAGAATATTTAATACTTACATCATTGCAAGGAAATTTTAATTTTATAAGGACATTCGAGCGATATTTTTTTTTGTTAAGATAATCAAATTTATCCGCAGAAAAAAAATGAGAAAAAAAGACATTTTGAAATTTCTAAACACAAAAAAGATTTGTGCAATTTCTATCCACGGATTCTTTGGTTTTTCCTCCTCTCTTCTTTTGTTCTATATTAAAACCCTAAACTTCACATTAAATTTTTAAAGACCGAATTAAATATAATAACTTGAAAGCAAAATACCTTAAACACAGGAAATATATCATCTTTGATACTGCATAAGAAATAGAGATAGGGTATCTCTGAATATAAAATTGATTTGCGCAGTTTCTTATACACGGAACTTATGTTTTTTTTTTTTCTTCTACACTTTTAAAATTTGCCTAAAATAACTGTGTAGGGCTTATAATTTCAGATTTATATTCTCAAAAAACTTAAAGTACGTTTAGGTAAGATAAGTTTTTACTATCCATAGTGGGCATTTTTTTTATTACGTCTCAGGCTAACATGAATACTTATAAAATATTTATTAATGCGTAATTTAATAATTATGCCACTGATATTTTTAATGCACTTTATGTGTAAGTGTTATAGTCCTACACACACAAAAAAAGCTGCTACTTCTATAATAAAAAATTCTGGAGTTCGATATTTATTTCCATTAAAAATTATTTAAGTTGCTTTGAAACAAACTATTTAGAGCAAAGTGTAATCATGGTAATCATAGCTTTAAATAAAAGAAAATTACATTTTTAAATGCATGTAGAGTTCATTTGATCAAATAAAGTGTTTGAAAGTATTGAATTTGTTTCACTCAATATTTCTAGTAAAAAATGAACTAATTTACCAAATAATAGTGAAAGAAAATGAACGTTTAAAACATTAAACGATAAATTATTTTATTTTATTTTCATAAATATTGATTATATGTAAGGGATCAATTTAAGTTATTTACACATGTATTCAGTTCTGAATTATTTGTTAGATATTAACAATACGTATGCGCGCGATCATTTCCTTTATTGATGAATCGGGATTGAAATACTTACTTTTCTACTGTTTTATTGAACGGTGGTTGTCTCAGGCAAAGCAAACATCAAAATTCGTTTTAAACGCATTTAATTAAATTCAATACAAAATTATAATGTAGAGACCTTCATTGTTGTGTGTGTTGATTTTCCAAAGGAAGTACATTCGTAAAATTCTTGAATTTGAGGGAGCATGTTTTGAAATACCTGGAAGAAAACAATGTGCCCAGTGAGTGCTTGCTTCTCAAAAATGAAGAAAGGCTTTGATATTTAGCTTTTCTTACCCGATACTATAAGACATTTAAACAATAAATTTAAGATTACAAGGGAAAGAGATTGTTCATTTTCAATCCAGATTGATCATATGGCTTTTTTTGTGAACACACTTTTGCTTTTTTGTCTCGATTTTGGTGGAAAAAAAAGAATCTGATGCCTACCTATATATATATATATATATGACAGGCCCCAGGCCTGCTGGTAAAATGAGGAAGGCATCATTTCTATAATAACTTCTTTATTTCGCTTCAATCACATAAAATCCAACATGGCAGCCCTTTGGTGCGCAACCGAGTAGAATATTAACAACCAATTAGACAAGGAGTCACCAGCTAAGCCTTTTCTACTATGCGTTCTTCTTCGTCAGCACTCGCTTCGCCTTTAAATAGGCTTATTTACCCACATATCCTTACGTGATGGTAAAGAGTTCGCTCTATTTTTATTTATTACTTACTTAATTTTGAACCTAAACTTTTCAAACCTGACATATATATATATATATATATATATATATATGATGAATTCCCAGCCCTTCAAGTGTCAGTTGGTCATGCCAGGACAACTCAACCCATCTCCCGCATTAGAACTTTGACTTCTACTTTCTTTTTGAAAAAAAGACGCGTGTACTAACGACTCACTCGCTGCTGATCAACGCTGAAAGAGATCTCGTCTTGTCATGGCTTGAAGTACAGACTGTTTTGCTGAACCTTGAAATAAAATATAATATGATAAATGGCTGCACGTAGCATTTCCTTGTGAATCTTTAAGAATTACTCCAATACATGATATATATATATATAAGACAACCCAATTTTGTTAGGATCTCTGAGAACTGATCCTAATTTAGATGACTCAAAAAAAAAGCTACTGGTTACTCAGTTTTATTTTATACTTAAGCTAATTGATTGAAACCGAAGAAAACAAACAACAACAATGAAACTTAAGTTCGTATTTTTGTCTTATTTATTATATTATTTTTAAATTTCCACACCATTTATATATATATATATATATATAGACTTGTATAAAATATGAGTTATTTGCGTAAAAATTATATAATATGCCTATAAGTACAATTTTATCACCTTTTCATATTGTTTTGTTTGTTGGAAAATTTTGAAGCGGCACGCATAATATTTTAATTTATTGGATAGTGGCACTCTTCCCCAAAAGGTTGATCACCCTAGGTCTAGATGTTAACCCCATGGCATTCTAGATTACACTATTGTATTTGTCAAACGTTTACAACAACAAAGTTTCACTTGTGCTTTATTAGTTGCCATGTTACACCGCCTCAAATGCTTTAGTAATAGTATTATCATGAACACACAAATTACAATTATACGTCGCAGAGAAATGTCGAAATTAGGAATTTCATCAAATCCCTAAAGCAGATGATCAATTGACGGGAGATGTTAAAATAGCGTCTCTTCAAGATCATTTCCCTGATGAAAGTAATTGATTTTATTAAATCCTTGAACTGTTTCAGTGAAATGATGAAATGAACTAGTCAGGATTTGCATTGGCAAAATGCTATACAGGGAGGGGAGCCACCTGCTGGGTCGAATCCTTGTACTTCCTAACCATACAGATAGTACTATCGATCCCCTAAATATCAACCCTATATCTTTAAAAAAATGGCACCATAAGATTAACATAGATATTGATATTTTAGTGCGTAAGCAACCGAGAGGAAAGATGTTATATGTCAAAAAATACCAGCCTAGTTTTCTAATTATTTATTAATTAGTTTCGATTAAATAATTTGTATTTCATTGACTATTGTTGTATTACTTACTTCTACGTTTAAAAATACACCATATTTGTTAAATAAACACTTTTAAACTCCTGACATTATTATTTCATCATTAATTTTTCCAGGGAAATGACCTTGAAGAGACATTATTTTAACATATACCGTCAATTGATCATCTCCCTTAGGGATTTGATGAGATTCCTAATTTCATCATTTTCTTACGACATATATACTGATAAGCAAATGTTTTATTGGTCAATAATTCCAATCCTCGCAACGACATGAGTGACGTCAGTTGATGCGGAAATATTCATACTCACAAATGGTAGATTGTATGCAAAAATGTAACGGTAAATTTTTTGCACCACTTGAAATATTCTTAAATTCACATACAATTTTAATATATAGGGATTAGCAAAAATTAACATCGGCCTCTGCAATGCAAAAAATAACCACCCTGACACATACATCATAATGATCCTTTTAATAAAGTCTGAATTTTAGCAGAAATATTTGCAAAAAAAAATCTTAAAAAAATGCTGATTAAAGCCACAGTTTTAAAAAAAAGTATTCTTTTATAATTATTTCGTAGAGTAGCTCCTTCCTATCAAAGAATATATTTTTTTTTCTTTATCAATTGAGATAACCGTACCGAGCCAATGAATCAACCAAATGCCTCTCCATTATATAAAAAAAAATAACTTTTTAAGAGATCAATCAACTGTAATGTATCATTAAATAAGCCAAGCTAATACAAGCAAAAATAAATTAAGGAAAATCATTTTTGGATAATCCAGTATTTTTTAAGGGAATATAAAAGTAAAATATATCTCGCTCTCTTGTATTCCCAAAATGTGAGTAAAAAAATACTACATTTTTCTTCGATTTTCAAGCCGAATCGCATGATTAACATTTAATTCACCCGTGTACAATAACTTATTAAAAAACGCGAAATTTTGAATAAAGATATGAATCATGATAAAATGAGGAAGCTGGTTTAATGAGCCACTTCTCATTATGGATATTAGAAAACTTACTTTTCTTTTTCTTCCTCTTGAATAAGCCAAGCTCGTTTTTTCCCCCTCTGTTTTTTTATGCTTTGTGTATAGATTGAAATACTACTATCACATGCTTTCCCTCATAAAGAAAATTAAACTCTTGCATGATATATACTCCTTTTGTTTCTTCTACATTTCTAAGGCTTGTGATTTATTATTTAAATAGGCCTCTGCAAGAAAGTGTATAAGTTGTTCTTTAAATCAAATTTTCTGATCTGCGTGATGTTTTTCTTTACAAGGTTTTAAATAATAAATATGTGTTATATAAAAAAGTTACATGTGTTCTAATCCAAAGAGAAGATAATATAGCTCTTATTTTTATTTATATTTATTTAAGCTTTTAGGTAATTGATTCATTTAGTAGGAAATGAAAACTTTATAATCATTTATGGGAAATAGAATTTATAGAAATGTTAGTACTCTGAAGTTAAAAGGCATTGTTATATTGTTACTTAAATTTATCCAGGTTTGAGTTTATTAAATTCCGTAACATAGTGTTTCTCAAACTTTCAATATTTGTGACCCAATTATAGATCATAATTTTCATCACGTTCCCCCTTCTTCATACAATAACAATGTATTGAATTCAATAATACCACATTTTGACGCTAAAGGTACAATACTACTTTAGCGTCTTTAGCACCATCGGCGTATATAAACGTCTCGCTGAGCCAAAGCTTTAATTGACCCGGACGTTATACATACGTCTTTCTGAATAATTGAATTCAATAATAATGTACTTTGACTTAAAATTCCAATGCGACTTTAATTATAAACCGTTCAAATTATCTAGATGAGTTTTAAACTTTACATATAATTTTATATATGACAACCCCATGGCGTCACTCAGTGGCGTAACGTACTCCATCGTATCCCCCTCATCATGGTTGGCAAACCTCATCTAGGGAGCCTTAAGCTTGACAGACCCCAAGTATGGCTTGGGCCCCCAAACCGGATTTTTGCTGGTGGCCCTGATATTCTCTATTACTCCACTGGGGACACTAGTAAATATTAAACTTTTACTTAACTTATAGTATTGTTAAATTAATTATCAAATGCATTGTGTCTGTGTGCGCGCAGTGATAATACATTTATTAGAATGCTATATCAGCTTAAATGTGTGTTACATCAGGTTGTATTTTGTTTTGCTTCGTTCCAATGAATTAAAAATATTTTTAAATTGTTTTTGATTTTCATCTTTTCGATGTGTTCCCACCCACCACGTAGGATTAACACGCGACCCTAAAGGGGCACACCCCATAGTTTGACAAACGCTGCTGTAACAAAAAAAGAAAAAAAAAGTTATTTATTTGATTCAGCCGCTTAACTGGATTTCCCGTGAGTTTTACGGACTTTCGAAATTTGATCACTACTATCTTGCCCGTACGCTGTACGGGCACTGATATTTTCTTCTTTTTTCCTTATTATTAGTACTAGTATCTTTAAAAGATGTACTTTGTACATGGTACTGAAATGATTCTCCTCCCTGATTTTCTTTGTGTTGAAGGCGGGAATTTTACTGTGAAGTTAGGAATTTAGATTCTTGAAAACTTTCGATGATGAACAAGAATTAACAAGACAACGTGCAATTTGTTGCTTGAGAAAAAAAAAATCGAAATAAATAAATAAATAAAAAAATACCCATATATTTTTGTTCCGATCGCAATGTAAGACCATGCATCACACCATGCTTCAAATTCTGTGTGCCTATTTGTACATACACACAAAACCCTGAAATGTTTGAAAAATAGGTACGATTATGAAAATTTTTTGCAGGTATGAGAGGAATTCATTTAAGATATATATGAAACAATCTTCATAGCATGTAGAGTGGACATAAAAATCAAAGAATTACAATTTCTGTGTTTCACAATTGTAAAATAAAAAATAGCGTAAAGACTTAAAAATTGAAAATTAAAATAAAATTGTTCCGTGCTTAATTATATGCAATAAAAAATAGTTCGTTTTTTTTGAAGAATATTGGGAACAAAGATTGACCGCTGGGTTATATATAACCTACTAATATTTAAAAACACCATTTTTTACATCTGAGGAAGAGATAAAAAAGGTGCGGAGGGAGGATTCCTTTTCCCGAGTGGGTAAAAAATTTGGTAAAAAAATCTGATATTTTACGTTATGTTGACCTTATAAACTCTGCCTCATTACACAGAAATATACTAAGGAGGACTAAAGTTTATTTGACCCGTTGCTCCCCACCCCCTCCTTTTCTGACAACAAGGACCAAAACAAAAATTATTGAATTGAAAGATAGGAGATCGCTTCCTTTCATTAGTGGTTGGACGAAATAGTTGCTATTTTAAGAGGATTTGGTGCGTTTTAAAGAAAAACATTTAATTTAATGGTTCTCACCAAATTTTTTTATGCTATCTGTGCGTATTATGTAAAATGCACAAATTTTATGCTGAAAATACCACAAAAAATTAATCTTTTAATTTTTTAATTAAAAAATTTTATATCTCTGAAGTGATTTTAAAATGCTATTCCTCCTACAATAATTGACACACACGCCTGAAATTCGAATAATAAATCTGGGATTTTTTTAACTTAAGAGTTTTCAAATGTTGTGAGATTATAAAACAATACATAAAATATAATTCAGAATAAAAAAAAAAGTTTATTTGATTTTTGTTCTTTTTTTTTTACTGATTTTTATCAAAGGAATCATACTGGGTCGCCTTTATAAAAAAAATCAGTGTACACAAACACAATAATAAATAAAATTTGTGTGAGTGTATGTGATAATCTAGACCTTACAAAAAATGATATTATTTTTCTTCTAAAAAATGGCGATTTATATAAAGCTTCAAGGCAGCTAGGAGGTACCATGCCCGCTTTGTAAGTCTAAGGGTACTAGGTCAACCCCAGCGGCAGTCGTTGAATTTTTTTGATTGCGAAAATCGTAGGGACACATTTCGTGTGATAATGTATCATGTAAAAGATCCCTTGAGTTGAACTTGGATCTAATATTCTCGGAAAAATTAAAAAAAAATGGCAAATATTTAACATCTGATGGGAGGTTGAACTATAATTAATTCAAGCGTCTAATTTTGGTAGCCAAAGTCGCCACTAGAGGGTGCCACCTTAAAATGTCTCTCACATTCGGGAACGTGCCGTGTCTGCAAAGGCTTAGTAGACAATATGAAGCCCATTAGGAAGAAAAACGAACGATATTAAGCTTCAAACCTAATTTAAATGATTGTGCGTAGTTTTAGTTTTTCTCCTTAATAATATTTTAATTGATCAGTATTACCTCGATAATTACATACCCAATGTATTATTCAAGATTGCATAAGTATCAAAAGAAAAATGTTTGTCATTTCACCATTTATATTTTACACAATTTCTTAAAACTTTCATAATAGTCAGTTTGAACATATCTGTTTGAGTTTAGAGAGTAAGGAAAAATTAGAATTTAAAATTAGAAAATCGGAAACGAATTTTTAAGAATAGATAACTGCCATTTTTAATAATAGGTAATTGAAAACTAATGTTCAACAACAAAAGAGAGTGATAATTAATGTTAAGCATTTGAGAAATAAGCATTTTAAACAATAGATAAATTAAGAATAATGATTAACGTTTCTTGTTAAATTTAAAATAAAAGAATTAGTAGTAGTGAAAATCCCCAGTGGAAAGATTATGAATGGATGTTTATTTTTATCGATAATTTAAGAAAACAGCCATAAATTTCGTTTTGTTTTAGAAGCATTATAGATAAGAGCTTTTTCGAAAGTTTTACAAGTTTATGTCAAAACATTTCAAAATGAGGCAAATATAAAATAGATAGTTCTGACGTAAATATATGTGATTTTTATAATTTACTTAAAAAAATATTTATTTACATACACTTCTGAATTAAAAAAAAGATGAATAGGAGATAATTGCTTAGTATTATTTTAAAATGAAAATTAGTAAATGAGTAGGTCAAACTAGTCTTATTATTAGATATATATGATAAGACTAGTAAAACTGGTTTTATATCATATATTACAATTGTTTTGATTCTTCAACACTGAATGTCTCACAAAGAGAAAGAATCTGAAACAAAATTTGTTAGTTTTAAGGTACCATTAAGTTTTATCATATATGATGAGATGTTTTATGGTAAGTTTCTCTCTCCTATTTGTAAGTCTTCAATAATATGCTACTCTTTTTTCTTATTTCATTTAGAAATTCAATGTATTTTTAAAATGTTCACAATTTATGTTTTATATCGAACTTTAAATATATATATATATATATATATATATATATATTTAGCTTTCCTCTAATAATTTATTTAACATATTTTTCAATATAATTTTTTTTTAATTCATGGTTTATATTTGATTTTATCAATGAAATTTTTCATGAAGAAAAACATTATAAAATCAACTTCAGGGAACTTACCTAGACAAGTAATTAATATGAATCCTTAATTATTATATTTTATTTCTTTTACTCACTTTTAAATTTAATAAATATCAAGAACTCTTGAATCTTCAAATATATTAATAAAGCAAATTTATTAAAATACATTGAAGTAAGAAAAAATAAATTTAAGACGAAATATATATAAACCCTTATTTTATTTAATTAGTTTTGTAATTCTAAAAAAAGATTTCTGAAATCACTATTTATTTATACTGTTTTAAAAAGTAATATCTTAAAATTTCTAAAGGAATTGTCACTTTTGCATTTCTTTTAAATTCAGTAGTTTTATAAATTAGTTTCTTTGACCTTTCTCCTTTTTAACCAAAGAATATATTTGGTTTTTCATTTAGCAAGCCATGTTTAATACTGATTTATCAAAAAGTTTTTACAAAAGAATTGAAATTTTGGTAAAGTGTTTCCATCTTTTTAGTTATGCTAAACACAATGAAACTGAGACTGTTATAGAGATATTATAATTTAATAAGCATAAAAAATATCTTTACTAGGGCCAAATGAATTGTCTTTAAATTTGAATGAAATTCACTTCCATGAAGTTTTTCCATTTAATAACAGTTGAACCTGTTTTTGCGCGGTAAATAGGGACCACATAAAAAAAATCGAAAAAAAGAATATTCAAAAATATCATAAATTTTTACATATAACAAACTAATTCGTGGAAACACTACAAAAAACTTTTTTTATGCGGTCCCTATCCACCACATTTATAAAATATTCCAATTATTTACGAAATTTATCTAAGAGTACTTCCATAATAAAATAAATGAATAAATATTACACATGGAAATATTTTAAAAACATATAGTCTCTCATTGTGCATACGGATGAGTCTTTAAAATGCACATACATAATTCATCGTGACTCATCGTAATCCAAAGTCCTGTAATGAATAAGTTCAAAATCGCTTTCGTCACTTGAAGGTGCAATTCCAATTGATTTTTTTTTTAACAACATAAAGTAAGAAATAAGTTTCTGTGACGAGAAGGACGGGTGGTCAGTTGCTTATAAATGTCACGATAACTAGCTATACATGATTGAAGCCCTTTTTTTGAATTTTATACTCCTTTCTTAAATGGTATCTATTTTAAGAAAATGCTTTTCCAAATTGTTGGAAAGTTGGAGCCCTGCATATTTTTATCCGCTCTCAAAGAATCTGGCTTCTTGTCCGTTTTCATAATTTTTCAAATGATTGATAATGTCACTGTCATTGAAATTTTCGTCTTCAATCAAGCGCGGGCTTCTGGTGCGTTGAGAGAAAACAACTTAATGCGCATTGTCGGGAGACTGTTTATAACAAATGAAAAGAGTGTCTTGAAGTGTCTACATTTCAGTGGCGTAACGTACACCCCTGCATCCCGGGGGGGGATGACTCTAGGGGTCCAAGGCCTGACTTACGCTAAATACGTATTTACCCAATTTATAAAATATTAAATGTAAAACCTGATTTTCAGGGGGATCCTAACATTCTCCTTTACACCACTGGTAAATAGATAGAAAACATTTAAGCGGCACCAAACCCATTGAAATTCATACACCGCATAAAAAATATCGCACAGAAAAAGTGACACAAAAATAAAATCGCCCCAAAAGATCGCATTAAAAATGACCACTCAAAAACAGGTTCGACTGTATTACAATGTGTTATCAACCCGAATCGAATTTCAAAAATAAGACGATTGTTGTAATGTCATTGATTCCTTCGCGAGCAGGTCCCTGATCACACCTGATTATAACTATGACTTAAGGATTTAACCCTTTAGCGGGCAGTGGCTAATAGGTTAAAAAAATTTCTCTAAGGGGTGTTGGATATTTAGAATATCAATATGCGTTAATTGAAGCTAAAACGCAGAAACATTAATACGGATGGCAGCACGATACCTTTTTTTTTGTATTTTATGTCCTCTGATGGGTAGTTAAAAACAGTTTTTCTCGGTGTAAATCTACAAATTTTATTTTGAATCCTGTAAATAAAATTTCTTATCTTTGAAAAAATTTCGACATGTCTTATGTATTTTTTTCTCTCATCTGAATGAAGGAAGAAAATTTGCAATTAAAAAAAAAGTCTTTATTTAGGTTTTTGGAAATCTTTTATAAGTGGATAGAGGCTCTACCTACTGCCCAAATAGAACAGAAAAATGATCAAGAAATTTTCGCCCCCCCCCCCCTTTAGAGAGAGCACTTAGAATCACGTGAGAATGTTGGGGTTAGAAATATAAGCAAACTTTGCTTACAATATGTGGTACAAGATTCTCAGGTTCGAAAATCTTTCATTACAGTTTTTCTGATCACAGAAAACGTTTGCATATTATAAAGTTTCACAGTAAATAACTCATCAAATTTGTGAAATAACTGATTTAAATTCTCAAAAATATTACTTTATTTCTAACTTTTTATACAAAAATTATAAATAAAATATAAAATATGGATATCTATCAATTTCAAAGAATATTCTGAGTGTTCTATATATATTCTAAGTAAGTATTTTATGTTGTATAATTGTTCTATTATTTTTTAATTACACTTATACTTTAATTGTTATTGAAATTGTTATCAGCATAAATTTTAATTTTTCATAAAAAGTTTATTGTGATATGATTTATTATATCTGTCCTAAAAAGTAAGTTAAATATCGTAAGTGCGCAGTGGCTATAACGTCTAGCCCCCACCCAGGAAAAATACCCCCTCAATCAGATATTTTTTTGTGACTAAATAATGTTTATAGAGGATGAGAACATTACATTTATCAAGTACTTTATCACAGAAAATTGTATTTTAGCTGTGTGCCCATTAAGGTATCCGACTACGTTTGGAACCGTGATTTTGCAAAAGCGCATAAATGGATAATTTTCGTGATATTTAGTGTCACTTAGATTAGAATAGATGTATAAAATTATTTAAGGACATTTTGACAAAAAACAAATTATTTAAATACAATATTTTGCCTAAAATTAACTTAGAATAATATTTTTTCAAAATGTTCTCCTTTTGTGAAAAATGCTTCTATTATAATAATATTTTCCCTGTATATAGCTCAGACCTCTCTACAGATGTTCAACTAGAATTTTTGAAACATATAGCTTAGAAGTGGGTTTATTCATATTTTACGACAACAGAGGGGAGCAATTTTAAGAAAAAACGCCAATAATTATTTCAATGGGTGGTAACTCTTAAAATAATGTGAATTTTTCAAAATTTCTACTTGAGCCTCTGCAGAGAGGTCTGAGCTATATACTGGAAAAATATTATAATAGTATAGAAGCATTTTTCACAAAAGGTGACCATTTTGAAAAAAGATTATTCTGTTAATTTTTTGCCAAAATATTGTATTTAAATATTTTTTTTGTCAAAATGTCCTTAAAACTATTTTATGCATGTATTCTAATCTGAGTGATACTAAATATCATGAAAATTATCCATTTATGCGCTTTTTAAAAATCACGATTCCGAACATAGTCGGATACCTTAAAGGGTTAAAGTGGTGCCGCCATGCCCGCAGGTAACGGATTTGCTTGTGATTGCATCACTAAATGATGTTAGATGATAGAATTTGATTTAAAAACCTCTGTCGTATTGTTCTGAATTAGAATGGGATTCAGAATTAGAGTTCCCATATTTTTCAATATATATGTCTCTTTGTTGTGCTTTTACAATTGCTATAATAAGGTTTTTGTCCAATAAATTTTGCTTAAGATGTTTGCAAAGCCTATTTAATCAGTGCCGGTTTAAGATAATTTCGGGCCCTGGGTGCAGGAGATCTACAAGCCCCCTTGTTACTGTTGGATCGAAATTTATTACCAGAGAATCTGGTCAAGTCCAGCTTATCCGTTCCTCTGTGCGCCCACCCTGAGCGCTCAGTGGATAAACTGGCACTGTGTCTAATAGAGTTGTAACTATAATGAATATTAGATTATGAACATTCCAGTGTTTCATTTTTAAAACAAAGTAATGTAAACATAACTTTTTACACATATTTATTCTTTGAGTTTTTTCATTTTAGTTCTAGCTTTCATGTCTTTTTATCACGACTTTCCAATCAATAGTTTTCTTCTTTACTTTACGTCGATGGGAAAATTCTAATGCCAGACTCCACAGTATACAAATGAACTTTGACACGATTCCTCGCGCGTGGAAGCGTCAGCGACACATGGCGTGGATTAGAATTTCTAAATCCTCATTTACCATCCTGAGATTCAGCGTACTGAATATTTCCTCCGAGAAATTGGCGAAACTTCCCTTTTTATTCCTTACCTCTGATGACATTTCGACGCTTGCCGATAAAAATAAGCACTTTTTAAGGGAGATTTCTGTACCTGCCGTTAAAAAAGAAAGGAATTATCTCCCTTTTTTTCTGTTCTTTGTCGTTCTGGTTTCCGTACCATTATATTCTTATTTTCCCGTTCTTCAAGGGACATGAGTATTCAAATGAACGCAAGGACATCAATAATGCATTGGTGGAATAGGCAGGAGGATGTGTGAGTATGGGGATAGAAAGGGAAAATCCTGGATCGCATCTGCGGCCTGGACGAAAAAAAAAATCCCTAGACTTTTCCCCTTTTTTTCTGTTCTGAAAAGGGTAGATCTGTTTGGTTGACCTGGAAATTCGAGCTTAGAGATTTTTCGTTCGGATCTGCGTAGTTCCTTGTAATTTTTTTTATTTTTTATTTGTATTATTATTTAGATGAGGGAAGTCGAATTCCTGAAGGCTGTTGAGCCTTGGAGATTTTCTTCGTATAATTCTTGTTGTTTGAATGTTCTTGTATATTTAATCCTAATTTATATAGGAATAGATCTTAGGCCGCACTTGGGGTTTCTAACAAGATTTCTATTATCCGTTGCAGGTAAATGTAACAAGAAATATTTAGTTATTCCAATGAACGAATTGTTTTTGTTTGTTTAATTTGTCTTTTTTCTGTGAATATATAGCTCTGACTTATAGCTACATTCTAGCTTTACACTGAGATAATTGTCACTTATTTAAGCTATGAAGCTTTTACTGTGCGTTCTATATGCGTATTTATGGTACTATTGAAGAAAATTGAGCTTTTATAAAACTGCATTTGCTTTCTTTACTTTCATATGAGAATCATTGCAACATTATCTGCTTAAGAGGAAGTTATAGTTTAACGTAAAACTTCATTTCTACTTACTTAAACATTCTATGAAGTCTAATTGATTCCTCTCGATGACGAATCATATATATATATATATATATATATATGCGACGTGTTACCTGCAAGTCAGTTATAGACTGCTCCTTGCTACGATGATAATTTTAGCACGGTTACTAAAGTACTCGCTTGCAGAACAGAAGGTTTCAGGTTCTAATCTTCCTTCATTGGTGATCCTGGCGGTGCAAAAAGAACCTTAGTAGAGTCGGGGTGCCATCTATCAACCAAAAATGCAACCAAGCAGTCAGACACATGACGCAACTAACGAAACAGTCTATCACAAATGACGCAACCAACAAAGCCGTCACACACGATGATGCAAACCACATGCCATCACGCACGAATGACACACCCCAGAAGCCGTCACACTCAAAATGACGCAACTGCTTACTCGCTCTCCGTAAACATGGCACCGTTCATTCGCCTATTCACCGAATCACTGGCAGGGGAGTGTGTGGCGGTGTAATATATAAGCCAGTAATTGACTCCATGCTTAGATGATCATTTTAGCATGGTTGCTAAAGTACTCGCTTATGGATCAGAAGGTCCCAGGTTCTAATCTTCCTTCATATATATATATGTACAACTCTTTTTTTACACGGTCTATTTTTACACAATTTTGAAATAACGCAGCACACAAATTTAATGAACTTTTTTTAACACGAATTTTTTTCGTTCTAGCACATTTTTTTTTTTTTTTTTTGTAAAGAAAGGAAAAAGAAAATGCAGACTCTTTGGCCCTTTGGATGAGGACAATTTGAACGAGTTTATGACAGTTTCTGATTATATAGAAGTCAATACTGGCAAAGTAGAAGGTGCAGTTCAGCTATTAACAGCAAATTTAATACGCCAGGGCTTAGATTTTTTTACAAGTATAGAGCAGCATTTTATTATTCACGATCCTGACATAGAGCATGCATTGAAATTTCTTTGTAATCTTGAGTAGCAAGATATCAATGATTACATAATTAACTTGATAAACCAGAAGCTTGCTCTGAAACTCTTCCACGCGCGAAAGCATCCTCACCTTCACATGATGAATTCGCTCATCATAGCCCACCGTATACCACATATATATTTTTATACACACACACACATATATATAATAACTTTGGCCGGTGTTGGTATACTCGTTTATTTTTACACAGGGGGTTTCACAGAAAACATCTTCAGAGTGGATGTTCATCTTTTTATTTTGACATGGAGCATCAAAGGCGTTACGACAATACAGTAAGCTCACCAACACATAAAATAAAATCGATAAAAGAGCTGCAGTTATTTACACATATTTAAGACGATGAGCTGGAGGCAAAAGCATACGGCGACATTTACATGGTAAAGGCAAGAAGACAAAGAGAACGGTCACAAAAGACTTTCGCTTTATATACCGGCAGTGATAATCGCATGAATATTTTCTAATAAGAGCTCTGATTGGTTGAAATGGTTGGGAAAGGGATTCCTGATATTAGTTGATTGGGATTAAGATTAAGGCGTTAGTTTTGAACCAAATAATTAAAACTTGTTTAACTATTATTATAAAGAGTTTATTAAAAGGATGCTAGGATGCTAGAGGGAATTATTACATATATATATGTAGGATGTGTGTGATATATGTGTAGTATATAGCAGTTATAGTAGTGTTTATTCCACCTCTACAACAAGTTCGCCACTACAAAGGAATATATAAAATCAAAAGAATACTACGAATCAGAGAATTTTTCTTTATTTAAGGTCCCTTAATACTAGTAGAACTAACGGACAGATTGGATATTTTCATAACGATTGTTTAAATATAATGATATCATTACTTCATTTCGTAAAATTTACAATTACCATAAAAATGTAGCAAAATAACATCTGTCCTTAAACTTATTATCTAAAACCTTATTTTATGTTCTTGTTATAAAGTTAAAAATATTCTAATATTTAAACCAAAATTTACACCTAAATTTATATCCAAATATAAATTATTTATTAATTTTAAATTGAAAGTAATGTATTATTTTTAAAAAGAAACTAGAGAATAAATCTTTTTGAGTATTACTAAGGTCTCCAAAACATTTAGTGTTTGCTTAGAAAATTAAAATTATGCAGAAAAAGAACTTACATATATACGAGTACATTTTTACATTTCAATACATAAATACGTTGTTAAATTATTTTTCATAAATACTGATTCAGAATTTAATAATGGAGAAAAGAAAGAAATTTTTTTTGCAAGAAACCATTAGTGAAGTCAAGTGGTTTATTTTTTATGTACATTTATTTGGTCTCAACTTCTCTTATTTGATAAATAATCCAGAAATCTATTTACCTTTAACGAAATTTCATTCCATTAATCTATTTTAATGCTTTTCTACAAAGGTAGCTTCTGGATAAAATTTCTTTATAAAAATAATGAAAAAAACTAGATGTTCTTATTTAGTTTTTACAATAAAGTTAAAATCTTATAAATTTTTTAACTTTAAAAACTTTACTTAATATTTTATAAAGTATCGTAAATTGCTTTAAACTTCTGGTGTAAGCTATACTAGAATCTTAAATGTAGTCATTTTTTTACATAGTATACAATTGTTACTTATAGAATTAATGTTTGCTTATTTAAAATATTGGGGCAAGATGTGTGAAATTTAAAATAAAAATAAATTATGAATAGTAATGAATATGAATAAAAATTTCTCAGAATTTTATGAATAACAATGTATAACAATTTATGTATGACAATTTTAGAATATGAACATGAATAACAATTTTAGATTAGGAAAACAATAAATATAAATAACATTTATAGATTTTTTTTTTTTTAAAAAATAAAATTATTTATTATATAATTTTTAGTTGAGTCTTTATTATGTCATAACTTTTAGCAAATAATTAATTATTACTTTTAAATTATTGTGTTTTTTGTTTCGAATGACTGGATGTTACTAAATTAGATTTAAGAGAAGTGCTAAATCATAAATCTGAGCCTTAAGAAATGAAAAAAAAAAAAAAAAAAGAAGAAAAAAAAAGGTATTTTTATAATTTTCATCTAACATTTAAAAAAATATTATTTTTTTAAGTCATTGAATATAATTTTAAATAGAAAAGCATTAAGTAAAGCACAATTTGTTTATGCTCAAAATATTTTTATTAGCTGAAATTCCCTGTATGCTTAAATCCTTTAAGGGGAATTAAGCATTAGGATTTTTTTTTAATTGTATTTAACGCTTGAGTACAAATATGATTAATCTGAAAGCTTTTTTTTTTACTTCCAAAGAATATAATCTACAGTAAAAGCATCCTCATAATGTCGTATGTAAACAGAAATATTTTTTTTTTTGTTGACTGAAAAAAATAAAGCTAACTTTTTTTCAAACATGAGATGGATAATTAAACAGTTAAAAGATTTTTAAAAAAATATGAAAAATAATGTAACGATAAATAAAATTTAAGTAAGAACTTAAATAATTTACATTAATATACATACTTATGTTTCCGAGGATTATAAAGTAAGTAGATACTTTTACTTCATCTTTTTTATGACTTCATTTTGGCTTTTAAAATATTATTTGCCTTTTCATTTTAATTGAAACTGGTGTATCAAATATCAGCTTTTTATCAAATTTGTAGTATAAGCACTTTAATTCAAAATATATTGTTATGGAATTTGGGTAATTAATGCCTAAAATAGTGTAAATTTATATCTGGTTGCTTAGTACGTTAATATTACTTTCAGTTCTATTTATTTTATGATAAAAATTCTAACATTCACTAGAAACGCCGTCCCTTACATTATAATGGCGTTTCTAAGGGAATTTTGAAAATTATTGGCGATACGGCAACATTTTTGTCGACCAAATTTGGCGAGCTGGTGACCATATTTGGTTACTTGGTGACCACATGGATGCTTCTGGAAAATACTTTAAAATTATGTAACATCACAATTTATGACGTAAGTAGATTTTTCGACGAAGTGCTTGAAGATAGTCGCGCAGGTTATAAATAGCAGTCACTCTCTGAAACTGGGTCAGTATTACTTTGGCTGTTCGCTAGCGAGTAGTTGCTTGCGAACAAGCTTTGCGTATTTTTACTTTTAGACACATATAGTTTTGTCTCAGATCTGTAGAAAGTGTGGAAAACTTCCGGCACTTCTTGTACGAATTTTAAGGCTGTATCTTGTATTTTTAAGGATAAATTTTCGACACTAAATTTTTTTCACTCTTAAGGAACTTTTCTACTTTTTAACCTGATAGCATAAAATAAATAGATACTGATCTCCGTAACAATATTTTGAATTATTTTGAAAGATATCTATTCATTGCTGAAACACTTTTGTAATAATTCCCTTTTATTTATATACATAAATATATCATTTTTTTCATACGTTAACTTTGATAACATAGTTATTTATGTACATTTATTTTGAAATATTCTTATGAGATAGAGAATTATAAACGTGTTTTAAAAATAATCCTTCCTAAGAAATCGATAGAAAATTATATTCAACAAATGATAACAACAGTAACAAATAACAATATCAATAATAAAAGAAATAACAATAAAAATAGAAATAACAGTAATGAATTTCATAAATGTCTAATATCATAAATAATAAGAGTACATCTGAAGCCAATAATTTTATAGATGTATAGAAGTAAGTCTCATAACATTGAATGAAAAGTATCACAAAAATAATTTGGTAAGACAATATAATTTTTTTCAAAACCATTGCAATGTCAAAAATGAATCTTATTTAATTTGAAAAAAATATATATATATGAACACAGAGATATATCTGATACATTTTATACATATTATTACTTTATACTTTTAATGTTATATATGAATAGAATATGACTTACACCACTACATTATCTTCAACAAAGTACTTATTTTACGACCGGAAACACGTCATAACTTCCTTCCAGGAATTTGGAAAGAGATATAAACAAAGATAGAATCTCTCTGAATTGTTTTAGTATACAACTTGTGGTAATATGGCTTTTTTGGATGTCTGATTTCTTCTCGCATCCTCTTACATATATATTACTTTATAGTTAGCGTTTTCTTATTGGTATGCATTGTTGTGTATGAAATTTTGTTTCTTCTGTTGCAGCCACTCCAATGAACTAAATTCATTCCTTTTGGCTCATTCTTTGATAATTCATTTAATTTTGATAAAAAAATTAATCTTAAAATATAGTTAGTCCCATTTTTTAATTTAAAAAAATTAATTTTTTTTTTTTTTTTTTTTTTTTATTTCTTACTATTAGTTCACACTCTCTATATATTTATTTAATTATTTATCTTGGTGGAATTTTCAATCGTTAATAAAATATATTTTAAGGCACTTAATTGAACTAAAATTTTCTATACATGATTATTTTGGATGACAATACAATAACTTAATAATTATTATTAATTATAATTATTATATATACACGATTATTTTGGATGACAATACAATAATTTAATAATTATTATTAATTA
>BMAV01022571.1:0-12831 GCA_019973955.1 Trichonephila inaurata madagascariensis
GGCCCGTGCCCCTTAAGACCCGGTAGGGGGGCAATCCCGATAAATCTGTTGAGTACAAAGGTCCTCCCGTGGGTGTGGTGTGGTAGTTAAGAGAGGTATGCCAGCTTGGGTATCCTCCTTGTCATTTGACCATGGTTCAAAATTAGGTGGTCCGTCGCCAAAAGCCCTCGAGTAGCTGAATAGTGCGACATTAAAGGGACATGGTAAGATTTACACAAATATTTTTAATTTAATGATTTTTATAATTTTTTGGGTTGCCTCCAAATGTGTATGTATGATGTAAAACAGATTTTTTGCCCAAAATTTCATTAAAAGCTAACCATTTAATTTTTAAGGGGAAACTTATGAAGTGATTTTAAAATGCTACTCCTACAAAAATTGGCGTATATATATGAAATCTGATAAACAAGTACATTAAACTGTGTGTAACAAAAGACGGTATGGGTTTTGTGATAACATGATTGGTGTTCTTCTTTTATGAATATTTCTTTTTATATGAATGCTTATTGAATAGTCCTTAAAAAAATGGGTAAATTCTAAATTCAATTATTTTTTAAAAAATAATGAAAAATGCTTTGTTTGAAAAATGCGTACCAACTTTCGTTATTAACACGCTTTTATAAGTTTCACTTGTATGTAACGGAATCTTGAACTCGATTTTTACCCACTTTAAAAGGTCAGATTAATTCGAAAATTTGCACACCTTCGAAGGACCGATGACAATACAATAATTTCATAATTTTGTTCCTTTGTCCTGAACAGGATAATCAGGAGACAGGATAATCCAGATTTGGCGATAATTTCCCAGACCCCTTTTCCAGATTTGGGACAAAAAGATTAAAAGAAACCCCTAAAGCAAAACCTTTTTTTTTTCTTTTTTTTTTTTTTTTTTTTTTTTGCGTCAGCAATTTTTTATCATAAAATAAGCAACTGTCAAGTCTTTCTGAAAATGGAAAAAAAAAAAAAGACTGGTGCATGTGAAAAAAAATAATTTGTTCTAACTCAGGGATGGGTAAACTTTTACGGTCGCTGGGCAAAAGTTTATAAAAAAAAAAAAAAAAGGTGTGAATAAATGATAGTTAAAAAAACTAAAAATACATCCTTTTACTGTAGATCGAACTGAAAAATGAAAAATAAAATATAGTTTAAAAAACAAACTAAAAAACACACTTTTATGGTTGATCGAAGTAAAAAGTAAAAAAAAAAGATTCCTAATAAGAGAATAAAATGATTTACGAGAAAATTAATGTCATTGTAATAAAAAACGGGTGTGTGCTTTTTCTACATTTTTTCACTAACTCACATTTCGGGAAAAGAACTAGTAAGAAATTATAACACTTAATATAAAAACCCCCCGGCTTTTTTCCTCAATGACATTAATTTCTGTTATCATTTCATTCTTATATTAAAAATTTTTTTTTTACTTTTTAATTGATTCTATAAAGCGTTTTTTAGTTTTTTAAAAAAAATTTATTTTATTGGCCTGGAACCCTTGGGTATGCCTTGTGGAACCCCAGGGATCAGTGGAACACAGTTTGAAGACCACTGAGAGTTAGGCTACTGGAGCTCTGGTATGCCTCATCGCGCAGGAATGCTGTGCTGTGTTTTATACATACGTACATATATATATCCTACAACTGTGTAGAATTTACTGTATATATAAAGTGTATTTGCAGTAAATAAACAATATTTCCCCCCCAATGTTTTAGGGTGCTCATCGTTGATCTACCCATTCATTCCCAAAGGCCCAAAGCGATAAAACCGTAAGGTGTTAAAGAGTCATAACAAAAATAAATTTTTAAAGTAAAATTAATCATTCTTTATGTATGAGCATATAAATTTCTTTTCCATATCCAAAAACACCTAGGAATTTCTTAAACACGAACTGTGAAACAGTATTAAAAGATACACACACACATATACAAGTTTTACAACTTTACACAAACAACTTTATTCACTAAAATAATGATTTACTGAGAATAAGGTAAATATAAAATAATTTGTTTAATAATGCTGACCGTTAAAAAAGCATTAATCCATGTACTTTAAAAACCAAGAGTCTAAAAATGACGAATTTGCATACGTACAACTGTTCAAAGTGTGGCTGCATACTCTTAATGATTCAAGAATACATTGCCCCGGACATGAGTATAAAAGTCAAAATATATATCTGTAGTCGATAATTAAATGTCTAAAAAGAAAATGCAATGAAAGTATTTCAACTATATTCCAGAACAGGGGTGTCCAACACGCGGGCAGCATGGGGGCCCCCCTACGCCTTTTTTAAAAATTTTTTAAAAATCAGGTTTTAAAATTTTTTTATTTTGGTATTTGAGGAGAAATTATATATATATATATATATATACACACACTGATCAAAACTTAAGCAACAATTAAAAAATTTGAGATAGCCAAACGAAAAGGGGGTCTGGGGGATCAGTGAAACGAAGTGTGCGTCATGCGGGAAATCAGGAACAAAAAGTCAGAACGATTTTGAGCTAAAAAAGGATGCGGCCGCCCTGCTCAACAGTAGAATGAAATGAAGGAGGGGACGAATTCACCAAATTTTCTGCAAGTGCCAGTGAGTCAGTTCATGGGTATGGCTAGAAGAAATCTGGATGACTTAAACGGGGAAGAATGATCGGAAAGCTGGAGGAGGAGCGTACTGTCACCAGTGTAGCTGCAGAGTTCGGAATCAAAAAAATTTCGTTTCGCGCGCTTGGAAAGCTTTCCCAAAAACCACAGTACAGCTGAAAAGGTTGGTGTGGCCGCCCGAGGGCGACAACTGCAGGGGATGACCGATATATCATCCTGCAGGCGAAAAAGTTCGACGCAGTCAGCAAGCACCATTGCCCCAGAAACTCTGTACAGCAACAGGTCGACAAGTGTAGCGGTTTCTGTGGCCGACGCCTCCAAAGGGGGCCCGTTCGCCCGCCGTCCTGGAACGCTGCCTCCCGTTGAAAGATGGCCACCGAAGCCACCGTTTTCAGTGGGACAGAGAGGACAAAAACTGGGCAACTGGGTCAATGGAGTCGTGTTCTCTTTACGGATGAGAGTCGGTTCAGTACCAAAGCGATTCTCAGCGCGTTTTGATTTGGAGAGAGATCGGGACCCGGTTTTATCCCAGTAACATCAAGGAAAGACATCGTTACGGTGGTCCTGGAGTTCTTGTCTGGGTTGGCATTATGCTGAACGGCGGAAATGAGCTTCCCATTTTCGACAGAGGGTCTGTAACCGGGGATCGCTATTGTGAGGAGGTACTTCTTCCCCATCTGCATCTTTTCCGAGGTGCCATTGGCCCAGACTTCATCTTTATGGATGACAATGCACTGCCCCATCGTACTCTTGCTGTTGAGGAGCTGCTGGAAAGTGAAGATATCACTGAATGGATGCCAGCGTGCTCCCCCGATTTAAATCCCATCGAACATGTGTGGGATGCTTGGGGAGCGTATTGCCCCCACATCATCCGGAGTACAACCAACAACTCAAACAGATGCTGATTGAGGAATGGGCACTCCTACCTCAAGAAATGTTGCAAACCCGCTGGTTCTGAGTATGCGGAGACGGTGCAAAGCAACCATTGTAGTAAGGGAGGGCATATACCATATTAAAACATCTGCTTGTTGTTCTTCCTGTTGGGTAGACAATCATGAGTCACGATACTATGCGTTCAATAAAAACTTGTTTTGTTTGATTCCATACCGTATGCGTTGTATTCCTTTTTCAGCGCCGATGCTTTCGTCATCCTTTCGTACATAATACTCTCCCTCATTTCAAAATTTTATGTCTCTCAGATGATTTTTTTGTGAAGTTATGGCAATAAACCCACCTGTTGCTTAAGTTTTACACTATGAAAATATATATATATATAAAACAATGTTTTTCTTGTTACCTGCTTTTTTTTAAAAAAAATCCTTTTTGATAATAGAAATGTCCTTTACATTAAAATAGATTTATATTTTATCAAACGTTATTTTTGGGTTTTAACTATAGTAAATTACTTTTTTAATGAATTTCGAAAATTGTGCATTATGCATATCCTTTACTATGGATGGTTCATGATTCTCTGTGTGTGCGACTTTCATTTTTCCTCCTACTTTTCTGTTTGGAGCTCCCAAAAAAAAGGCAAAAGGCGGTCAGAGATGTTTTTTAAAGTTTAAAAAAATATTCAGGACGGTTAAGATAAAGGACAATATATATACTTAATCGTTTGCGAATGACAGAACAATCAAATTTTAACAATAAGTAACGAAAGATCTATTCAAAAGGAACACCTCAATTTTCAGGAAAATGGCAAATGTAATATTTTCAATATTATATTTGATCATTGCATTATTATATTATACAAACATTATTATATTATCTATATCTGTATACATGAAAAATATTGAAAACAATAATAATAATTCATTCTGTATTAAATTTTCACTCAAATAATTTTTTTTGTTTCCTCACCTGATATATACAGGTACATAATTTTATGTGCGGCCCGCGAATTTATAATTTTTTTCCGAAGTGGCCCGTAAGGTCATTTAGGTTGGACACCCCTGTTCCAGAACATTGAATTTTAGAAGTAACTGAGATCCAATGGAATACAGCGATTCGAGGCAGAAACACTGAAGACAGCAATTTTAAAGTTAAGTGTTTCAAAGAGATTCAGATAAATGTACTTTTCTCAAAGCTTTTGAGGATATAAATGATGGTATAATTGCTTGTGACGTCTTAGGAGAAAAGGAGAAACGCAAATATAACCACACAAACCACACTGATATGGGTAATACGTATTTTCTTTCTAATGGGGATCATCGGAAACTGTTCCGTGTTCAGAAGCTGAGGGAAGTTCGAAATCGTTTTCTTCTAATGAAAAACACGGGTGCCTATCTCTTTCGAGTTCATTTGTAAATTCTTTGCAACACACATGACATTTCCATTTGTTTTCAAATTACGGTTTGCAATATCTTTGTTCAGAGTTCGAGGTAAATCCTTTTTTTTTTTTTTGGGGGGGGGATCCTCTTCACATTTATATTTGTATTTTTTTAAATCAATTAGACTTTGGCGTTTCAGGCTACATTTGTATAATTATATATAAACGTATAAGACCAAATCACTAAATTTAAATTCCCTGTCTTCTTTGTGAGAGCTCACGTGATGTTTTAAATGAGATTCGAAAACAAATCCCTTTCAGCATATTTTGCAGTTCCATGAATAATTTCCGAATGATACATACTATGACTCTTCAGATCCTTTTCATGTTTAAACTTCGAATCACATTAACATTGGAATGCCTAGCGATTGATTGAATATTAACGTCGCACTGTTCAGCTGCACGAGGGCTTTTAGCGACGGACCACGTAATTTTGAACCATGGTCAAGTGACGTAGACGACACCTGAGCTGGCACCACCTCTCCTAACTACCACACCACACCAACGGGAGGACGTTTCAGCTCTCGACAGATTTAACGTGCATCGCTGCCCTACACGGCGGGTCTTTAGTGGTACTGGACTCGAACTCGTGACAAGGCAAGCCACGGTCCGATACCAATACCACTCGGCTACCGCGGCCATATATACCTAGCGAAAAGGAAGGTAGTTGCGAAACCCTTTTTGCATACAGAGCACCTATATGGCCACTGGTTATTGTAAGCAGAGCAGTGCTTCTCAAACTTTCAATGTTTGCTACCCAATATTCAATCATGATTTCCATCGCCACCCCTTCAAACAATAACAATGCATTGAATTCAGTAGTTCTATATTTTGACGCGACTTTAATCCGTTAAGTATCCCAGGCGTAGGTAAACGTCTCACTGAGCCAAAGCGTTAATTGTCCCGGAAGTATATATACGTCTTTCCGAAGTATGATCTTTTTTTGGGCACTGCATCCTAAATTTATTCTGAAGGCTTTAAATGCAATTAAGGACCTTAAATATTTGCGGGATTTACTTATTTCGGAGGTTTTTTATTTTTTCCCTTTTTTATTTCCCCAAAATACATCGGGGTTAAGCAAAAAACAATGGCTTGGGGGCGAACCCGGAATTTTTTAACTGGCAGTTAAATGATTAATTATAAACCGTACAAATTATCAAGATTAATATTAATTTTTGGTTAAAATTTTTTTTAATATGACGGGTTTCTTTTTTTTAAACAGTTTTTTAAATTTAATTTAAGAAATTTGGGGAAACTGTTTTAAAAAGGTTTATACGTGTAAATGTGTATTTTATATTTTATTATGCCAGAATGTATTTTGTTTTGCTACTTTTCAATAAATTAATAATTTTTTTAAATCTTTTGTTTTCTTTTGAACTGCTGCGTCCCCCCCCAGGTTATCACCCCCCTAGGGGGCTCTAATTTAACATATGCTGGTGTATAGGAATGATTTTTACATGAAGTTAACTTTTTAAACACTTTCTTACATTCCTCGCAGGTATAGAACTGTTTTCGCTTCTTCTTTTCAAATGCCATATTGAAGTACTTGTTACAGAATTTGCATCTGTAGCAGGATTCTGCTGAAGAAACCCAAATGCTTTTTGTGGAACTTTTCCCGATGTACTACCCGCATATATACACGACTTCTTGGGTAGATGCATCTTCAATTTTTGACATGTTTTTCTTTTTGAGAAGGTTTAATTTATTCTACCGATAAAATCCTCCATCAGGTGAATGATGAAGCCAGTGAGTTTTGAAATTTTCTTTTATGTTATATAAAAATGGGAGTTGCCAATCCTGTTTCGATAAACTTCTTTGTTTTGCTAAAACTGAGTTGGCAAACGATTACTATTCCGCTAACGCTGGAAATTATCTAGGTCGTTCATGGGTGGATGAAACCGCGTCAAACTAGCATTTTACTCTCGGAAAATAACCTCTGTAATGTTTGGGAAGGAGTTCTTTGTGTGGATATTTGGCATTCTTTTTTGATTATCCTTGGGAAAAAGTCCTTTATAAAAATATTGCTTTTTTGTATTCGCTTCATTTAATTTTTACTTCAGTACATTTTGTAACGTCATCTAATGTCAACTATTATATTGAATATTCTCCAACCCAATCATGATTTTTTTAAAAATTCAGAATCTTTTATTTATAAAGTATTCTAAATATTTTGCGAACGAATCTGAAAGGAAGTTTCAATCACCTTCAGGGAGTAATGGGAGATTCTGTGATAAAAAAGACGAGGATAGACTCAGAGTCACAAACAGAGGGAAAGGAACATTTTCGAATAAAACTTCCTAGTTAAATTTATTTGAAGTTATCTCTCATCTTTTATTTACGTGACCACGGTATCCTTATGGTCAGGGTAACTTACTCGTGGCTGGCGTGTCATGAGTTCGAGCCTTGTACTGCTGAAGACCTGCAGTGCAGAGGGGCTGATGCACGTTAAAAGCTCGAGGTTCAAATGTCCACCCGTTGGTCTGGTGTAGACGTTAGGAGCAATGGCGTAACTAGATATCCAAAGGCCTTGGTACAAATAAAAGGAAACTGAGGGTCTTATCTTGTTTGGGCTTTATCAAATAAAAATAAAGAATTTTAAATATACAAAGCTACTTTAATATTAGCCCTGTGACGTCTTCGATTGGGGTGAACCCCAAACCCTTCCATTCACACTAAGTTTTATGGCTCCCAAAAAGATGTTAATGACAAGTGCACGTGGCCTTTTGTTTTTGCCACCCCGGGGAAATTGACACCAGTCTGGGGTCATAAGGCCAAAGAGCCGGAACCCCATTGAAAAGGCGAAGCCTGTATGAGAAGAACCCGGTCGTCACGACGGTGCCAAGAATGGGTTTATGGGAAACCCAAAGTGAGGGGATGAATAAAAGTGGATGTTTCACGGACTACTGGCGCCTTTACATTCCAGATGACCGGGGATGCATTTGTGTTTGCCGCACAAATGGACACGAATGTCCCAGGGACAGGGCAGCTTTGTGGCCCCCAATGAGAATAGACGAAGGGCGTGGTGTGGATCCGGCCTGGTGTTTAAAGGGTTTTTAGGATACGAGGAGAGCCCTGGGTGGAGATACTTGAAAAAGAGCCCGGAAAAAAAATGACTTGGACGGTGGAGAATAGAGATTGGAGTTAAAAGAAAGGAGAGACGATGAACGCCGGTGGCATTGGAGAATTGGAATCCACGGATTAAAGAGATGACCGAGTGCCCTTCGGGAAATAGAACTGAACTCCCTTGATATAGACTGACTGCACCAGATTGGCATATAACTTGGACTTTATTACTTCATATATAGTAACCTGAGAAGCAAATAAATACTTCTTTTATTTTAAAATCAAGCTGGGACAATTTTTTGTTTGTTACCTATTCACGACGTTAGAACCCTTTATCAAGCTCTTCAGAACACAGGAAAGCAAAGCTGCATAATATTTACATGTATGTGTATGAGTTTTTTTGTGTAAACTTTGGTGCTTATCTAGAGGTAGTCTATTGCAGACACGAGTAGATTGCGAAATACTGAAATGAATCCTATATTGTTATTGAAAATAAAATGACCAAGAAGAAATAGCTTCCTGTGTAGTTTTTTTAAAATGCATGGAAAGATTTTTCGTGGAAGAAGATTATTTTCAAGTAGCAACTGGAAAAATGAAAGAAAATTGAAAATAATACAAACTTTTCAATAAGTAAATTTCGCAACACTATACAAACAAAGGAAAGAATTTAGGTGAATTCCCTACATATTCGAAATTACTTTCAACTGAGTTGACAAGGATTACAGTTATGTTGCATTCTCTTATATTTATATCTTAAGTGTGAGAGAAATTATCGCAAGTTCGGCTTGTTTGAAGGTCAGGGTCCAAAGGGCCCCCCTGTGCATGGCACCGCCTAGTCTATTAGTAGCTACGCCACTGGTTAGGAGAGAGGGTGCCAGCTCAAGTGTCATCCTCGTCACTTGAACATGATACAAAATTACGAGGTCCGCTTTTAAAAGCCTTTTTGTAGTGTGCCAAAAGCTGAGTTATATTCACTCAAAAGCTAATATTCACTCACTCACTCCATCGTTTATTTAAAATATAACTAATGGGTTCAAGATGTCTGTGGATTTGGATTATGTGAAATTCGAAATGTGTATCTTACAAGGAGAGGGCACGACTGGGAAAATTTATTTTGGGTCGAGACTTGGTTTTTAATAGTAGTACTCCCCTTTGTGTTTAATGCTCATTGTAACTTCCGCCAATGGCATCAGTTCGAGGAAAATAGCCTCTGAAATTCATGCTTGCTTTTATACAATAAGTTTCAATTCCTTCACCGGGCCCCGGGGGCTCAAATGCAAGTCGTCTGCTTCAATGCGGGAGGATCCGGTTCGAATCACGCGAATTTTTTTTCTTTCAACTCTTTTAATTTTTTTTAAAAAATTTAAAAAAATTTATTTGCGAAAGGTTTATTAAATTTTAAATGATATTCTACGTAATTATTTTGCATTTTATAAAGTAAAATTACTATAATTATATAAATATTTATATAATGTTTGATAAATTTATTTTTACATAAATATAAATAACATTTATAATAAAATGTATAGTAAATATTAAATGATATTTTACATAAAAATTATTTACGAATAATTTTATAAAGTTAAATGCAATATACTATATATGAAACATTATATATATAATATAAAGTAATTTATAAAATATATTATTATTATTTAATAAGTCCTTTTTAAATAAATTTATTTACTTTTAAAAAATTTATTTTAATATAAATGTTTAAATAAATTATTTAAATAATTTTAATTAATAAATTTTAATGTAAATATTTTAATTAAAATAATTTAAATATAATTTTTAATAATACTTTAATAATTTTAATTAAAATATTTTAAAATAATTTTAATTAATAATACTTTTAAGTAATTTTAATTAATAATTAATTTTATTTAATAATATTACATAATTTTATTTAATAATAATTTTACATAATTTTATTTAATACTTAAGATTAATTAATAATTAATTTATTTAATAATTTACATATTTTACATAATCAAGATTAATTATAATTAATTTTTAATAATTTTTACATAATTTTATTAATTTAATATTATTAATATTATCATTTTAATAATTTTACATAATCTTATTTAATAATTAAAATTAATTAATAATTAATTTCATTTAATAATAATTCTATTTAATAATTAATTTTAATTAATAATAATTTTAAATACATTTATTATTTGCTTTATAAAATACAAAATAATTACAAAAATATCATTTAATATTTAATAAACCTTTCATAAATAAATTTATTTAATTTTAAAAAATAATTGAAAGGAATTTAAAGGAAAAAAAGACTTTCGCGTGATTCGAACTCGGATCCTCCCTCATTGAAGGCAGACGACTTGCCTATCGAGCCACTGGGCCGGTGAAAGAAATTGAAACTTATTTGTATAAAAGCTAAGCATGAATTTCAGAGGCTATTTTCTCCGAATTGACTGGCCATTCGGCGGAGTTACATTGAGGATTGAACACCCTAAAGGAGTACTACTATTACATCAAGTCTCGACCCGAAATGAATTTCCTTAGTCGTGCTTTCTCCTTGTTAGTTAAAATGAAAGGTTATCAAATTATATTAGTCTAAGAGATTATAAGATGTTCTTCGTTTCATAACGGTGAAAGATTAAATCTGAAATCTTTACGATCCTTGAACTGGAGTTCTACAATATTTCCTCTCAACACCACGGGTCTCCAAACTGTGGTCCACCTATCAACACCAGTACACGAATTTTACCAATCAGGTTCTATAGTGTATTTTGATTGCATTCTAAACTTTGAATGTGCATAAGCCGTACACAGCAATTAAGAAATAATAAGGAACATACATTATGAAATTAAGCGTGTTGTTATTTATCCCACCCGATCTATACTAATCAAATAGAAGCTACGAAATCTATTTTGGCAAGGGGGAGGGGCTAATTTATATCTGTCATTTTACCCCCAGTTTTGAGTACCATGCAGGTGATAAAATATTTCTCTCCTTTCCCCCCTGGCCCAAAACGAAAGGGATCAAGGTGGGATTTTTCCCGGGGTTTTCCCCTTTCCCTTTTTCCCTACTACCAACCTCTCGTGAGGACTTTTGGCTCGAATAACATTTACAATGCTTCCATTCCACACAGACACTATACATTTAAAAACACCTTTTCCGGGATTCAAACCAGGGCCCTTTGGCAGAACAGTCAGCGTCACTAATCACTGTCCCATCTGGGCGGCTGAAATTGAAAATTTTAACCGTAACGAATGATAGGAGGTTATCCTAAAAACATACATTAGTTGACATGTATATTGAATTAACATAATGAAATTACACATTATGATTGTGGTTAATGATATTCATGTTGTGCTATCCTCAATTAACTATTGTCTACAGTTGTAGTCCTAGTTTACTCTAATGGAAGCTATTCGCCCCGACTTTAAATGCTCTGTTATTTTGTTCAATAAATATATTTTGTATACCTCATTTAGAGCATGTTTTTTCCCCACACGTAAGTATTTTCGAAGACGGAATAAAAAACACGAGTAAATTTATCCAAATGTTCAAACCGTGAGATTGATTGAATATTAACGTCGCCACTCTTCAGCCACACGAGGGCTTTTGGCGACGGACCACGTAATTTTGAACCATGGTAAAATACGGGCGACACCTAAAATGCCCCCCCTCTCCAAACCCACACCAACGGGAGGACGTTTCAGTCTCGACAGATTTAACGTGCTATTCCCACGGCGGGTCTTTAGTGGTACTCCGAACTCGGACAAGGCAACCCGGTCCGATACCTATACCACTCGGCTCCACGGCCTTCAAACTGTGAGAGTGAGACTCTTAAAAATGAGTGATGAGTTTATATATAAGTACTTTTCTTTAAAAAATACTGTTTTATTGCTTATCAGACATTTCCTTGTGAAGCCCGGAAGCAAGGTGTTTTGATAAATCTTGATTTTCTAGCAATTCCCTCACAGTTTGAAAAAAAACTCAAACTGCTTACAATGGAGATCTTTTCAAAGTAGAGAAACCCTCTTCCCGCCCCCTTTATTTAAAAAAAATGAGGTATAAAAACATAAAAATATGGCAATTTTTCCCTAAGTACTGATAAAATTAAATATAACACGTCGTTTTAATGTATAAGAATATTTTCATTATTTATTTTTTATATAATTCAATAAGCTTATATGCACTATGATTTCTCTTTAAAAATAAAAGAAGGAATTGTTAAGAAGTTAAATTAAAGAAAAAAATACGCAGTAAACGATAACGGTTATACATTTACGTGGAACCTTAGAGATAACTCTATTATCCACTCATCATAATAAATTGAACAGAGAATAATTTGTTGAAGTTTCATAAAATATAAAAAACAGTCCATTAAATGCAGCAATAACGCTGGGGGAGGGTGGGTGAAAACCTCCCAGTTGATTTGTTTCTGTTTTCCCTTTTATAGGAAAACGAAGAAAATGACGTCCCCCCCATGACAGCAAAACCCGTCTTCAACCGTCTGCCGCATCTTGACGGAACGAGGAGAAAGGGGTGTATTTTTTTTAAAAACAAGGATTAAAGGTAATATTTTTTAAATCCTTCATTACCTCTAAGATAACTGGGTCGGTTTTTAAAGGAAGTTTTAAAAAACCACTTGGAAGAAAAAAAATAAAAAAAGGTAGGATTTAAATAAAATCATGAGGGGGGAATTGCCAATAAATGCGATCAAAACTTGCATGGGGGGGAAATACGCGGGTTTTAAGTTATTTTTCTTTAATGAAATATATTGCTGACGTATGTATGGTTTTTTTACATGAAAATTGCCTTTGATCCCCGAAGAAAGATAACGGGTTTTTTAAATCTTTTC
>BMAV01022572.1:0-41055 GCA_019973955.1 Trichonephila inaurata madagascariensis
CGAACAACCAAACCTTTTTCCTGTTGGGTACAATGATCTAACAGGAACCGACTAAAAAATTCATTTGGGATCAGAGCTTGGTGTCATAGTAGTACTCCTTTAAGGTGTTCACCCCCTTAATTTCGCCGAATGGAGTCAAGTGGAGAAGTAGGATTCGAAATTCATGCTTAGGTTTTATACGAAATAAATTTTAATTTCATCAAGATTCTTAGCTGGGTTTGGGAAATCTTCTCCTTACTATTGGGGTCGGGTTTCGATTCGCCGATCAACCTTCAATTCATTTAATTATTTGTTCAAATTATAAATTTATTTATGAAAGGTTTATTAAATATTAAATGATATTTTTGTAGTTATTTTATTTTATGAATAAAAAAAATTTAAAACAATTTATAACTAAATTTTTTATTAGTAAATTATCTAAAATTATTAACAATTAAAATTTAAATTATAATAAAAAATATTTAAAATTATTATAATTAAAAATATTTAAAATAGTTTATTTAAAATATTTAAATTAATTGATTAAATATTTAAACTAATTATTAATAAAAATTATTGATAATCAAAATTTGTAAATTAATTATTATATTTATTAATTAATTTATTATTTATTATTAATTATTAATTTTTATTTAATAATTATTATTTTTATAATAATTATTTACTATTTATTTTTAATTAATTAATTATTACTAAACATTAGCATTAAAAAGGAATATTATTAATTTATCATTAAAATTGTTATTTATTTATTATTAAAATTGTTATTAATTTATTATTAAAATTATGATTAAATTATTATTAAATTATTGTTTCTTTATTATTAAATTTATTAAAATGTTTTTTATTATTAAAATTATTGTTACTTTATTTTAAATATTAATTAAAATGTTTATTTAATTAAAATTTTTAATTGATTATTAAAATATTAATTTGGGATTAAAATTATTGTTTTTTATTAAAATTTTGGTTTATTTTAAATTATGATATATTATTTAAATTATTATTATAATTTATTATTAAATTATTTAAATAAATTTATTAATTATTTAAAATAAACTTTTGAATTTAAAAAAATTTTTTGAAAATAACATTAAATATTTATAAAATTACAAAATAATTTAAAATTTAATGTATAAAAAACATATTTTTCTTACATTAATTATAAAAATAATTAATTTAAAAATAATAATATATTTTATAAATTATTTTATATAATATTTAATTTATAGTATATTGTATTTCACATTATAAAACCATTTGTAACTAATTTTTATGTAAAATATCATTTAATATTTATTATATATTTATTATAAATATATTTATAAAATTTAATATATATGTATATATATATAATTACAATGATTTTTTTACTTTATAAAATGCAAAATAATTACATAAAATTTCATTTAATATTTAATAAACCTTTCATAAATAAATTTATTTAATTTAAAAAATAATTAAACAAATTGAAGAAAAAAAGTTGATTGCGTGGAATTGAACTCTGCCTCGTGAAAAAAAGAACAATTTGCCAACCAAGCGGCGATGTGGATGAAATTAAAATTTTTAAAAAACCCAAGCATGATTTCAAGCAAAATTTTTTCGAATTGACGGGCCCATTCGGCAATTGATGAGTGGTACCATATAGGAGTACTACTGTTACACCAAGTCTAAATCCCAAATGAATATCCTTAGTCATGCCCTCTCCTTGTAAGTTATATCTTAAAAAAGCGATTTTTCTTATAGGTTTGATTATATCCCGGTATTGCACATGATTTTAACTATTATATTTTGATCGTAATTATAATATTTTGTTATAAATTTTACGTTTTCTTATAAACCATCTGCTGAGTATCTAATGCGTGAATATTTGAATGAATTACATTATATACATTTTCAAATGTGCAACTTCTAATTAAAGGTTTCAAACTTAGAATAAAGAAATACAGTCGAACCTCTATACAACGAACCTCTATATTGCGAATTTTGCTATATAGCGAATTTTTCTTTGAACCTGAACATTTCACGACTTTCTTAGTAAAATGACCTCTATATAGTGAAGTGCATTTTCTATATAACGAACTTTTTCTGGTGTGACTCAACTTTTCGTTCTCCCTATTTTTGAAGTATTTCAGTACATTTCAAGTTATTCGTTTATTAACACATTTTATCGTGTGGTCATAAATCTTGAACTGGTTTTATTAGATCCTAATTCACGAGAGCAATAGAGTTCTGGACGTTTCATCCAAGAAGTGTAACCTTTTTGTCCAGTTCACTAGAAACATCTCCGATATCCCATTTCACACTCAGTAGAGTTGTCCCATGTCCCCGTGTTCTAGTTATAAAATAATGTATGTTTAATGTTATTGGTATGCTTTCAGTTAGAAAATGTCCTTCAAATTCATTAATTTTAACACAAATTATTTTCTTAATATTGAAAATACAATGTATTCTTCAACATTTTTTGTTTGTTTGTTTTCCTTGCAGTTTTTCTTTCTCTCTCTCTCTCTCTTTTTTTTTGATGGGTAAGATATATTAAATAAACATATTTAATAAAAGGGTGTGAAAAATTTCCCTTTTTTATTATTTTTATAATTTAAAAAAATTTTTTTTTATGGAAGGTTTATAAAGTTTAAAAAAGAAAAAACTCATAAAAATTTTCCATAAACAATTTTTTTTGGATTTATCGTTTGGTTATATAGAGGCCCGACTTTTTTAAAAAAATTTTCTTTTAATAAAATCAAAAGAATAAATTTATGATTAAAAAAATTTTAATACAAATATTTTTAGACTGTGGTATCTGGATCCGTAGAACCCGACACATTCAAGCTACGCAGAAGGGGACACGAAGAAGTTGAACTTGATTCAGTTGTTGTTGGAGCTCATCAAAAATCTTATGAAAGGGTTTGTTTTTTTAGTTTTTTTAAAAAGTAGCATGTGTGTATGTGTTTGTAGTCATGTATGTGTGTATGGGCATATATGTGTATCTAGGCATGAACAATATTTGTTCAAAAACTGTCCAATCTTTCGATAAAAAAATATCTTAGTTACTTTGCGAGCTTGGGATCCTACTCAAATTTAAAAAATAGGCCCTTTTAACTTCCCCCAGGGGATTCCCTTTGCAAAATTTTTTCTAGAAGGTTTTTGGGGAATGTTCCTTTCCCCCATTTAAATTTTCCCTTTCAGTGCTTCTCAAACTTTTCAAAATTTTTCGCTTTTTTGATCTAATTTTCACCCGCCCCCCCTTAAAATATAATTTTTGAATTCAATAATAATGTACTTCGACGCTAAAGCTTCAATACGACTTAAATTTGCGTATTTTAAAATTTGTATAAATTTTAAATGACAAAATGAGTTCGTTTTTTAAACATGTTCATAATTTAGTATTGATGAATTAATATTCAAACACATTATGCGGTATTAATACATTTATAAGTATATTATAACAGTGTAAATATGTATTTTATTTTTTATTATGTCAAATGTATTTCTGTTTTGATTCCTTGTGGTAAATTAATAATTTTTTTAACAATCTTTTATTTTTGACTTTCCAATATGCTCGCTCCCCCTGGTACGATCATTACGCCTCCCTAGGGGGGCACGCCCCACAGTTTGAGAAACGCTGGCCTTATCTCGTCTTCACTCTTAAAACGGAATCCTTTTAATAGCATTTTACTTTTGGGGAACAGCCAGAATTTGAAAGAAGCCAGATTCAGCGTAGATAGTGTCCAGTAAGTCATGTGTAACTGCAAGACGGAGTTTTTCTGTTCCATCGATGGAAGTGTGGAAACAAATTTCGAAACCGCTCTGCTCATGATCACACAAAATTGAATGTGGAAAACCTGTTCTGATCTAAACTTGTTCAGAAGTCTCTCTCTCAAACTGTTAAGCGACTATCTGTCATTATTAGATTTCTTACCCTTTCAGCAACAGCTACATTTCGAATGGTTTGTGGCCTGCCTGAACCCTGGTCACTCTCTATTGACGTGCGAGTGGCGCCACTTTTGAATCTGTTAAATCCCTCCTTAATCTATGTGACCTCCATAGTGTCCTTTCCAAATACTTGCTGAATTTTACTCAGAAAATCCTTAAGCTTTTGACAAAAACTTTGATGCTCAAATCGTTCAGTCATATTTAGAGAAATGAAAATCCGATGAACACGTATAACATCCCCTCCCTCGGCAGCCCGCAGTAAATGACTGGTACACTGGAACAAAGCAAAAAAATTCAATCTTATGCTTTAAACTATCACTGTTCTCTGTGCAAAGTGCGTCGCTTTAGAATCTTTAGTGCGTGAGAAAATTTAAGGTTTGATACTTTTTGAACAGACCTTGTTTGTCTGTGTAAGCATGTGTGTATAGGCATGTGAGTGTGCAGGCATATGTGTGTAGGCATACGTGTGTGTAGGCTTGTGTTGTAATGGTCTTACTCCTGAGGACGCTTCCTCATCATCTTGTCGAACTAAAGCTGTAGGAGGGAACGATGAATGACTACGACTATCCATGATAAATCTAATTTATTATTACCAAACATAATATTTCAGACCAAGCAATTTATAAAAGGAACCCTTGGAGTGATATAAAGAAAGCAACAACCTTATGGAAATAAGGGCACGAAATCCGAATAGATTAACTTTATAATCAATCCTATCTTAATACTTCTAGAATCACTAATTTATTCTAGTAGCTAAAAGTCGTCCTTTAATCACGCAATGCGTAATTCTAATTCTTTCCATAATAGCACTGCTTTCAGCGGTTCCGCTCCTTCTGATCTACGATTATCAAATTTTAACTATATATACACTAATTAATTTGCATCTCATGATTTCTTCTTGAGAGGAATGGCTGTAAAAAAATTCGATTTCTGGCCCAAAGATTCCCCAAGAGGATTAGTAGTTGAAAAACGCTTAAAGCCCATCACAATGTGTGTAGGCTTGTGTGTATAGGCCTGTGTGCGTGTAGGCTTGTGTGTATTGGCCTGTGTGTGTAGTTCTCTGTGTGTGTAGGCCTGTGTGTGTGTAGTCCTGTGTGTATGTAGGCATTTGTATGTAGGTATATGTACAAGTGTAGGCATATGTTTATAAACAGATCATAAAGTAATTAATGTGGAAAAAAATATTTACTTCTAAATTAAAAGATTAGCGTATTCTTTCATGAATATGTATGAAAGAACTCTCAATTATTTTGATGCAAAATTTTGGTATAAAATTCTAAATTCTATCAGTTGCAGTGACTTAATAAATGGAATCCTTTTGTTGATTCAGTTTTTGAAGTAATATATTAGTTTCCTAAAATTCTAACAAGTCCCTACATTTATTAAAATTTCTTTAATTAGATTCTGGTGGAACTATAACCGAAGACCTTGATGAAAATTCCCGAAAAGAAAGCTGTTTATCAAAAGAAACTGCTGAGAGATTGGGAAAACTATCTTTAAAAGTATTTTTCTTTTCTTCATTTTTTTAAATGTAATAATTTATGCTCATTTTGCTATTAAGAAACAATTAAATTCAAAAGTATTTCATAAAAATTGTGGCAATTATTTTATTTCAGAGTTTCACATACAATTATTACTTCTATAAAATACTTTCTAAATTTGCTCTCAATACGTATTTTTATTTATAAATAATGAGTTTTCTTCGTATAATAATAGAACTTATGGACCCTGAATTGGTTTTAAGTGTACAATTTTTTAAGAGTAAATGATTTTATTTAACTCTTTTTATATTGTTGTAGCAAATTAACGCTATCATTTTAACATTGCTTAGATTGAAAGCTTTACAAGTCCTCCAGAGATATAGAATGGGGAATTTCCAAAGATCAAATTATATTTTGCAAGTAAGTAAAATTTTCAAACACATAATATATTTAAATTGCGTAAGAGGTCATTTCTCATGTTTATAAGCAATTTTATGTCCTGTTGCAGTCTCGGCCCGTTACAAACATAGCTCCAGAAACTGATTATGAAATGAAGCATGAATTCGACATTCCTCTCAGATGTGAAACAGAATATTTTTCTGTTGCAAATTTGGGTGAGATTTTATTTTTGTTGTACGCTTGCAAATGTATTCCTCTCTAAAATGCAGATTCTAAATAAAGTGATAAAATAATTACTTTTGCGGTATCATTACTGTTGTTAGGTAGACTGTCTGAATAATGGTATGGTGGATCTGAATAATGTCAGTTTAAGAAAAAAATCCCCTTGTGCTTTGACAAACAAAACTGTGATTAAAAAAATAGGAAAAATAAAACCTTCAACTGGCGAACATTAAGAATATTTTGCTTATCTGTTACGAAGATCGAGATGACATATTCTTAAATAAATGCAGTATAACATTAAATTTAATTCAATGTACACACAGTGCGTCAAATAAGTTTTAAGACTGGGTTGTAAAAAGAAATGGAAACAATAAATTAATATCTGTTTTGGTTTTATTCAAAATAGAACCCTCCGAGATTCATGTGCATTCGTTACAGCGATTTATTAATGAACTGAACGTCTGTAGTAAATCAATTTGTTGAATGGTCTGCAAAGCATGCGTCGAAGCTACTTGTATGCTCAAAATGCTCTCAAAATCACACCCCTTTTAGCTTCATTTTAAGCTTACGGAAAAGGGGTTGTCATAGGTGCTAAACCAGGTGAATACTCGTACAGTGAATGTTCAACGCAGACATTATTTTTTTGCCAAAAATCGATGAACAATAAGGCAGGTGTGACTGTGTGAACAAACACGAACTGATTTCAGTCCAATAGTCTGGACGAATGTGACGAATTCTGGCCAGCAAACGTTTTAAAAGCAGCTCAGTAGTACTGAGCTGTAATTGTTGCCCAGTTGAAACCAAATTCTTTTTGGATAATACCCTTACTATCGAAGAATGTAATGAGCATCGTTTTAATTTTGGATGAAATTTTTTTGTCTTGCGGTGAATGTTGGGACTTCCATTCCACACTTTGTCGCTTTATTTCAGGATGATATTGGAAACACCAGGTTTCATCCCCTGTAACCATGGATTTCAAGAAGTTTCGATCGTTCTCAGCAACTGAAATGATATCTCTGCAATGTGCACTTCTTATTCCTTTTTGTTCAGAGTTTAAAGTTTGTGGATCAAATTTAGCACACACTTTTGTTTTTCCCAAATCTCATGCAGGATGATTTGAATCGTTTCTTTGTTGGTGTTTAAAGATCTTCCATCATTCACAATGTCCAAAACGATCGTTTGGCACGAAGTTTCGCACTTTCCAATAATTCCATTTGTCCTGGATGAAATTGGTCTTCCACTACGCTGATCATCTTCTCCCGTATCTCTTCGATCCAAAAACGTCTGTGCCTCACATAAACATTTGATCTACATAAACAACAATCACTGTAAACTTGTTTCATCATTTGGTATGTTTCAAAGTTTCTTACCAAGTTTTACGTGAAATTTAATTAAAGATCTTTGCTTCTTAAAACATCAACATGAAAAAAAATTCGCTTCTGCAATGAACACTCTTCTTCTATCAGTAATTTAACTAAAGGTTCACAACTTGCGGACAGTGTGCAAGTAGACGATAGACGTTATACGCATACGCATTTACACTCATGGCGCCATTACAACCCGCGCTCTGAGATGAATCTTAAAACTTATTTGGCGCACTGTGTATTTTTTGGAATTTTTTAAAATCTTGCTTAACATATTTCGTTGTAATCTTTGCTTGCAATAATCAGTATTTAAGTAATATCAGTCTTTGTATACTATATTCAACGCAGTATAGTATTTCTTACATAATGGTTTCTTGACTCATTAACCCCTTGCCAGTGTCGCCCGAATCCAGTTCGGGCAACTACTACGAGCAGTATTTGTGATGCCACGAAATGATTTGGGGCCGGAGAAAAATTAACGTTTCTATTTTGTGAAGCCCAAGTTGAATTCGTTTCTGCTTCAGGATACTTAATTCTATTTTCCTAATAGTTGGCATTAGTGGTCCTAGTTGTTTATTACTGATTACAACTTCAGTCGATGAGGGCGTCCTAGTGTAAGCTTGCTGCACCTCACAGGTCGACACTTTCCAGAACACACATTCCACCAACGGGAAAAAATCTACTTCAACCAGACAGTGTTTTATATACTGTCGTAAAACCGATGGAAGAAGAGGGCCGTTTATTTTTTAGAGTGCGTTTGGGGCTTGTGCAACCGGTTTTGGGATATATCATCCCGAAAAAGATTTGAAAAATTGGGTTTATTGAAAATCATTTGTGTTTTATGTTGTGTTTTTATTTTTATATTATACGGGGTTATTTAATTTAGCTTCAAAAAAGTTTTTAAATATTTGTTTTAATTGAAAAAAGATTTTTAAAAACCAATTTTTATGCAAAAAAAATTTATATTATATAGTAGAATTGCATTTAAAATTATTTTTTTTCAGTTTTTCCCTATTCCCCCTTTCTCCCATATTTATTTTCTTTTAAAATTTTTAAATTTCTTTTAATAAAATACTTTTTTAAAACACCCCAATTGAGCAAAAATTTTATATACAGGGGTTTTTTTTGGATGAAAATACAATAATTTAATTAAAAATTTAGAAAAAATTGATTAAAAAATTTTGTTGGCATCTTCAAAAGTAATTGGGTGATTTTTAAGGGTTTTCCCAAAAAATTAAACATATGAAAATCCCTTTTTAATTTAAAGGAAAAAACGGGGATGAACTTTTTGAATTAACATAAAGGGGCCCCTTGATGTTTTTGGGAAAGAGCGCTTTAAAGCGATATTTTTTTTAAAACCCCCTGTAAATAGCCCCAAATGTTTTGTGTGTGGGGGTGTAGTACTGGGGAAGTTTTTTTTTTAGTCATCAATAGACTTATTCATTCCCAAAGGGGCTCTTCATTTATCAGATAGAAAAAAATCAATGTTACAGCCCTCTTGCTGTCCATTGAATTCTCGACGAATCAAAACTAATTATTTACAGAATTCCCAAACCGCCACGTTGGCATCTTTTTTGGGCGACTTAGCGCCCCTTTTTGGTGATTTGTGTCAAAACTTGAAAAGGTTTTTTTCTCACGTTTTGTATTTAGTTGAACTGAAATTTTATTACCCGATTGTTTTGGACGATAATAATTTTTAAGAAAATTTTTAATAAAATTTAATTTAACCACTTAATGTTGTGATTCTGCCATTTTGTATACAAATTTATTTTAAAATTTGGCCTATTTAAAAAAAATAAAAAAAAAAATTTTTTCTTTTTTAAATAAAAGTAGGAATCGACTAAAAATTTTTTTTTAAATATTACTTGTTATAATAAAAAACCATTTTCTAACTTTTATAATAATATAAAAAAACAAAAACATTTAAAAAAAAACCACTGAAATATTTGGGGGTTAAAGGGGGCTAATATGATAAAGTTGAGAAAAATAATTCCCCCAATTTTCTATTTTTTTAATTTAAACTTTTCATTTATTTATAGGGAAGTTATGCCCGGTGCTTCCTCGCCTTTAGGAATGTTTTTGTCTTACAAGTATTTCCCGCATTTTTTCCCAAAGTAACAATTTTTCTAAGCGGGAAATTTAAAATTTTATAAATATCAAAGTTTTTTTACAACTATATTTTCCATACCCAAATATGTATCTTGGAAACCCCTGGCCAAAAGGAAAAAAAGGCCGTTTTGGAAAAATACCTTGGTTTTTTCCCCAGCTCCATTTATGAATCAAAAATGTTTGCTTTTTATCGGGTTTTGCTTATTTTCTGGAAAAAAATAATTGAAAATATAGAGAAGGGAACTTTTCCCAGTCCCTTTTGCCCTTCTTTTTGATGATAGGGCCCCCAAATGGGATTGATTCACAAGTATCTAAAGGTTTTATGATCAGCATGTTTGGGCCCAAATTTTTGGGAAAAGACCCTGAAATGCTGATTTTATGGAAGGAGAGATTTAAAACCGTAAAACCTCCTCCCCAAAACCCAAAAGCAAAAATTTTTGGGGGGGAATTTTGTTTTTTCTCATCTTCTGGAATTTTTAAAAAGGGAATTTTTTTAAATTAAACAATTAAAAATTGGAATAAAAAATTTTTAAAATTTTTCCACATCGATTTTTTGAAAAAATAAAAAAAAGGGGAATTTAATAATAATTTCGAAAAAGCATTTAAGTAAAAAGTATACTTTTCAAATTATTTTCTTTTTTTATTTGGGGACTTGTTTATTATGATTTTAAATTTTTTGGAAAAAAAAAAGAAAGAAATCGATGCTTATCATTTGGATTTCTTGACGAAGAAAACGGCCAAAGAAACTTTCACAGCGATTGTCAGAACCTGTTCGGATTTTGATATAGTAAATTTGGGTTTTTTTTTGTTTTAATTAAGGGGTTTGGGGAATACTGTAGAACATGTTTCTATGCGGCCCTTTTTTATGCCGTTTTATTGTTGTGCGTTATTTTAGCTATATTTTTTTAAGCGGTATATGAATTTCAACGGCTTTAGTGCCACTGTAATGTTTTTAAATACGGTACGTATACCTATAAACTTCACATATATGTGTACATTTATTATAAACAATCTCTAGACAATGCACGTTCAATCGCTTTTCTCCCAAAGCGCTTAGCAGCAAACCCCCTTGGGAAAGGAGACGAAACTTTAAAAAACGGGCATTTTCAATAATTTTGAAGAAAACGGACAAGAAGAATAGGATTCTTTGGGGCGGATTAAATATATTCAAATCCGGCTTTTCCCAAAAAAAAAGGGAAAACATTTTCTTAAAAAAGACACCAATTAAAAAAGGGGGTTTTAAATTGAAAACGATCTTTGGGTCATACATATCTTTGGGTTTTCGTTACGTTTACAGGGAACTGACCCAAACCCCCGGGGTCGTTACAAAAAACTTATCTCTTTTTCCCTTTTTGTACCCAAAAAAAAAATCAAAAAAATTGTATCTTAAAGTACGAAAGGTTTTTCTTCTACCGGTTTTCCTTTGATTTGGGTTTAATAGCATTTAATTTGGTTTTGCATTTCGGAAAATTTTTTCCATGTATATAATGAAAAATTAAATGCATTTAAAATGTTTTTATGTGTAATTTAATTACTTATTTTGTTTGAAAGTACTTTCTCATAAATTTTGTAAACAATTGACGTATTTTCTAAATGGGACTTTTTTATGCGGTCCTTCTCCACTGCATTAAAAAAATTCTGTAGTATTTCGACAAAATGTTTGTTTTATGTAAGTGTTTATAAAGTTTTCGAATATTTTTTGGGGGTGGTTTCTTTTTATGTGGTTTCTATGTACCGCACAAAAACAGGTTCTACTGTACATTCAGGCACATTTTTCAATATAACCTATAAAAATCAGATAACCAAATTGTGTTTTTTTCCTAATTTCCGGATCTCTTAATAGATATCCCTTTTCACTTTTTTTTGATTTTTTCTTATGCTTTACAAGAGAATCCTTTAAAACGGATTAATGTTTTTTGGGCATATGTTTTTAAATAAATTATTCTTTTATTTTTTTAAAATTTCCTTTTTTTTTTTATTAAGGATACAAAAATAATTGGAAAAGTAAAAAGAAAATAATTCAAGGCACTTCAATTAGAAAATTTTTTAAAACAAAAAAAAAATAATTTTTTTAAAACATTAAAACCCCTTTTTCTAATGTTTACCAAGTTGAGAGAAATAAAAAATTTTTCTTTTTTTTCTCAAGGAAAATGCTGAATTTGGAAAAATTTCCCTACCATGGTAAATATACGTAGGGGTTCAAAAGTTTCCCGGGCTAGTTTTTAAAATTAAAAAAAATTACTAAAAATTAAACCATCCTCCTTCGAAATAAACCCTTGAATAACAATACACTTTTGCCATGGGCCAAGCCGCCCCCGGAATCCATTTTAGTCATTTTCCTTTAATTAGCCTTTCTTTTTCCTTCAACCCGCAGATTGATCTTCATTTAACATGTGGGAACATATGTTGAACACCCTATGCATTTTGGAAACCTTAGTCCCGTATCCCCTTACGTGGCCGAGGATATACCAACTGATTCCCCGCTGTTTTTTAAACCCCTTCTTCTCACGCCCCAAGGGAAAACCTTTTTATTTTTTTAGTGGTGAGAAAGTCTGCAGACACCAAAAAACCCTTTTTCGCCTTTTTTTATTTTTCCCCCGCCCTGAAACATCGATGCCTTTTTCCCGCTTGCATTCGTGGGTCATGTATCAAAGGGGCCCCACGGGCCCCAAAATTTCGTAAGTCTCTGTGGCAATTTTTTTTAACTTTAAACAATTAAAAAAATTTATTTATTAATAAACCGAATTTTTTTAAACGGCCCCATTAAATGCATCTACCTACCCAAAAAGACGTTGTGGCGAGCCACCCGGAATTTTGTGATTTGGAACAAACATTTTTTTTTTTAAAAGGGGGGGAATGCAACAACAAGAAATGGGGTATCATGTACTGTATTGCAAAAAATTTTCCCCTTTTAGTTTTCAGTCCGGGGAAATTTTTTAATCCCCCACCTAGGGATGTAATAATTCACGTTTTTTATTCTCTTTTGGGGGTTTTTAATTTGTAATTTTTCTTTTCCCCTTCCCGGACTCCCGACTTTGCCTTTAAAACTTAAAATTTGGAGTTTAAAATACTTTTGGGTTGGCGCCCCCTTTTCTTAAAGATTGAAAATTTTTTTAAAATTTAAGCTGCTTTGAAAACGCTATGAAAACTGTTCGTGTTTGTCTAACATATAGTAATTTTGTGTTCATGTTATAATATGTCTGTGTTTTTATAATATTTCCACATTTTAAAAAAAATAAAAGGGAAAAAGTATCCCAAACCCCCGCCCTTTCTTTGATCTTTTTTTTGCCTTTTTTACCATAAAAAATCTTAAAATTTTAAAAAAATAGGGTTTTTCGCCCATGTATGAAACAAAGGGCTAAAAATTTTAATAATTCTTTTAAAATTTTTTACTTTGGAAAATGCAATAAATGTACTGAAAATTTGTTTGTTAAATAATAATAAATAACAAAATTTATATTTTAAAAAATTATTTTAAAAATTAGGTTTAAAAATTATTGTTTTTTAAAACTAGAGGAAAAAATTAAAAACTAGTGGAAACAAGCTATCTCGAAGAAATATTTATACATATATTATCTTTTTTTAGAAGAGTACAAACGTACTTTCTGAAAAAAAAAAGATTAAAAGTAATGTTTATTGATAACTTCAAAAAGTAACACATAATTCATACTTTGAATCCATATAACTTAAAAATGGAATAACTACGCATGTGTTTTTGTGAATTTAAATATTACAGTTGTCTCAAAAGCTCTAAAAATAATCTCAAACGTGGTTTTTAACACTAGAACGTCCATCGGTATCAATTTGACACCGGAGCCTGTTTACTTTATTCTTCTTTCCACATTTTTGCAGAGAATTTAAAAGTTTTTCGTGTTTTTTAATCATTTTACCTAGTAATTACACAGAAAACGTTTTGTGGTTCTAGGTTAATTAAGAGGGATCTTCCAACCAAATATACCTAGAACGTCCACTGGTGTCATTTCGACACCAAGGCAATTTATCGTTATAAAAAGCTGTCGTTCAACAAAATATAGTCCACTAAGTAGATACTATTAATGAAAGAAAGTTCCCAAAGTTCTTCACAGTGGAAATGAATCAATTATGCTAAAATCGTTGTGTCTTAGCGTTTCGTTACATAGTATTTGCTTATCTGATCATAAAAAAATTTCATTCGATTTTCGAACTTAGTGTAGAGCAAACACCACGAAAAAGGTATAACCCCTGATGAAATAGCTAATTTGTTGCGAGAACTTTCTGAGATTGAATTTTCTCTAATTCAGATTCCGATGGAGACATAAAATTGAATGAAAATGACTGCGAAGAATCTGAAGAAAGTGCAGATGTAATTGATAATATTCCAGAAAATCCAGATATATATGTCGCTAGGGATGGCATAGAATTGATATCGCATAATAGTAATGTTCCTGGAAGATTTGCGACTCGAAATGTTCTGCGACAAAGGACTGGTCCAACAAGTTTCGTGAAACATAATGTCATCGTCAGTTTTTTTACAATATAAAGGGTCATAATGTATGATAATTATATGAAATAATATTGAAAAGTCTTAAAACTAAACTCCACTGAACAGTAGTTCTGCAACTATTTAGTTAAGAAAATAACCTCATAGATTTTATATCGTGGTGTCAAAATGACACCGGTAGACGTTTAAGGGTAATCGAAATCCCTGACGTTCTAATGTTAAAGTATTAAGCGGCTCTTTTTAAAAGCTTATTTGTTGAGAGGTATCAGAAGCATACTTTTTTGTGTTATATTTGTCTGATTAATTTATGATAAATCATTAAATTTCAAATTCAAATTAATTTTCAGTCCGCAATGGCCCATGTCGATTGTTTAACAGGCTCTTCAATGTGGAATATGATTATGTTTTCAATTCTGAGCAATGCTAAAGGAGGTAAGATCTGAAACAAAATTCTATCATTGCATATTTTATCTAACAAATTAATATTTTTAGAAATTTTGCTTAACATTTTGTTAGTCAAACTTTTTTATTGCAAGTGAAATTTATCCATGTAATTTTTCGGCCATTCGGAAAGTAATTAATTTTTCAATCTGTGAAGCTTTCGTAAAAACAAGTAAATTAAAAAATAAATAAATAAAAATTAAGTCAATTCCTTCAATTCAACAAAGAAAATTTTATTTTAGTTACTTTTTATTAAATAATTGCAATTAATATAAATATGTATATGCATATGACAGAATCACAATATTGTGGCAAAATAGAAAGTGATTTTTTCCTTGCACTTTTCCATTTCCTTTCTATATAGGATATCGGACTATATATTTGTTACTATTTATTCATTAATTTAGTTTAATTTTTTCCAGTAAAATAGTATAGTAAAAAGAAATCACATTCTCAGAAATTAGGCCATCTTAGATGGGATTCAAACTCACGCATTTGAATTAGAAGTCCAACGCGTTATCCATTGAGCTACGGGACACAACAAGCGATTTTCCTTTTAATAAATGCTGTTGGACTATTTTTTTGTTTGTTACTATTTATTCATTATTTAATTTTTATTAATGAATTTATATATGGAAAAAACTGTATTTACCATCAAGTGTCATACACTACAATTTTAAAAAATGTATTTGAACTTGAGTGGATGAATAAAAAGTATTTTATCAAGGATTGATAATTTGAACAAGGTAAACATGTATAAATAAATATATATAGGGAGAGTGTGAACTATATAATAGCAGGAATTGAATAATATTTTAATGCAGTGATTGTTCTGTTTCTGGAAGCAATTATTTTATTTTTATGTTGATTACATTAATATTATTCCTATACCTTAAAAATTACTAAGGCTTTTCCGTTTTGTGAAACAAATATTTATGAAACTATCATTTTATGAAACTAAACATAGGGTGTCAAACTCATTTCAATCGAAAGCCAACTGTTAATAAATCGCGTAGACCTCATTAAATGTAGTTAATAGTCACGGTGGGGTGGAGTTTTTCTTCTATTAATTAACTTTCATAACAGAAGCACTGTTCCTTGTGATTTTTATCATACTGCTTAGTTTTCCCATCCTTATCTGTCGATCGATTGATTTTTAATATCGCACTTTGAAGCTGCACGGAGGCCGCAGTAGCCTAGTGGTCAAGGTACGGACTCGTGGGTGGCGTGTCATTAGTTCGAGCCCAGTACCACTAAAGACTCGCCGTGTAGGGAAGCAATGCACATTACATCTGTCAAGAGCTCAAACGTCCTTCCATTGGTCATCACTTGAACATGGTTCAAAAGTACGAGGTCCGTCGCCAAAAGCCCTCGTGTAGCTGAACAGTGTGACGTTAATATTCACTCACTCACTTGAAGCTTCACGAGGACTCTTGGCAATGGACCCGAATTCTGAAACTTGGTCAGATGAGGAAACATCTCAGCTTGTGCACCCCTCTCCAAAATTCCTCATCATATCTACGTGAGCACTTTGAACCTAGGCAGATTTAAAGTACAACAGCCCTTCTACATGGCTAGTGTTCAATGGTCCCAGGACTCGAACCCATGAAGTCTTGTTTTATGACTTGCGTACACTAATAGCATTTATATGTATGAAAAAGAAAAGTGACTCCCTCACTCATCATATCTCCAGAACTATTAGACCTACAGACTTGAAATGTCGCAGGAAGGTTTCTTTAGTTGCGAACAGATCGACTAAGAACTATTTTTTTTTACAAAAATCGACTCCCATTTGAGGCTGTGGGGGCTTTATACTCGAAATTTCCGTTTTTGAACTATTAAAACCATTTGTGGCAGGCATCTTTCTTTTGTTGAATAAAGATCTCCTAAGAATGGGTTTTGTGGAAATTAATTCCTTATGTGCACGGTGGCTGTTATAGATAGAAAAAATGTACCGTTTTTGAACTATTAGACTTACACTCTTGAAATTTGGCAAACATGCTTCTTTTGTTGAGTAGAGATCCACTAATAATAGTGTTTTTTGAAAATTGACTTTCAAGGGACAGATGCCTGAAATCACAGGGGCATTCTAAATTTTTAAAAAATCCCATTTATGAGTTATTAGACCCACAAACTTGAAATTTGGACATTATGTTTCTATTGTTGAGTGGAGATCCGCTAAAAATGGGGTTTACAAAGATCGACTCCAAAGGCAAGCCTTTACTAGGGCGTAGAAGATAAATACACTTTCATTTTAGAAATTCATGTCCTGTCTTTTCTAAATTAAGAGGCAAAAGCTGTAAGGACATTTTTCATGCATTAAAATCTTTTAATGATAGGACTTAAAAACAATACAGCCGTGCGATATAATAAAAATAATGTTGGGGTAATAGCTAGTTATTATATATCAAGCACAGATTATGTATTATAACAAAATACTTCAAAACTTAAAAATGCATTTAAGATTGATGAAGAAGTATTTATCTTTTCGGTCTAGATTTGGATAATGATGTGTATGGAGATTTCGCCAAACTTTTAGCAACTTCATCTAATGTTGAGAGTGCAAACATTCCTCATGCAATGCAGGTATAATTATTCACTAAATAATAAACAAGAATAGTTGTTAATATATTACATAAGATCATTTTTAAACAAACTGCGTTTATGTATACTATTTCAGGAAGTAGCTGATCAGATAGCAAAAGATATTAATTGTGAAGAATTTAAATCCATGTCTCCCGAGGTACTAAGTTTACATCCTTATATTGCTTAAATTTACACTATTGCTTCGTTTTAAATATTTAATTTTTCTCCCATTTTATTTCAGCAAGCTGAAAAGTGGCTACAAGCATCTACTTCACTAGCAGGGTATAAATTTCGACAGTTTCTAAAAAGGCATGGGCATAGATGTCTCGGAGAGGTATGTTCTAGTTGAAATAGTACAGTCGTAAAAAAAAAATATATCCTTTGCAGCTTTTAGCATTTTTCGCTGAAAAAATATATGCCAATGTTAGTAGCTCAGAAGGAACTGAATTATGATATCATGGGATTAATTAATTGCAGCAGTGCTCCTAGAACTTTCAATATTTGCGACCTAATATTTAATCATAATTTTCATCCTCCCCCTCCCTTTGTACAATAACAATGTATTGAATTCAATAATATTATGCTTTAACTCTAAAGCTACAAATAATTTTAACCTCTTATGTAAACTTCTCGATCAGCCAAAGTATTAATTGCCCTGTACGTATATATATATGTTCCCGAAGTACGATCTTTTCTGTGCTCTGCTATCCATAAAATTATTCCAAAGGCTTTGGAATGCAATAAAAGGACAGTGGCAGTATTTGCGAAGGATTTACTACCTTCAAAGGATATTTGCTTATTCTCATTTCTTCCCCCCCCCCTTCCTCCAATACATCACATACGCGAGCCTACGTGAAATATGGTGGCAATGGAGAGCGAATCGCGTAACTTTAAATCGGCACATTTAAGATATTAATTATAAACCTTTAATTATCAAGATGAGTGTTAATTTTCACACATGATTTTATGTATGACACAAGTCCATGGAGTCACTAGTAATTATTAAACTTGTTCTTAACTTAATATTGTTAAACTGATTATAAAATACTTTGTAGAATACTGATACAATTTATAATTATATATATAAATGTAAATGTGCATTTTATTTACAGAATGTATTTTGTTTACTTTCAGTAAATTAATAAATTTTAAAATGTTTTTTTTTTGACTTTCCAATGTGCTCGCCCCCTGTAGAGTTATTATGCCCCCCTATATTACACTCCACTGTTTGAGAAACGTTGAATTACCGTTTATCCCGGTATATATAATGCTCACATACACTTCCAATCTGCATTTTTAAATTTTTAGGTGTATTCGCCGTATATATTGCATACTCCTTTTATTATTAAGAAACTTGAAATTGTACACGTGCATTCTCGTATCTTTTTACAAAGCGTTTCGCTTAAAAACAACAGATCATGAAATATTTCATTTCACCGTCGTGCTCTTTTGCTTTTAGTAGACAGTTCAATATTAAAATGCATGACTCTTCTTTTAAAAGAAAACCGAATTCGAAATCAATTTTCCGAAAAATGTTTTCATCGATGAGCATAAGAAGAATAGATGGAAGAAAAAGGTGTAAAATTGTGAATAAGTAATGTTTACCAAAAGCATCCAGTTTTTTAAATAGAATCCAAAAAAGTATTTTAGTTCGGGATATGTTTCCCTTTAAACGGATAATATAAAGAAATTACTGATTGAGTAACACACACGAATGGCAGATATCCCAGGTATATCAACACCATTAAGATGTATTTGTCAATAAACTATTCAAAGCAAAATTAAAACGACAGTGGAATATGTGGATGTTAGAAGGAAAATGAAACATTTACAAAAGGCCAAATGCATGCGTAGAAAACTTATTTATGCTAATCTTTAGTTTTAAAGCTATCATTTTTATATTTTAATTATAACACTTATCCATGAATTTCGATAGTATTTTTCATGTGTTAAATGATTATACGGTAAATTAATTAACGTAGTAAGTTAATTTCTGAAAATTTTGTTATTATGTATGTCTTTTTTTTCATGTGTCTGATTTTTGAATAGAAAAATACCATAATGACAAAATTTATAAAATTCTACACAAAATATTTCATGTTACGTGGGTTCAAAAATGGGTCCTTCATGCAACGTGAGTGTCTCAAAAAATAAACGATAAGTATTTTTTCCTTCACACGTATCAAAATCTTTTTGTATCAAATGATTATTTTCTTCTGCTCTAAAGTAATTCAAAAATCAATAATAGAAATCAACACTAAATTTATAAAAAGTAATAATATGAAAATATATGTACTATAAATATAGTTGAGAAAAAGTGAAAAGTAATATACTACAATTTTCACACATTTGGATTTCTCACGTTTTGAAATCTCTAGATCTACAGTTTCCTTCACGGTTCAAGAATTATTTATTTTAAAAATTACATCGGAAAAATCGTAGAGTTTGAGGGGCCATATTCTAGTTTTTAAATCTTAACTGCATGTTTTCTTATAATGCGCTGTTAAAAAGGGGTATATGAATCCCTTACTTAGATTTAATATATAACCTTCCAACAAGTTTTCTCAAATATTTAGTGAACTATTGATCGAATTCGAATAAAATGTATAACATGGATTATTTAGATTATTATCTATCTAATTATATGAAAGAATGGGGTTTTGAAATAGGCAAGTTTTCTTTTCAGAAATTAATTTGTTATATTAACTAATTATTTAGCTTCTTAACAAAATAGTTCAGTACTCTTTCGAGCTAACCAGTTTTATCAGATGTGATGAAAACTTCGAAAGCTATTAAGGATGTATCCAATTTCTCATTAATGAATATTCAAGAAAGTTAAAGTTTTTTAATATCATTCTTTCACGGATTTAATTTTTTCTACATTAAACTTATTTAATATCATTGAATTCATAATTTTATTTGTTTTCAAATTTTAGTTTGATGTCCATTCAATAACATGGGGGATGGACCCAAAAATGCTAGTCAAGCTCTTACAGGTAAATATTATAATTCATGTATTTTTAATGAAATTTTTTATTTAAAATATATTCTCCACCATATCTAATTAATTTTAACAAAAAGTTTTATAAATTATACTTTAAAAAAACTAAAAAACACATGCTTTTATGGTTAATTGAACTAAAAAGCAAAAAATAATTTTTAATATAAGAATAAAATGATTAACGAGAAAATTAATGTCATTGTGCTAAGAGCGTGGGGTGTTCAATATCAATTGTTATAATTTCTTACTAGTTCTATTCCAAAATGCTGAGTAAGTGAAAAAATTTAGTACAAAGCCCCCACGCTTTTACCATAATGACATCAATTTTCTCGTTAGTCATTTTATTCTTATATTAAGAATTATTTTTTACATTTTAGTTCAATTAACCATAAAAGCGTGTTTTTAGTTTTTAGTTTCTTTTGTTTAGATATCTGAAAGAGCTAAGTTTGAAATATTTCATGCGGAAGAAGGTGTAAAGTCAATGATATTTTTCACTAAAAAGAGCTTAATATTCTCTCTGAAACTTGCATCAGTATTGGATATAAAAGTACCCGTTTTGAATCGAAGAGTTTGTGAGAAATTTTTTAATCCGGTGACTTCTGAATCAATTCTAGCTGTTTTAGGTAAAATGAAGCAATGAATGATGTTTCATTCCACAGATACGACAAGAGAATTAAGAAAAACAGACTTTATGTTTGAGTTTAGCAGTTAGAACATAATTTTTTCCCCGGGCACGAGTCTTTTTTTATTTCCATTTTCAGAAAAACTAGACAATTGTTTATATTATGGTAAGAAATTGCTGACGCACCCTCTTCTTAGGGTTGTAATCTAATCTTTCAGTCGCAATATCTGTAATTAGCTTCAAAATCTAGAAATAGTTAATCCTGATGATTTTGATCATGACAATGGAACAGAATTATGAAATTATTGTATTGTCATCGGTCCTTGACAAGTGTGCAAAATTTTGAAATTATTTGACCTTTTAAAGTGGGTAAAAATAGAGTTTAAAATTTTCGTTACATACAAGTGAAGCTTATAAAAGCGTGTTAAAAATACATTGTCACCTAGATTTGAGTCATAAATTTAATCTACTCCGGGATTCGTGTCTTAAAACTGAACTAAACTCAGTGGCGCAACAGCCCATTAAGGCCTACTGTGCATATTTCAGTTTACGAGACCTTAGGCGCTGGGGTACATATGCAGATGTTTCGGTCAAGTGGTCGGTCTGACGCGAAAACCTCCCAGTGTTCAGTTCCCAAGCAAGTTTGATATTCATTTATCGACCCACTGAAGGAATGAAAGGCTGAATATTCAGTAACCCTTTTTTCGTTCGAAAGTTCCATTAATCCGTTTTCAGATTCAGAAGCTCTGAAAGACAAACAAATACTTTTGTGTGCAATAATAATGCATTTTTATTTATATATTTTCTTTGTTTTACGCGTATTTTTTATTAAATCATCTTCCGTTAAATTATAATTTAAATATTTATTACATCTAATTTTTTACTTCAAGTTTTTGTTACTTGCTTTAAATTTGTTCTTTTTCTCTATTCTGTGTTAGAAAGATTTCGAAAATTTTGGCAAAAAGTGGTATGAATGATAAATATGAGTATGTGTATCAACCATAAAATGATTTTTCTACTTCTAAAAACAAAAAACTTGAACAACTTAATATTATTATAAAAGTTGTATCATTAAATGTATTTTATGAAAAGAGAGGAGCTAATGCATACCGAAATTCTTGTACTTTTGAATTTTTCATGTCTAAAAACCTTTTAATCAAATATTGTTTGTCATCTCCTTCAAGGGTTCAGAAAACACTCAATTTTGAAATTATAAACCGACTTTTCGGTAATTTAATGGATTAAATACTAGTTAAATCGAGAAATATTTGAGCCAGTCATAACGCATTGTTAAGAAAAAGAAAAACAGTACAAGTTATTTATGCAGAAAACTGTAATATTATATGTGCATAAAAAAAGCAACAATAAAAAAAAAAAAAAAAAAAGAAAGAAACTATAATGGAAAAAATTTATGTAATTAATTAAATTCATAAAATTATATTCTGTTCGTTAAAATTAATTCGTTAAATCATTACAGTTAGAATCTAGCTCTTTCTGAACCACTAACAATAAAAATTTTATTCAACTGCAGCGAAAATTTCAAATATTGTTAAAGTCTCTCATTACTATTATATCTTCAGTACATTTCCAAAAATTCTATCGTCCAGTAACTAGTTCAGATGTTTGTCCGAATCATGTAATAGATCAAAATTTAATATAGTATTTATTTTTTGCGTAAGATATTGCAGATTTAGTTAAAATTTTTACTTCATTAAACATTTTTGGGTATTATACCTACATAATCCATTCTATATCATCAGATTTATACTTTTCCTTATGTGTAACATGTTTTGTAATTTGTCACCTACATTTTATTGGCAAATGAATAGTTAAATTTATAATTTAAGCTGAACAATTGCCCATTTCATAGTTTTCCGATTGAATAGTCATAGTACTATAAACAACCACAAAAATTCAGGTTCAAAATTAGCTATTTTCTCAACTGAAAAAATTTTCAAAGCCTTCATTATCTTTATGGAACAAAAGAACCATTAAACAAAAATTTTATAATTATTCTTCTTCCTCTGAAAGAACCTAGTTGGTGTGAACAAGGAAAATAAAAAGAAAGAAGAAGAAAGCATTAGCGAAACAATTTCAGGGCTCCAGGTTCCTTTGGGATTTATATCAAAGTAAGCAAATAAAAAAAATTGTGTTTAGATTAAAACGCCTTATATTACAATTCCAGATATGAATTTCTCCTGTACATAATGACTATAATATTTGCAGGTGTTTGTTAAAGTTTGTTTTGCTTCAATGTCGAAGAGGTGTTCGAGGAAGAGAAGCTGGTAAAGTATGTAAACACATTTTAATGTTTTCATGACCAGTTTACTTAAAATAACTTAAATCTTAAGTAATTTAGTATCTTACATAAATAGTTTATACTCTTGTTTTTCTTTTATTATGATTAAAAGAGTAGCGTATTTAAAAATTAAATTAACATAAATGTAAATAATAATTTTTTTAATGAAATGCAATTGGGAGTATTGAAAATTTTAAAATCTATTTAAACTATTAATTTGTGGGATGTCGTCATATATTTTTATTTGATTTTGTAATTAGAAATTTCCTTGTAAGAGGAGTCCAAAAATATAAATCTTTTTAATTTAAAATAACTTTGAGTATTATAATACTTCTCAGTATCCTCAAACCAAATGCATTCCTCTACTTTTAAAATTGTATTCGAATTTACAAAAATGCTGTCTTCTTATGCAAAAAATAAACTAAAAATTCATAAAAGCTTTTCATTTCAAAAACTGTTTTTGAAAATTCATTTTCTTTGACATAACGAATCTCTGTTTCTTTATTTAAATAAACTGCGTAAATATCTTTACACAACAAGGAATATGGTATTAAATTAATATCTATACAACAAAGACAAGAACATTTATATTTGGCTGACACACGTTGTTGTCATTTAAAATTTTTGTTGCTATCCCACTTTAGTTTCTATGGCTTTAAAGAGTCTTTTTTTTTATTCCCTCAATTATCATGTAAGTACTTCAGTTATTATTTTAGAGAGTAATTTTAATTAATTTTCACATATAACTTCTTATCACTGATACTTGTGTACCGTTTCAAATTTTGTCTTTAGGGTTACTGTACTAGCAAAGAGTTGTAATGTATCTTTTGAACTTTTTTAATTAAAATGTTCTCTTCAAATAATTAAGAAAAAGAATTAATAATGGAATTATCCTTTCGAAAAATTATTTGATACTTTAGTTTTAAAGTAATTTAGTTCTGTTTATAATTATTTTTTGATGAATTAAATATTAAGGAGAAAAATCAAGAAAACAATGGTTCTTTAAGCAAAAAACCTTTTTAAAATAATTTAATGAGTTATTTTATCAAGAAAAAATTAACTTCGTATGTTGGTTGGACAATTTAGAAGTGTTAAAAGTACAAACACTTGTCTTCCAAACTTTTGTGAGCGTATATTTATCCTGCTTGAGCGTTAACATGATTTTTTTGTTGCTGTTTAAGCTAATAGATGGCGCCTCATCTACCAATAGGTAGCACCTTCATAGCAAGGCTTGGAAACCTCTTTTAGAGCTGTGTCGTGCCAAACCAATCAATCTACCAATATGATTCAAGGTGCCACCCGGGACGTTTTGAAACAATGCGATTCCCACGATAATGAATACAGAGTTACAGAATAGAAGTCAATAAAATAGAAATTTACTGTTTCATTATATAATATTAGTTTTGCATCATTTAAAGATATTTCTTAACATAAAAATAAACAGCATAAAATATAATTATTTCTGCAACAAAAATGAAAAAAAAAATTTTTAAATTTTACATATATTATGTATTTTTAAACATATTTATTAAAATAAGAAATAGACAACATAAAATATAAATATTTCCCTTCATTATTGTTTAAAAAACAGATAAATAAAATTGCACCGCTCTATAGTTTCATATCGCAAAATCAGTGGTATAATTTTGACTTTCAATTTGACACGATTCTGAGCATGCGTTTATTGAATAATTTCTTTGCGGACTCTAAATATCTTTCATGTGGGGAGAGAAAAAAAAATTTTTTTACTTAGATATGTAGAACCAAAAGCAGAGTACATGCAAAGTTCTCTCTTCAAACAATTAAATCTGCCCAGCAATGACAGTAAATAATTTACAAAATAGCTACCAATTTATCTAAAGAGTTTATCTTTCAGATTTTTTCGTAATTCCGTAAATGTCCATAATTCTGAAGATGTTTATCAAATAAGGTCCATTACAAATTTTTCAACATCCCTTCCACTCAAAAATTGACAAATTTGTAGAGTAGTGCAGAGTGCCACAGAGAAACAGATTTAAAAACATTCTTTTTATATACGAAAAATTCATTCTAACTCTTATCACCGAGTGTGCAGGTTGTATTTTATCTCTGATAATGTTGCGTAAACAATAAATTTAAACAAAATAAAGTCGATTTTAGAATAAATATATTGTTCCAATACCTCGGACTAAAATTTTGGGAAATCATAATTAATCTGATTTATTTGAACATTTTTTTTAACACATCGGGGAGTTTAATATATATATATAGTTCAAACCTCTTCCTTTTTCTAAAACCATTAAATATTTCCTTTGGATTTAACTGCTTCATTATTCTTCTGGAAGTTCAAATTTCCTGTTGAAGCATGTTTATACGAGTAAATTCTGTAGAATCTATTACCAGACCATAAAATAAATGTAATATAATGTAGAAAATTATATTAATTATTACATTCTACTTTTTAACAATTTTTAACATTTAAGATTTATTTCTCTTAGCGTATTATATTCTTGTTTCAAATATATTTTATCACGATGTTTTCTATAAACATTGTTGTTAATGTGATAAGGTTAACTTTTTGAAATATTTTTTTTTCTATTTATATTAATAACTTTTATTTAAGTTATTTTTTTTAGAAAAGTTATTCTGCCAAATATAGTTTTTAAAAAAATATTTGTATTAAAACTATCCAAGAATGTGTATAAAATAATAATTTTACTCTATTTTAGTCTATCATGATTAAATCTATTCATCATTGGAGAAAAGGTTATAGACATCTTGGAAAATTGATGGCATCTGAAGGATATTTACCGGATGAAGAACTTCTATTCTTCCTCACTATCAACGAAATTAATGACTTGTTAAATACACGATCACCAAATATTATTTCAAGGTATAAACTTCAATTCAAAAAGTTTTGAGCTAATGTTGTTAATATTACAATTTGCTGGTTATTATTTCATATGTAATGCATGCAAAAAAATTATAGAATAGAGTAGCTAACGCTGTATTGTATCAAACTCATTATTTCAAGAAGGATGAAAAAGTCTTCCCATTTTCATGTTAATTACGAGGGGTGATCAATAAAAAAAGGTTACAAGTCGAATAAAGACATATTTATTTACAATAGACTGAAAATACAAAAGGAATTAAGAGGCATACGTGCCTATCACATTTCGACATAAACACCAAGTCTATTTAGGCATTTATCATAACGCAGAAACAACTCGTTTAACCCGTCTGGGTAGAAATCAGGTCCCTGTCCATTCAGCAAGGTCTCGGTGGATGTTTTTTACAGAACTGTCTTGGAATATCGCAGCACATCAAAAATGATATGCTGCACGCTTCAATAGCTTAGTCCCTGCTCTAACGAGCTGTGAGGGGAGATAGGTGGTGTAGCCATCTATCGTCCCTTCGGGGAATTTCTCCGAGCTAAATCGTACTGTCACCTGAATGGTGCTCAAGGCTTAAAGCCAACTACAGGCGTACTTCTAGCCCATGGCCACGACGAATTTCGTGGGCCTCGATCTGACTATGTCAGACATGTGGCATGAGCAACAAACAACAACGAGATTTCATTCAGAGTTACCCGTCGGTTATTTTGAATCATTTCTTCAATTCGTGCCGTGAAGAAATTGGCTGGCAGCTCTCTGCTATATTGCGGTTTTCGCCATCCTTTCTGCCTGATTGAAAAGATTGACACCATTTCGCTACATGTTGTCTGTTTGTTGCTTCTTCACCATAAACTTCCACGATTTGACTGTGAATATCAGATGCGGACACATTCTTTACCTGTAAAAATCAAATCACAACACGCACTTCTAAACGAGACCAATATCCTAAGCGTCTTGTCATTTCAATCGTCCTGAACCGTCTGGGAATTTCCAATACCTACTCGCAAACCAGCTGCATGACTAGTAGCGCCATTTGTCTCCACTCTGTGGAAACAAAATTTCTCCACAATATGTAGTTTTCAAATGCTGCGGCTTGCAAACTTTTTTTCTGATCATCCCTGGTATTAAATGGAATTGAAAATCATAACTGTATTTTCCCTACCTTAACTCTATTATAATAACACATTACTAATGTAACAACCCATTATATGCAGGCAACATTCTGTCTTCATTAGAACATACCATTTACTTGTTAAGCCGAAAATAAAATGCCTAGAAAGCGCATTTATTTACCATAATTAATTATCTGTCTACTATTGGTGCCAATCAGTCTTTAAACAAAATCTTTACTGTACTAAAAACAAATTGTGTATCTTACTTGTCGACAGTGGTGTACACAGCCTCCTACTTTCATGGGAGGGGTTTACAATTTTTCAAATAAATGTAGATGGAAACACTGAGTCATAACTTTTATGTTAAAAATTAAAAATCTCTTGGTCTATGAGAGGGGCTTGAACACCTAAACTTTACCCTTGTGTATGCAAGGGCTTTTGCACTACCAAAAATATAAAATTATTCTATGAAAATATTTTTATTCAAGTGGTTAATTATAAGCGCTGTTAAAAAGCAAGCCCTTGTGCTCATCGAGTTTAAACTTCAAAACAAAAACAAGACAATTTGAATAATGCCTCGTAGCACCATATGTAGCAGAATTCACAAAGAACTATATCATTTATTAATATTTTTCTTACGAGAGCTGTGGATAATTTACAATCCATATCTTATCTTTTATTTTTTTTACTGATATTCCTTTTCTTTAACAGCTATCGGTTTTCAGTGAGAAATTTATTTATGGACAGAGATGGGAATTAAGTCGATCGCAATCGACCGGTGGACTGCCAAGACTTTTTGGCTTGGCCTCTTTTACTAAGAAGCACGCACTAAAAGAAACATATTTATGGAACACCGACGCCATCTAGATAAGAGAATCGGCTTTTCACAATCGATTCAACTATGTTTCTTTAAACATATTATTCGATAAATGTATAGCAGGGGTGGTTCTAGGACCGGACAAACCGGCCCTTGTCCGGGGTGGCAAATTTTAAGAGCGGCATTTGGATCAAATTTGGAAAAAATTTTTTACAAAAAATTTGATACATTTTCTGAAATATTATTACATGTGAATTTGGTATTTCATTTAACCTATCTTATTTCCTTATTTTGTACTCTGTAAGTTTAATGGCAGTTTTCTTTTATATTTAAACTTGAATGACTCGAGAGGCGAGTATATGTTAAATTATGAAATTTCAAATGTTTACTCATCTTTTACTTGTAACTTTCTCCCCATCTAGAAGTGGGGTCACAAGAGACATTCCTTTCCCCCATACGATTTCCAATGCTAGCTTTTCTAAAGAGAACAAGATTAATAAGAGTATTTAGTAGAGGCATAGGAGATGTTTTATTCTATTCTTGAGTATAGTTACTATAAGTTAAAATAAAAACGCTTGTGATGCCTAACATCAGTAGATTCTTTTTCGAAGAAATTGCCCTGCCGAAATGGGCTAGTTCTTCTCTTAAATTTAACTTGTTTGAAATCATAACAGGGGCGTAGCTATCGACGTATCAATGATACGGGGACTCCAAGTTTCAGGGGCCCCAAAATGTGTAAGCAAAACACTATAAAATGTAAAGCCCCACCCCCTCACAAGAAAAGGGGCCAAGGAATTCGGATACCGGGCCCCCTCAGGACTAGCTAGACCAGTGAATCATAACGGGTGATTACGTTCTTAATTTCGAATTATTTTGTATTCTTAGAACAATATTTATATATAATAATTTTTTGCTTTGGAGAGAGGGGTGGCATTTTCCATTTTTATTCGGGGTGGCAAAACTGCTAGAGCCAGCCCTGTGTATAGACAGTACAAGTACCTTCACATTGGATTCACACAAGGATGCTTAACATGTTCACTGCAGCTGTTGGGGAAAAGCCGTATAAATGAATTTTTCCCCACACGCTGACTGAAGATGAGAATAAATGTTGAGAATCAACCCTTCCTGCGATAGCTCGGGATTGACTATTGAGACATTATACTGTGACATCTCTCGCGTTCTTCCTCTAACATAACCTCTATGTTCTTTGACGGCCACGATTAATGGCAAAACTTTTCCAACCCAAATCCAAGAAGTGAAACGAAGCATAGATGCAAATATGATAACCTTTAAAAGGATAGAAATTTTAGTGAGTAAAATGGCAATTTAGAGAAAGTTCAGTGTAGAGAAGATAGAAGTGTTGATCGACGGCTTACTTAGAATCAAGACGCCAACCCGCCAACTATACCAAGGTACATACCATTGTACAATCTTTGGAGAAATATTTTAAATAGCTTAGACGTTGAGTGTTCAACCAAGGTAGGAAGATTATATTCTAAAAGCTAGTATATTATTGAGATTGAGATTAGGCAGATATAATATATTTATATTGATAAGTGATCTAATTGCGCGATCTGATTTAGTTAAGACTCGTATTTTGGTTTATTCTCACTTAATATAAGCTTGTTCGATATCTAAGTAATCTAAGTTAAATTCTTAATAAAAATCATATTAAGAATTAGAAAATGTCTCATCATTCCGAGAATCCCACACCTCTAACTTACTACATGGCTATCGAATGATGGCTATATCGCAATACTACACCTCGCGTTTTCACGGGAATGGGTTCCCGCGATGATGGCATGTCCCGCAATTGCGCGGAGTACGGAAGTGAACAAATTAAGTACATACGTTGGTTTCAGATTCATCGATTCACGTATGTTCTTGGCAAGCTGCATTGAATACACCCACACCACACGATTTAATAGTAATTTGTCCTAGTTTAAAAGAGGGGTACAATGTCGAAAACAAGTGTTAAGAAAAGAAAACGTACAATTTTAAAACAGAATGCCCACACCTACGCTGCTGGGTGCATGGCATCACCTGAACCCTTAAATGCATATTGTTGCCATTTTTCTACATTCTAGTTCCATTCAATTTTATTCAAAAATCTGAGTGTGTTTCCGAATGTTCATTGAAAATCATAGAGAAAGAAAAAATGTAACATTAATTTTGGTGGTTATTTTTTATTTAGACATTTAAATGTGGTGGGTAATAAAGTTAATTGTTTTACTTGGAGAAATGTTTCCTATTTTCGAGTTTTCTATAAAAAGAAGGTACTTAGCTGATTGTGGAAAAAAGCTACCTCACATCTGTTGTCAGGTAAACTTTTCATGTTTGATGTTGCATTTGAAAACTTTGTTTTGGGGGAAAATACTGTATGTTGCCAAAAGTCTATATAAATCTTTTTTCAAAATAAATATTTAGTATTATTACCTGGATTTTTTTTTATCTTTTTACGTAACCTATAACAATATTGCTATAAAAAACGATTTTTTAAATTCCAAAAAAAAAAAATCATGCATTTAAGGGTTAAAAACATTAGCTGTAGTCCGTACCCTAGACAAGCCGGTCCACTCCTGATCTGTAGTATAATGAAATATTTATATTAGGCAAATACTTTGATGTTTGTTCAGTGAATATTTTTATTAATGAGTGTATATAAATAAAAAATATATTTGAGTTAATACTCTTACTGAAAACATATTATTTTATATATTTTAGAAAAAAAATTAATGTACTCACAACTCAAACATTTTACTTCAGTAATTTGACATGTAAATTTTTATAACATTAGGAATTCATAAATTTAATTTTTGAATCGGTAAATCATATTTCCCCTAAAATATGTGCTTTTCTTTTTATAAATATATTACATCATACATATCATGAATTTATAACTTTTCCAGAGCAAATTATCGCAGAAAAATATTCCCCATACTTGAAAAATACAAGTTTCCAGAAATAATGAAGGGGAATCCAAAACCAGTAAATATCCCTTATTTATTCAGTCGTAATATGCATTCATTTTATTATTATTTAAATCAAATTAATCATTAAATGATTTTTTTAAACTCTAGATAAATGATGAAGACGAGATCAATAGATTCTGCCAGCTTAGATTCGGATTTAATTCTGACAGGTAAGTATTTTACCACTTACGAAAATTCATAAGCTTTCAAACCGAATGAAATTGCTAAAATTAGAATATACTGCTTGACAGTTGCTAAGAAACAGTTACATGTTTCTGAATAATCAGAATAGACAATAATTGAAGAAATGAAATTAAGTACATATTTAGTATGGATGGTTTGCATTTATTATAGTACAAAATGGTACAGATATCGCCACACCAAAGTATTAAAAACTTAAAAAATAAAAAAATAAAAAAGATGCTCCTTGGATGATCTCCAAAAAGGGAAAAAAATTGATCTTCATGTCAGAATGATGCAGACATGAGTACGTCATCAAAATGTGTGCTGACCACGGACTCTAATGCCCATTTTGCATATATTCTCCATTCTCTTCACTGAGCTATCGAGGAGTCCTTGGAGTATATTGTCCCTCTTCTTCTTAAGGTGGTTTTGAGCTCTTGCACTGAACGGGGAAGGATTGTTCTTTGTGCGACACGTTTGCCAAGAGCATCTCATGCATATTCAATAGGCTTTAGGTCTGAAGAATAAGCATACCATTGCATGCGGAGAATATTTTCCCTTTGCACTGTCTGGTACATCAAGGCTTCCGTCTAGCCGCGATTTATTGCCCATAAACAAAACATCTGGGCTTACAGCACCCTAAAAATACGAACATGATCCAGAATAATATCAATAGAATACAGTTGCGATGTAACGTCTCCTCGCTCAAATATGTGAAGTAATGTTCCGTCATTGTACATGATGTTCGCAGCACCATCACGCCTGGGCCGCAGCAATCACGTTCACAAACAAACTTATGTGCATAACGTGTTCGAGGCTCTTTCCACAATAATTGGTGGCCAGAATTACTTGTCACACTGAAACGAGATTCGTCGGAGAATATCACTCTGGACCAATTTTGGGGATCCCATCCAACATGTTCCATACACCAAAGCCATTTCTCTCAACGATGGCGTGGTTGAAGTGGAAAGCAATGAACAGTCTTCCATATATACAAACCAACTTGATTTAATCGGCGTGAGATGGTTCTTGCTGAAACATGCTTACCGGTAGCGGTTGCAAGATTTGCAGTAGTCTGGCCAGGAGAGAAATTTCTGTTCCTTTTTTGCCACGAGAACTACATAACGATCCTCTAAAGGTGTGGTGTTCCTACCACGAAATCTGACATGCATTTAAATAATTTTTTCTCGTATTAATTTTCAGAAAATAATTTTATTAGTATATTATAGTTCAACTTACGCTAAATATCAATAAAAAATATTCATTTATCCGCTCATTCGAAATCACGGTTTCGAAAACGATCATCTCAAAGTGAAAAAAATATAAAATATTCATTATATTCAAATATGCTTAAAATTAGAAGATAAGATTAGAAGTATGTTTAATTTCTAAGCTTTCTTTGGGAATATTTTTATTCGTCCACATGAATAAATGAAATGTTCCACAATTCCAAACCCTATATTTCTTTTTATTCATTTATAAAACAATAGCTGCTGTTTATTATCGTAAACATTGCGTTTTATATTTACGAACGAAAGAGAGGAAAAAAGAAGCACACAGTGTCTTACGAATATTTAAAATCCTGGTGCCTTCTATATTTTTCAGTTAAAACAATACGAGAATTTTGGAAAAACTTGCAAATATTCGATATTTTTTTCATAAATCGATAAATGAAATGATTATTAATCACAGAGACCCTTTTTATTGAATTTGAAACCATTTTTGAAGAAACTTTTAGTTACTTTTTATATTTATACTTCAATATATTGCGTTAAGCTTTAAAAAAATTCTTTATATTTTTAAAATACGAACTGGAATTATTTCAGGTTTTCCAGTAAGTCAAGGTGTTAAAAATTTAGAAGAAGGGCAGAACATTTGAAGGTTTTTTTTATTTAATAGAAATAACAATAGTTTTTTTGGGGTAAATGTCGGATAATTTGAAGGGATCCACGTTAAAAAATTTTTTTTTTTCATTGAAAAAAAAAAAATTTGGAAGAAGAGGGTAGATAAAAACTTAATCTTTAAATTGTTTTTCCAACATTTACTCTATCTTAATTATAAAAAAAAAAACTTTTTTAAATCCGCTTTTTGAAGAATGAAATTGTCTCGATTATTTTGTGCATGAAAATTGCAATATCTCCAAAACAATTGAGTAAAATTGAATGAAATTTGTAACACTAATGCAATAAGCCCTTTGGAGTGCAACAAACATCAGGTTTTGATATAGTTACATTTAAGGTATTTTACAGCCATTTTAAGCATAGAAAATTAAGTAATTTTAACGAAACATCATTAACGTCCAATTTGAATACTTATTAAGTATCTATTTTTTAAGCAAAAACAAATTATATAATTTTGTTTTGAAAAATCAATCCTTTGCGCGTAGCTTTCAGAAACGCTGGACCTTGATCCCTCACATCTTTTGTAACCCCCTCAGGCCAGTCTGTTTGCTTGTATGTTTCGAGTTGGTGCGCTTGTAGGCATACATGTAGAATATTATTTCGAAATCGTCATTTGTTTGCCATCTTTGTAAGCGTAAATACGTCGGCTCTGTAGTCCTTTTTCACCATCTATCCAATTTTTGTTTGAAAAGGGCTGAAATTTATCAGACCTATCACAATGAGGTATCAGCTATTTACCTTATAAACATTTTTTCATAGAATGAGAAGTTTAAAAATGGCCAAAGACATTACACAAAAGAAGTGGAAGTGTCGTTATGCTGTTTTTATCCCACCCGATCAACACTCCAATCAGATCAAGGCCCACGAAATTCATGTGGCAAGGAATTAGTTGTATGCCTGTCGTTAGCCATAGCTTTGAGCACTATACAGGTGACAGTAATATTTGGCAGAGTTTCACCCAATTTTGAGGGAAAACACCCTGAAGGGTGGTCAAAGGGCCTTTCATCTCTCTTCCCGAAAACTCAGGAGGTCTTACAGCTAGACGAATATTTAAAGTGCACCCATACATTTACAAGCACATATGCTTTCTTCGGGATTCAAACTAGGGCCCTACGAGACAGCAGCAGCTAACCACTATACCAGATGGGCGGCTTCAAAAGAAGTGAATATAATGTTCCTCAATCTCGATCAATGAGCTCTCTAGATAGTTATAGCAGATGGACGAATCATCATAGATGATAGTGTGTGTTTAAACATCCGTCATGATGGATCATGGATTTGATTTAAACATAGACGTTCAAAAAGCTTTACAAAAAAAAAATGGCTATTTCAAAAACTTGAAAACCGAACGCAGAATGAAGTGCGTTGCTAAGAGTAGAGACCATGTAAATAAAAGTGAAAATACTGTACATATATTTTATTTAAATTTTAAAAAATTGCAAAAGTGTAAATTTTGTTTTTCTCATTTTCGTAATATTTTTAAAATTATAGCCTGGAGAAATTCTGATAACGTACAGCACTGACATTGGTTGGAGTCCTTATTTTCCTATTATTTCTGGAGTAGTTACTGAGCTTGGAGGACTCATTTCTCACGGTAGGTTTTAATGTATTACGTTGTTAAGTGTTTTTATCTTCTGATATATTTTCGTGAAATAAAAATTAAGTTGTATTCACTATACTTCTGCTTATATAGCAATGTTTATTTTCATATATCCCAGTTCATTCGCAAAGTGAGGCTCTTATATGAAGCAACTTAAAATATAGCAAGAGCTTAGTTATGGGTAATGTGCGAGAGAACCGGCTAGAATATATTAAAGTTACGGCTCATTATTTCCAGCAAAAGTTGCATCGGGTTCTTCTCTCTCTCTATGTTAAAGAAGTTTTTAGTGATGCTGTAACAAATTTTTGACATATTTCAGATTAGCTGCAACAGATGGCGCCAGGATATTTTTAAAATATAAATGTATTTTGTCTAAGAATAGCTTAGAACTTCATAATACATGTGAATTACAATTTTACAATTTGAACAATGAGTATAAGCAGTTGTATAATTTGTTCAGTGTGGGTTAATCCGCCTTTAGGCGGACATGAAGTACCCCTTCCACAGAACTATTTAAAAATTATCCTTTATTTGTTTCAGTTTTAAATTGGATTTATCACTTTTTTTTCTCTCAAGTTTTTAACATATTTAATAAAAATGGTTATGAGATCTCTAATCAATCAAATATTATTCTATATTTTTCTGTTATATTTAACTATATCAACTAAGAGTACTTAATTTTTTCGAAACATAATTGAACATTTAACAAGTCTTGTGAGAAATTAAAATCGCACACTTTTATATTTTAGGTGCCGTGGTAAGTCGTGAGTATGGCTTACCTTGTGTTGTTGGATTACAAGGAGCTACAAAGAAATTTCACACGGGTATTTTATCTATAATTATTTATTATTTTAAAACACAAGTTTGTTACTTCTGGATTTTTTTAGTTAATTAACAATGTCTTTTTCTACTCTTTAGGCGATTACGTTCTACTAGACGGGAAAAAAGGGATTTTACAAAGATTACCTCAACCGGAAAAATAAGGAAATTTCTGCAAGGACTTCAATCTCTTTTCTTTCTTTTATACGTAGTTGTTCAATGAAATTTTATAACGATCAGAAATATAAGAACTTTTTCTAATAAAAGTTGTTTTATTTATTAACGTATGTTGTGTTAATTTTGAGCAATTTCTCTGATTTCCCCTATTGTTTCTCCTTTTATTGCCGGAAACTAAGCCTAACCAAGTACCGTTTCGTTCTACCGCAACCGTGGAAGTAGTACCGGAGTTCAACCCCTGTGCATACGTGTCTTTAATGGATTTCCAATACAGTGACGCCATTACAGACAAATTGTGGTGTTTTCACAAGTGTTAGTGAGCTTTCAAAGTTTAAGGCGATTTCGATCTCTCCGAATGTGAAATGTGTTTTGAACGCTAGGAATGTTAAGCCTGTTGAAATTCATCATCAACTTGTAGAGGCTTATGGTGAAAATGCAATGAGTGAGGAATGGTGAGAAAGTGAGTACGATGGGAATTCAATGATGGGAACACCAATGTTCATGACGAAACACGGAGTGGGTGGTCTTCTATTGTTAATGATGGTTTAGTTGAAAAAGGGAGTGAGAAAATTCGTGAAAACAGACGGTTTACATTAAGATATAACTTTATAATGAGTTTCCACAAAGAGCTGTTGAGTAAAGGCTCTCTTCACTGGAGGCATATTTCTTTGAATAGGGTATAGGCTAGTTCGTTTCCCGATATAACAAATGTGATGTGCGTGTGTCTGAACATGGTGATAACTATGTAGAAAAATAGTTTCCGACATGCTCTTTCGTGTAAAAACAAATCTTGTTTCGAAAATAAGATTTTTTTTGTGCGAGTTTTTCCAAAATGGTACTTAGTTTCTGGGCACGCCTCGAAAAATAGCAATATTAGTGCAACTAAGCGTTGGAGAAGGATCCTTATGATAGTGGAAACAGTGGCATACACAGAATACTTTTAAGGGAGGAAATATTTTTAAAAAACTTTGATGAAAGCTCTGATGCAATCTTTGTGCTAAAAATTAAACCTGTTGGCTTATGGGAGGAGTTTGAACCCAGAAACCCACTCTTGTGAACGGCATTGAGTGGAAGCTTTGCGAAAACTCAATTGTATACAATATTTTTGTTTTAATTTGTAACAACGTTGTTCTTAAAAAGCACTCATACTGTATTTACTATTTTACTCACAAAGAAAAAAATTAGTGTTAATGTATTATTTTACTACTATATGTCACTGAAATATGGTGTTCATTTTTTTCAGTTTTTCTTTCAACACTACTAATAAAACAATAGAAACAAGCTATTTTCATAATAAAAAATCAAGTTTAAAGAATTTTCAAAAAGTTATTATGAAATAAAAAAATATATCCTGTTAGCATATACATATTTTCAATTAAAAGAAACATCAGTGTTAAGACACCATGAAACGAATATCATTTATATAATCTATGATTTAAATACTTGAAGCATCTAAAATAGTGACAAAGTGAAATAAAGATTACTTTATCGGTTTTGAAATTACAAGATTGAATTCAACTATAGAACAAATAAGGATTACGATTCAGTTAAATCAATCATTCAGAAGAAAAGCATATTTATTTAAAATTTAAAAAGAAAATTTAAATTACATGAATAAAAACATTAGAGAAATTTTTAAGATAGGAATTTTTTATCATAGATTATGAAATAGCTTTATTTCGTTATAGGTAAAAATATTTAAAAACATTAAACTTACAAATAATAAAATGAGTCTAACTTATGTATGTGATAAAAAAAAATCTGAATGTTTACAGAAGGATATAAAAGTTGTAATAACTTAATACAAATTTTTCCTGTTATAAAAATAATTAGTTGCGGTATATAAAAATAACGACAAAAAATATACAGGTCGTAAAAATCTAGGGTGAAATATAGAACAAGGTAGTGAAAGGATTTATAAATCTGCTGTCTTTCGAAGCTTTTATAAAATTTCTTTGTTACCGTCAAGTAACACATAGTCACCTGCGTATAAAAATAACTCTTTTAGGAGATTTTACAAAGAAATAATATATTTTTAATAAGTGAAATAAGAATTCACGACTAAAATTTCATTTTACAACCTTGAGTATCATATATGCAGTTTAATATATAGGGGGTACCAAAAGTCTTGCCACATGTTTACAAAAATTCGTTATAAAATAACTAATTAATACGGAAACTTAGCCATAATTGGGCATGAGGTGAAAGGTGAAATTATATCTATTCTGGAAAAATATGAAAAAGAATTCCCCTCCACTTGGTTAAAGGAGGGCGAGTGCATTTTCGAAAATGTGGAAAATTGACACCTCCATCCCATCATTAACTAATGTAACCACAAATTTCGGTGGTAGCCTAAGTGGTTAGAGCACCGGACTACGGATCGGAATGCCTGGGTTCGATGCCCGTACAGCCAAATACCCTCCGAGTACACACGGAGTACGTGCTCGTTAAATCAGTGGGTCCGAAAGTCTTGTGGGCTGAATCACAAGTGCAGGGAACTGGAAAATTTCCTCCCTTAGTTCCATGCCTAAATTGTGGAGGTGGAGATAGATAGTGGCGCCATCTATCGTAATGTTCTATCGTCCCTTTGAGAATTTCACCGAGCTAAATCGTACTGTCACCTTTATGGTGCTCAAGGCTAAGACCAACGACAGGCGTCCATCTAGCCCATTGCCACGATGAATTTCGAGGGCCTCGATCTGACTATGTCAGACAGGTGGCATGAGCAACAACACCACAAATTTCACAATTTTACGATGATTTTTTCACTTACATTTCTTTACATATCCGTTCTATTAATCGCAGTCACAAGTCGGACAAAATGCTGGTTTATCTAAAATAACGTAATTTCTGTGATTCGGGTTTGAGAAAAAGATGTCACCTAACTTTAACTCTCCGTAAAAAGAAAACTATTATACACAACCCCAGGCAAGTTTTAAAAGTTAGCCCATTTAGTTAAAATTCCAAAATTGCACAAAACTTGTTCTTTTCTGTGCATAACAATCATAGTATTATTTTTTATTTGCTGAACCTTTTCATATAAAAAAACACCTTTGTTGATACCTTCCATCACATCCTTAGGTATTGTGACCACAAATTCCACAATTTCACAGTGATTTTTTCACTTACGTGATCTTGCATAGCTGTACTATTAATCACAGTAGAAAAATGGGGAAAACCCTTTTCTGGTTTAGTTCAAATTAACGTAATTTAAGCCGGTTTGAGAAAATGATGTCACCTAACTTTGACACTTCATAAAAAGAAACATATTACATACTACCTAAGTAAGTTATTTCAAAAGGTGATCCTTTTTTGAATTCCAAAATGGTACAACACTTGCTACATTTTTATCCATACATCTCCCTATTTTTCCCATGACAGGAGTTTGAGCTTCCCAGCGGGCAGCAGGTACTTCAAGAACTATTCAGCTTATTTTATCCATTCAATCACTGCCATTTTGTTTTCTAACAAAACGATATTACTTTTAAAAACCGAATTTTTAGGAATGGATATTTTAACTTACATGGATCGCTTTTGAAAAATTCACATTTAATGAGTGAAGACTGGTCCCAATATCAATTTAAAACCAACGCGTGGGTCGGAGTATTAAACGGAAAAATATTTAGACCATTCGAATTACTCAAAAGATTAAATGGAGCCAAATACTTAATTTTCTTCTAAAGAATTTGCAAGAACTGCTGGAAGGTGTGCCCTTCAATATCTACAAGGACATGTGTTTCCAACAAGATGGATGGCCAGCGCATTATGCACGTCCTGCACTGAAGCATTTGGCCATGTACAATCCTGGAAGGTGGATTGGATGTCACGATTCAATTTCATGGCCAGCTCGTTAACCATATTTCTCGCTCGTTCATTAATTCTTTTACTGGGGCTCCATAAAAGAAAAGGTTTATTTTAAACCAATCCAAAAAAAGCACCGAACTGCGGCAAAGGATTGTTGAAACAATGAAGGGAAAATTTAAAAGCTAATCCCTTTCCGCTCGTTGTTGTCCAAAAACGTAGAGCCTCTTTCGGTTTGAAGGTAAGCAAACATTTATTTTATTAATATGTTACAAAATTTTTGTTAAGTTTTACTTTTAAATTCATTGCTTAGTTTGAGTTACATACTTAAGATTAAGTTTTTTTTTAAATAAAGTCATTTTGTAAAAGAAAAGAAAATTGCAATGGTTTTTGGGGATATAAGTACAGCAAATATTGAACCATTTTGGATTTGTCGCTAAAAGAGTCATCTTTCGAAATAACTTACTTAGGTAGTATGTAATATTTTTCTTTTTATGAAGTGTCAAAGCTGGATGGAATCATCTTCATAAACCGGCTTAAATTACGTTAATATTAACCAAATCAGTAAAGGTTTTTGAGCTATTCGTCAATAGCATGGCTATAAAAGATTACTAGAGAATTTGGGGTCACAATACTTAATGATGTGAAGAAAAGTATCAACAGAGGAGTTTTTAAAATGAAGATGTTCTACAAATAAAAAAATTCACTATTTTTGTTATGCAGAAAAAAGAGCAAAAAAGTTGTGTCTTATTTAAATGGGTCAACTTTTGAGAAACTTTGTTAGTGTGTGTGTAATAGTTTTTTTTATGGAGAATGAAAATTAGAATCTTTTCTCAAACCCTGACTCACACGAATTACGTTAATTTTAACAAAACCAGCAAATATTTTTGTGCGACTTGTGACTGTACTGATAAAAATAATTAGGGGATCAAATGGATTCAACGAAATTACGCAAATACTTCTTCTGATAACTAATGAAAAACAAAACAGCCATAATGTAAAGTATTTCAGAAAATAGAAAATTTCCTATGAAATCAACGTTCATGACGGCAAAACCAGAAAAAGGTATATATAAGTGCAGAAATCGTGATCTCGTAGAGTCTGTTGTTGTTTGGTGTCTCAATGGTGAAGTACAAACTTTCAACTATTGTCTTGAACAAAGGTGGCTGAAAAATGTCACGAAAACGTGATCTACCGGAATCCATGGTTTGGAGTATTATCAGAAGACAGGAATCCGCACAAACACAAGAAACTGTAGTGGACGCTTTTGGAGTGGCAAGAAATGTCATTGCAATACCGTGGAATAGATTCCAAGAAACAGAGCATATTAGACGTCAGACACTGTAAGGTCGCCCACCTGCTACCTCAGCAATTAATAACCGATGTATACTGTTAACAGCTTGTAGAAACAGAGAAGCCAATGCAACACACATTCAAAGACAGTGGGTCAATAGGGATAAGCAGATTGGTCAATAGGCAGATTCGATATAGCATGCAAGTGGTCTGTATACACATCGGGCCAATGGTGCGTAGCAAGACCCCGTGTGACCCCAAGAAAATGGGCATCTAAGCATTTAGATTAGATGAAAAGTGATTGGTATCAAGTACTGTGTACAGACGAGTCCCAATTCAGTTTAGAGTGTGACGCCAGACGTGGTTCGTTATGGCGAGAAAGGGATACTCGAAATACCCCTATATTCGGTCAGGAAAAATCACATTTCAGACAAGGTAATTTGATGGTATGGGTTGGAATCAGCATAGAAAGATCTACTGACTATTTTAAAGACTTCATGTAGCTAGTTTTATGAAGAACTTTCTTGAAGCTGAGACAATACAGCGTAGGAGTGGATAGCATTAATCCGA
>BMAV01022573.1:0-45289 GCA_019973955.1 Trichonephila inaurata madagascariensis
AGTGGGTTGGGGGATCGGGACTTAAAAGGTTTTAATTTTGGGGCGACTCTCAAAATTTAAAATTTTGTCAAATTAAAATTTTAAATAATAAAGTTACTTTTAAAAAAAGTTGTATTAAGAATTATGTCTCATCATTTTGATAATCCCACACCTCTAGCTTACGCGGAACCGGCAAGACATGGTCATCACAGGATGGCTATGTCTCAATCTTGTGAAAAGACTAGAAATGCAACGAAGCTATTTTCGGTTTCCGTTTCTATGTGCATACTAAGTATTTAATTCTCTGTAATTTGAATTTTTATCAAATACCACTACATAAAAGAACTTGAGTTTTTTTTCTTTGTTATATATAGTTATCTGATTCGAGAAATATAAAATATTTGAATGATTTGAATTGGGAATGTGCAGTAAGAAATCTTATAAAGAAAACATTTTTGTACTTTAAAAATATTTCTTTGAAAAGAATGTAATATATATATTTAATACATGAGATTTTTCAAATGTATTTTAATAGAAAACAATGAAAGTTTCAAAATTTTTGAATCTGTAAAATGAGACTTGAAGACAAAAATCTAATTTCCGGTAAAATAAGAGAAAAAGAAACCCTTTTTTTTCTCCAGAGTATTCAATTTACAGATGTTCCGTGGAAAATTAGTCTTTCGAATCTTTTTGATTCAAATGTGATTACATGTAGTAAAAAAAATCGGAAGAATCTGGAATTGAGAAGAAGAGATAGAAATGAGCTTAAAAGCAAGCTATTTTTAAGTTTTTTCATTAAGTTTCAAAAATGGAATAGAAGATAAAAAAATATTTTTTCCCAGAGGAGGCATAAAAATAACTTTTTCATCAATTCATATTTCTCCTTTTCATATTTTACTTTTTTGGTAATACTTTACATAAATAAGAAAAAAAAAAAGAAATCCTACTATATATTCATGGATAAAAAGAAAAAAATTTCGTTATGAAGAAATTAGTTTCGAAATATTCATTAAAATCTGCGGCTTACATAAAAGTACATTTTTAAAAAATATATTCTCATTAAAAATATTCACTATGAAAGATGCGATATTTTTGATGGAAAGAATTTACTGGAATTAATGATAGAATGAAGCTCAGAGAAGTAAAAAATGATATGTTTTCAAAGAAAACTTATATTTCATAATTAACTAACAATGTGCTGGCCGAAGGATGGGGAACAAATTCTTGCAATAAGAAAGGAATGTTAAATACCATTCTCACAGATATATGTATTTCAGAACATTGTGAAGGATCTTTAAAATTTAAAATACGAAAGGCCCATTCTGGAGGAACATGTTTTGTTAAAACACAGATACCCTAAAAGAACATACCAAAAGCCCCAAAACATGCCCCGTGGGACCCTTTAGTGGTTAGAGATTGACCCAGACCGGAAGGCCGGGGTTGATGTCCGATGCCACTAAAATATACCTCCATACAAAGGGAGCGTGCTCGAAACAGTTCCAAAAGTATTGTGGGTGAATCACGAGTGCAGGAACTGGAGAATATTTCCCCCCCCTTCCGCCATGCCGAAATTGTGGAAGTGGAAGATGATGGGCCATTATCGCTATATTTATCGTCCCTTCGGGAATTTCGGAGCTAAATCGTACTGTCACCTGTATGGTGTTCAAGGCTAAGGCCAAAGACAGGCGTACTTCGTCCCTGCCAAGATTAATTTTTGGGGCCCCGATCTGACTACGTCAGCCAGGTGGCATTGAGCAAAAAACAACAAAACATGCAAAGGAAATATCAATCTTGAAAAACCCGATACAACTTTCTACATGTCAAGGTATTTTATTAATAACATCATCCAGGAGTTGTGATGCTATTCTTATTTTAATGTAAGGATGAAGGTGGTTTAGTTGCAACACTTCAACAGAAATTCCCCAAAGGGAAACCAAAAATTTTCATTCGATTTAAAAATCCCCGGAATGCGATCACCAAGCAGAACGTTAAAATCCCACCTCACATGGTTTTTAAAAACCCGACAGGGCTGAGTGGGGTGACACGACGCGTTGTTTTTGTATAACGAAATCTACCTTTAAATACATGAAGGAAAAGAGGAATATGAGATCATCGAATTTCATTAATGTTTCGGTCGGCGTTCACAGTCCTATTTAGCAACACATATTGTGGATGAACTCTCATTAACCATGATGATAGCCCATACCATGGCAGCATAAAAACTCTAACAATGTCTATTTTGCTGTTAAAGGTTTTTCTTGGATATTATGAATGCGATACGCCCTACCACTTCAATGCCAGGCTACCACAATCTATTTTCACCCGAGATTGATTGATTGATTGGATATTAACGTCGCACGTTCAGCAACACGAGGGCTTTTTGGGGACGGACCCATAATTTTTAACCATGGTCAAGGACGTGGGGAAACCCGGTGGCACCCTCTAACTACCCACCACACCAATGGGAGGACGTTTCAGCTCTCGACAGAAACGGCACGCTGCTCTACACGGCGGGTCTTTAGGGGACTGGGCCGAACTCGTGACAAGGCAAGCCACGGTCCGATACCATACAACCGGCTCCCCCGCCACATTTTCACCCGAGATCAGAGCCAATCGTTCCATTACATACCGTCGCCCGGCCCAAATTCAATGTTGTCGACGCCAATATAAAAAGGGGGCTACCGCTTGGTCAGAAAAACACGAATACACACCAGGGAAAATAACCTTTAAACTCCTTTTTCGCATAGAAAAAGATTTTCCAAATCTGAATATCTGTGGCAGCACAATGTAGGTTTATGTCACTAGATCAACTGTGGTGTGATGGTTCCTTTTTCCTTTAGGACAATATACCAATTATCTGGAGTTGTATACTGTAAGGAATACCTCCCAGTTTGCTCTGTTGCATGTTAAATTTTTTGAATTGATATCCAAAGTCGGTATGCGAAACTATACGTCATTTTGAATTCCCTATCAATATTCCCTATTTGCTGTCTTTTTTGCAGGCTACAAATAAGTTTTCTAATAATTCTACTTGTAAATAATTCTAAATGATATTTTCAGAATGTATTCAAAAGTTCTTCACAATCATTAATTTATTGTTTCTAATTTAGATTTTAAATTTCCAAAAAAGGGACCTAACTTTTCCATAACTAAACCCTTTTCGTTGCTGCGGGAGCAAAATTTTTTATAAAAAGAATGCACGCACATTACATGTCCTACTTCATCATACAATTCTGCTAATTTATTCATGCTTGTGTGATTTAATTCTGTTCGTCAGAAAGGAAGAAAAACAAATCAATAAACTTTATTTATTGTACGTATACAACACAGTAAGAAGAAAACATGTTTAAATTTGAAGACAATTTAGGACGAGACAGGATCTGAAATTAGTACATAGAGCTGCCACCTCTGGCAATTTAAAATGCTCTAATTCTATTAGGCGTTGTATAGAACGGGACTAGTATAACTGGTAAGCCATTTGATGCTCTTTAAGGTCTAATTATGTTATACTTTATCAATCGTAGGGGCTGGAAAACGGGAGATACCCAGGTTCTCAACAGTCCATAGCCAGAATTTTCCAATGGGCGAAATATTTGGAAAACGTGCTAGACATGACACCAGTTGAACAACCAATGTGTTGAAGTAGGTCAGAACACAATGGTAAATATGAAGTATTTTGTTCAATTGTTGAAAAATAACATCTCCATGGCCTCAAAGTTACAGCCCAGCCACCAGTCTTAAGAAATGTAACACTGGACTGTTCGTGTCATATGTCCAATGACTGCCCGTACCTACACATCAAGCGTTGAGGTTGTATGAAAATAATGAATGCAAATTGTCCACAAGCGTTCTTTTCTGTAGCTCCAGATATGGATATGTTCATGATGCTACATGCAGAACAGGGACTCATTTTCCAAAACGACATATTGTCATTCCTGTATCCAGTTTTGTCATTGAGCACACCGCTGTCATTGCGCTTCTCTATACTGCAGTGTCAAGGAAACACACAGTATAGACAATTCCTTACGTCAGTTCAGACATCAAGGTGGACCATCCATGCTGGCAGTTGTTGCAGGAAGCGTGCCTCCATTTACTGATTTAAAGTCTGTAAAATAGCTGTATGATCCCTCAAGGCCAACCTGGTCGCTTATTTTTCTTCATGGGTATTAGCGGCATCAGCTGTGAGATCCTTCAGATGTTCAATACGACCCTCCTATATACTCATCAGTTATATATTCGCTTGACAGTCGTTAGATTCCAACTAATGTGAGTAACAATATGCCTGGCGGTAAACAATCGCTCTCTGTAAGCACCCTGCCGTTATCGAAATCTAACATGATCTGATAACCATTTCCTTCTTATACGAGGTGTAACGTGATCTTCTCTCAAAGAACCAACATTCAAGTGTGATTTCCGAATGATAGAGAATTTGAAATGAAGTTTCTCCATTCTGTGTCATTTGTTTTCACTGAAATGTTAATGATTTGCATTTATTAGAATGTTTTCGTTTGGTTCTATCATGTCCATTTCCTTCATGGTGTTGGAATTTCTAATGACCATTAATGCATTTGTGGCTGTCACCAATGGAAATTAAACATATCTTTAGTTGTTATCTACCCGAGTATAGCAATTTCCAAGGCTTTTTAAAATCTCATTTCTTCCTAGGGAATTCAAGTTGAAAATAATAGCAAAAAATGTTTTTTGAACCTTTTATATGTGTGGGTGCATACAAATTAGAGGGAATCATTGATTCAAAGTGTAAATAGAGACTTTATTCAGCTGGTTAAACCAACAGTAAATATCGTAAAATATTATAATTTCTCCTTGTTTTATTATTTATATAATTTTTATGAATTTTTAAATAACGTTTTAATGTAGAAATCATGTTAATTTTTGTAAAAGAAAACTTATTTGCTCTTTTGGCAACCTTTTCCTTTCTCTTCTTTTTCTTTCTTGTTTGATATAGATATTATAAGTGACATTTAATAGTGACGAAAATCAAAATTTATTAGAAAGAAAGACATTTATTTTATAATTATTTATTTCAAATTTATCATTACTATAAATTAAAGTTAGCAATGTATTTTACATTTTTTGTTTATGCAAGTATTTAAATTATTCTGTTTTTTATTTATTCGTAACAGATAAGTGTAAGAAATTAATATATTTATCTACGAGGCTGTGATTTATGTTAATTTTTTTTGTTTCGTAATAAATACAATCAAAAAATGTACGTAACTTAATTAATTATTTGAAAGTCAATATAAGAATCCTTTTTCGAGAGATAAAAATGTGTTAAAAATATAAAAATATATTTATTGATAATTATGACATTTCCTTTTCTAGAGTATGATGTGATCGCGTTGAGATGATTACATTTTTCTATCTGAATTATTCATTCTTTCTTATTTTATGACAATTGGTTTCTTAATTCTAAAATAAATAGTTCTCCTTTCAAAGTAATATTATTTTTTCAAATGAATAATGACGAAGCATGCCCCATTAAACTCTTTTTAAATCATTTTATCTCTTCAGCAAAAATTGCAATTTATAATCTGGTTCATTTTAATTTTACTCTATGCTGCACTTTTATTTTTTCTCTGCATATATAGTTTTATTTTATTTTTTTTACCGAGAGAAAGAGAGGAGAGAGAGGAATTTGTGCTTACTCAATTGTATTTTTTTTCATTCGCTATGTGCTCGTGCATTATAGGATTGAATGGTTCAGTTTGTTCCACATGTATGCTTTGAATTCAGTTATTAATTTAAATTATCCCAGAAAATGTTCAAAATGGGGGAATTCAAGGTACAATGGTATAAGTGAAAGTTTATTTTGGAAACGCATGGATCTATTTAAAAAAACATTTTAATCATTTTTTCAAAATATTTTTTCTGTCTATTTATCATTATTTGAATATTTCATACTATTAATTTAATAGCTGAGATAAAAAAGATAATGTCATAAAATGGCATTTCCCTGGCACATAAAAAGAACTTATTCAAAACAAGTAATATAAAAAAAAAATTAAGTAAATTTCCCATAAAAAGGGGGGGACAAAAATTATTTCGAGATTGGGTAAAGAACCCGGGGAACCCTCAATTCCCCAAAAGGCCAAAGGAAAAATTTCGTTAGCCGCTTTCCAAAATTTTTTTCCGAAAGTTGTAGGTTGGAAAATGTTTGCTTTCTATGCGGGGGTTTAGGTTCGATTCCTCGCGATCAATTTTTTTTCTTCAATTCAAAATTTTTTAATTAAATAAATTTATTTATAAAAAGGTTTATTAAATATTAAATGATATTTTTGTAATTATTTTTTTTTAAAAAAAAAAAATTATTTTGATTATATATAAAAAATTTATATTAAATTTTATAAAATATTTTATATTAATAAATAATATTTATAATAAAATATATAATAAATATTAAATGATATTTTACAAAAAAAATTTGTTGCAAATAGTTTTATAATGTGAAATACAATATATATAAATAAAATATTATATATAATATAAAATCGTTATAAAATCATTATTATTATTAAACCTTATTTTACAAAAATAATAAAAAAAATGTCTTTTTTATATGTTATTAAATTAATTATTTTACAATTTTATAAAATATTTAATATGTCCTTTTCAAAAAATTTATTTAATTTAAAAGTTTATTTAAATAATTTTTAAAAAATTTATTTAAATAATTTTATGACAAATTAATAATATTCAGTAATAAATCATAATTTCAGTAAGAAATCATAATTTTTTAAAAAAAAAATAATTTTAATACTAAATTAATAATTTTAATTATAAATTAAAATTTTAATAAAAATTAATAATTTTTTTATAAATTAATAATTTTAATTATAAATTAATAATTTTAATTAAAATTAATAGTTTTAATTATAAAAATAATTTTAATTATAAATTAATAATATTTCTTATTATTACTAATGCTTAATAATAATTAATTGATTATAATAAATAGTGATTGATTAGTTATAATAAATATTAATTAATTAATTAGTATAAATAGTGATTAATTAATTTTAATAAATAAAAATTTAAATTTTATTTAATTTTTAAATTATTAATAATTTTCATTAATAATTATTTTAAATATTTTATTTAATAACTATTTTAATATTTTAATTAATAATAATTTTAAAAAATTTTAATTAATAAAAATTTTTAAAAAATTTTAATTAATAATAATTTTAATAATTTTACTAGAAAAAAATTTAAATTATATATTTAAAATTTTTTTTTTTTTTTAAAATTCAAAATAATTAAAAAAAATATCATTTAATATTTAAAAAACCCTTTTTCATAAATAAATTAATTTAATTAAAAAAAAATAAATGAATTGAAGAAAAAAATTGATCGCGTGAATCGAACCCTAACCTCCAGCATAGAAAGAGACGATTACCAATCAAGCTACGAACTCGTTGGGAAAATTAAAAATTTTAAATTGTATAAAGCTAAGCATGAATTTCGAAGGCTGATTTCTCCGAATTGACTGGCCATTCGAAGGAATTACATTGAGGGGTTAACACCCTAAAAAGAAACTACTATTACACCAAGTCTCGATCCGAAATGAATTTCCTTAGTCGTGCCCTCCCCTTGTTAGATCAACAAAGAAAAATTTTATTTTAGCTACTTTTTATTAAATAGTTACAATTAATATAAATATGTATATACATAGGAGAGAATCACAAGATTAAGTGGTAATTAATTTTTATTAATTATCTCTATTGTATTGTCATCCAAAACAATCGTGTATATAAATTTCAGTTCAACTGAATGCTTTGAAACGTGAGAAAAAAAACCTTTTCAAGTTTTGACACAAGTCGCCAAAAGGGTCGCTAAGTCGCCAAAAATGATGCCAACGTGGTTGTATTTGTAATTCATTAAATAATTAGTTTTAATCGATTAATTGTTATTAATTATTATTATATTATTGTATTGTCATCGAAAATAATTCTGTATATAAAATTTCAGCTCAATTGAGAGCTTTAAAATGTATTTTATTAACGATTGAAAATTCCACCAAGATAATTAAATAAATAAATATATAGAGATTGTGAGCTAATAATAGGAATTGAAAAAGATGTAACATTGGTAGTTATTAAAGTATTTCACTTCTTAGTGGAAAAATATCATTTTTTTCTAAGTTAACATTTTGAAGAGCAATAAAAATTTAATATTGAAAAACAATTTTTGAAAATGAAGTTGTCTCTTTAACGTAAAAAGTGAGTCGAAGGAGTTATCTGAACTCAAAGAAGTCTGATTATTCCCATTACTTACTAAAGAATAAACAAATGATTAATTAATGGGGGAAATGACTGGTTAACTAGAGCTCCAACGCATTGCAAAGGAGCATCCGGATGTTATCTAAAGCAGGTAACATAATATTCTAAGGTACATTTTCCATGCGAATATGGCGCCATCGACCCAAGTAGACTATAAAGCCCTCGAAAATGGATTCGTGAACATTATGAGCAGATGTCACCATTTGAGAGAGGGCATGCATAACAGATCAGAAGAGAAAAGTTAAGAAACAGAAGAAACACAGCAAAGAACAGAGTTATAAGGCATTCGCCTGTGGGTGATGCCCTACTCCTACGTTTTCCTCATGACCTAAAGTTGTGGGAGTGAATGAAGAACCAGGCGTTACCATAATTTTAATATCTCTTTATTAAGATCTTAACTTAAACACTTTACAATGATAATCTTTATATTTTAACTTAGCAGATCTGAGCTGAAGAAACACACGATACCTATTACCAAATAAGCGCGACCTTAATTACTATATCTAACTTTACCGCCTACTCCTAATCTCATTATATACAGTTCAAGTAGTTAATAGAACGGTCCTACCTCTATATCCTAGGTAGCAGGAACTATCTCGAATCCTCAATGTCGTTTCTTTATCTCGCGTGGAATAGTATCCACCTTGACTTGAACGCACTGGCACGAATAGCTGAACACTTGAATATCAGATAACTTCTCACTTTTAACTTTAACACTCCTAACCACAGACTAGCATAATAACTTCCCACAGGCCACCCCGCTTACGCTAAACTTCTGCTATTTAAAAGGTTCTTAATTTGCATATGCATAATCACGCTTCGCTTCTGGATTTAGTTGAAAAGAATTTGCCTTTTCGGCTCCAAAGAACCCAAGAGGAGTTTTTAGTAGAATGCGTGATGAGCCCGTCACACAGAGTTAAAAAGCAGATTAGAATTGTCAGATTTAGAATCTCTCAGACTGGAGTAGAACTGTTTTCATCAATGACACCTTCTTCGAATAGATCACAGATGATCAGAAGAGACGCATCTGAAGAGAATCCAGGACACAGAAATGGGATACTAATCTAAGTATCGTCCACACTTCTGAAACCCAAGAGTTACGTTATGAGGTGTTATTTCATTTGATATCCGAACCATTATCATCAATGTCATCTTTGCAGCACGGTAGTACGTTGACGAGACCCTACAGCGATAACAATTTACTTTCTCTACAAACCCCAGGACTAGAAAATGTTCACACCCGCCTGCACACCAAACGCCTTTCAATTGCATGTACTAGTGCATCTCTAACATTTCTTGGCCAGTGCGATCTCCAAATCTATTTTTGCCCTGAAAATTAGTTCTGGATCGTGACGATCTAATTCTTTCATTAGAATGTTAGAGGATCTAACTCCTAGATGTTAGATAATGATGTTAACACGCAGATGTTAAACGAATGCTACACGATCTAACTACTACAAGGTTCCTTGCCAAAAGGCAAGGAATTTAGCATAAGGATATCCGCAGTATCTAGAAGTCAGTGTCCCGTAGGATGACAACTTTTATTAAGGCAAGATGTGGACCAACACAATATTGACCTTTTTTGCTTTGATAATTCTATATATTCTGAATTTTAAAAAAATTCAATTCCTATGATATTGTTAACGTTTTATTTTCAATTAATGAATATTAATTGAAATAGACTTATTTCTTTCCGTTAATTTGGATAATTCTTTCTTGATGCGTTGCTTTTTATGTTATAGAGTGTAATTAAATATTATGCTTTTATTTTTTAATTAAAATTTTTTATGCATACAGGGTGATCCCAAATTCATAGTACAAACTTTAAGGGTAGGTACAGCACATTGTACCAATCATTTATTGTATAGGAATGTATGGGCGCAAGTGACGCGGTGAGGCGCAAACAGGGGAAATAAAAGGAAATAGAAATGGAGTTATCGGTTAGTTTCGTTGCCGGTAGGAGGCAGTAGATGCCTTGAAGCCGTTCAGCAAGATGCATCTCAGTAGGGGATAGCGCCATTCACAATTGTGCTGAAGTTTACGATAAGAGACTTTATGTATGCTGAAAATGCAGGCATGCATTTCATGTACGGCCATGTAAATTGTAACTGCAGAGCTGCGAATGTATTACGCGCATTTTCCTGATCGATGAATGCTAGATCACAGAATTTTTCAGCGGTTGCATTGCCAACTTCGTGAAACACGTTGGATCCACGTAACTAGACACGATGCTGGTCGACAAAGAGCTGTACGCAATTCAAGCCTGGAAGAAAGCATCTTTAGAGTTGCGGCCGTTAGACCAGAGTCAAGTACAATAAGTGTTGCTCATCACATGTGAGTCATAAGACAGTTTGTAGAGTGTTAAACAAAAATTGCTTACACGTCTTCCATTTTCAGTGAGTACAAGCTTCGAATCCGACAGGCTATCTTCCTCGACTGCCAGTGGGTGGTACAGCATTGTGAGCTGCAGCTGGACTTCATAGTTCATGTGCTGAGCAGTTATGAAGAGTTATGGTAATCATTACGCTTGTCAACGATGCCTTCAATAAGCACTTTGTCTTTCCTTTCGTCTCTTATTTTTTGTGTTTGTGCCTCACCGCGTCACTTTGCCCATACATTCCTATACAATAAATGATTGTTAAAATGTCCTGTACATACCCTTAAAGTTTGTGCCATGAATCTGAGACCACCCGGTGTATATTTAAACGAAATTTCATTTGTAGTATAAGATTGTTGCTGAAATAAATAATATATTTTAATGCAACGTGGGCGGAGGACTATTACACAGTTATCTCCGACTTTCGGAATATATATTGTGGTATACAATAAGTAAGATATAACCTAAAATCAAAAAAATTTTTGTGAAGGAACTGAGAATTTATTTTAATAAATTCATACTTTTCAATATATTTTTTTTGTGAAACTGTTGTTTTTAATGTCATCTTTTAATAAAGTATTAGTATAAAAACATATCTTAATTGATATAAATTAAGTTAACTTATAATAAAACTCTGAACATAGTTTTTCAACATATGTAAACATTCCATATGAAACCCATGTATATGCATGAAAATGATTTGTCACATTACTTCTTAGGTTGTAAAATATTTATCGAAGTGGGAAACCATACAGAACATTATGTATTCTTTGAAACTTTAGGGATTTACACTAATATTCTGTACATTTTGATGAAACTATCATATTTAGCAGTCATTTCATCTTTAGTTACAGCCAGTGACAGTAAAATGCAAATCTATGTTTATCTTGGATATATTACAGGGATAAAAATGCTTTTATCGCTTCTGTCAAGATAGGATATTTAGTACATAAAATACCGAGATTATTAGGATGAATGGTTATCCTGTTTCTGCAGTGAACTTACTTAGCAACGAAGCGGATAAAATCTTTAAATAGGAGAACAAAATACATTTTCTTATTATTAACTTCACACAAATGTGCTATCCAAAGTTTTAATGATATCTTGTTCAGAAATAATGATCTATTATTGTAGGGCGTCGAAAATCTCCATAAAAGTTTTATTCCTCTTACAGTAATTCATTTATATGAAATAATTAGGATTTTCGATGATTATCCCAAAAGCGAGGAGCTTTTGAGGATATAAATGTTTTGTGGATTTGAATAAAATTTTGGAAAAAGAAAATCTTGATGAATATTTTGACCTGACACTTATTTTTTATCACTGTAAACGATATATCTATTAATATTTTAGGTTATGTACTATGTTGCTTTTATGAAATGTTTTCAATGTTTTTTTATTGAAAACAATTATAAAATTCCGGTGCACCACAAAGTACAACACGGGGCTTACAAAAGTAAGTATAAACACGTATTACAAAGGACAGGAAAAAAATTAAAGCCATGAAAGATTAGAAATACTTACAATAAATTTATAAAATTTTTCCAAAGCACATCTGGTGGAAATAAGTTGGTGAAGATTCGGAGGCCAATTTATATTAAGTCTCATGAAAGCCAGTCTTAGGATATTTCGTTCTCTTTCAAACTAGGAACACAGAAGGAGCACATATTCTACATTTTACTACTACCAATATCACAATCAAAAGAAGATAACGAAACTAAATTAAAATTGTTCAAGTAGCTTTTAAAGTTGCCATGACCAGTTAGAAATTGGGTTACTTTGTAATTAGTATAAAAATCGTGGCAGGCTAATTTCTCATTAATGGCTGGAAAAAATTTCTTTTTTAAGCTTCCTTTATTTGAAATGAGATATTCTTGGTTCCAAGACTGCACCATTCTTTCTTTCATAATCCTATTGTAAAATGATTTAGGAATATTAGCGGTAATGTTAATTTTGCGCTTGGTTGCAGTTTTTGAAAGCCAATCAGCCCGCTCATTTCCAAGAACGTCCGTGAACAAATGCAAAATCTATTGAGATGTTTTTATCTTTTAGGCTTTTAAGTTGCTTTTGGATCTCGACGATTATGTTGCTAGATGAACAAATACACTTAAGAGAATCCAAGGAGGAAAGAGAGTCTGTACAGATGAGATAGTCTAAGTTGACACTATTTTGTTCAGTGATCCATTTAATGGCGGGGTTTAAACATAAAAGTTCAGCTACAAAAACGTGCTTCATCATGAGTCCTAAATTGAAAGTGCTTGGATTTAACATCACTCCTGAACACAAGAAAAGCGAAATCAACTCTGACATCCATTTTACTTCCATCAGTATAGCAAATAACAGGGAAATCATGTGTGTTTTTGACAGAAAGTTGAATAATATTGATGGCATTCCTCTCTGAAAGATGAGGTTTTCAATATTTGACGGATTATTTTGTTAAATAATATAAACAGAACAATAGTTTAAATCAATGGAATTCTTAAAATACCTTACTTAAGATATTTATATTGTAAAAATGTAGCAAATTTACAAATAACTGTATATACTGTGCAGCAAAATTATAAATAAAATTACAGGAAATGGTTATAAATATGTTTGTTTGAGATTCAGTAGTTTGGAGAGTTAAAGAATTTATTAGCAATTTTTATCGTGATGATTTTTTTATAGTAATTCTAATGTTTCCTTAAAATTTTTATCGTATATATAGATATAAGTAACTCAACGAAGGGAGAGCTTTTTTTGTTCTTACATTAAAGGTTTTTAAATTCTGTTGAGAATAACTGTACAAAAAGACATAGAAGGAACTGATTTATCGTATTTACTCGAATTTAAGCCACACTTTTTTTCAATATTAAAGCTATTGAAAATCGGGTGTGGCTTAGAATCGAAAAAAAAACGCGTCTGATGGGGCAATTAGAGCTATAATAGGTTATAGACAATTTTACACTATGTTTCATTTTCCCACAAAGACCTGTTGAAAATTTGGTGTGCAGCTTAGATTCGAGTAAATAAGGTAACTTTTAATTTAATTAATACTTGAAAATGACCCCGAGTGAAAACAAAATGAAATTTGAATCGAGTATAACAAAAGAATACTATTTATTCGCTACCGAAGCAAATACTTTTAGAGAAATAATCTTGAGCCGGGGTGAGCATTAAGTCGATCCCGTTCGACCGGTGGACCACCAAGACATTTTGGGGTGACTGCCTTTATATAAAACGTTAGACGCGCATACTAAAAAAACACAGGTGGTTATCAAGATCATGGAAACACCCGTGAATGAAAGAGAGTCTCCGTAATTTGACAAATTTCACAATATCAGGTTACTTGTAAATTTTGTAGAGTTCTTAGTTAGATCTTCTCCATTATCCATTCACTTGGATCCCACCAAGAATACAGCCTAAGATCTTTCTCTCGAAAATTCGCTAAGTTTCCTAATCACGTAAAGTCAGTGACCAAGCCTCTGATGCAAAAGTCAGGGCAGAGCTTCTTAGACTTATGTAAAGAAGCAATATAGTTCTTAATTTGAGAAGACTGGATTTTAAATAACTCTTCAAGGCATAAAAACATCTATTTGAAGCAATGATTCTTTTATAAATTTCTGCTCATTTTTAATTCCTCCCTATTAACTCCTCTATTTATTTATTTATTTATTTATCTTGGTAATTTTCATTCGTTGATAAAATAATTTTAAAGGGGCTCAATTGAGCTGAAATTTTATATTACATAATTATTTTGTTGAAAACAGTAATTTAATTATAATTAATAAAATTAATTGATTAAACTAATTATTTAAAGATTTAAAATACAGTCACATTGGCATAATTTTTGACTAGCGACCTTTTTGGGCCATTTGACCCATTTGGCGACTTGTGTCAAAACTTGAAAAGGTTTTTTTCTCACGTTTTAAAGCATTCAGTTGAATTGAAATTTTATATACACGATTGTTTTGGATGACAATACGATACATTAATGATAATTAATAAAATTAATTACCACTTAGTGTTGTGATTCTACCGTATGTATATACATATTTATATTAATTGTAACTATTTAATAAAAAAGTAGCTAAAATAAAAAAATTTTTGTTGATCTAAGTAGGAATTGACTTAAAAATTTTTTTACATTACTTGTTATTATTTATCTCAGTTCTCAAATAAGTAACACTGTTAACTTTCTTCGAATTTAACTAATTATATAGAAATAAATAATCTTTTGAATCAGAAATTTTTTAACACAATTTGGAAATTAACTCCACAAGGAACAACTTATTCTTTGCTTTTTTCGATACTGAGCGAATAAAAATCATGTTTTTCTCAAAGCATGAGTAATAAAACTTCGCAAAAAAGTAAACTTAAACTGTTGACTTATAAACTAGACTTGTCGATTTTTAATTACTCTCCATTATACGGCAACAAAGACTGAAACTGACAGCTGTAAGCCTTGCCCTTCGCACCAAAAAATACAAAGTTAGGAACAAGGCCTGAAAAAAGTAACACCTGCTTAATTAATTTTCAAACAACAAAAAATGAAATTTTTTTTTGAGTGAAAAGTAATTATCTTTCTTTCATTAAAAATATGTTTGGAGATGGAAACCATCGAAGTACATGAGAACTTAGACTGCTTCTATGAAAATTAGTTCACTCTAATGGAAAAAGAATATACAAAGAAAGATGTTAAAGTTTTCTTAAAATTGTAGGTAATAAAAACGCTATCTTAAGGGGACGGTGGACCTTTGAAATTAATTTCTTAAATTGTTAGCTTAATTAGCTGGAATTGGAATCAATATAGTAAATGATCAATATATTTCACAATTTAAATATATTTTTAAAAAATTATAATTTGTTTTTTTTAAAAAATTTAATTGTTTAAATTTTTTAAAAATGCTCCTTGCGCATCAATTTTTAAGAAAAGTACATAATTTTGTTTTATATATATATGAACTATAACTAAATATATCTGTGCATGGTTTTAAATTCAGAATAAAATTTGATGAAAAAAAGATAAATTTTCTTTACTATATGAAATATTTCCCCAAATTTATCACATATTCAAGTTTCAAAACAACGTAAAATATGATCCGTTAAATTTTTTTGAAAACTAATGCAATTTTTAAAATTTACATTATCTTCATAACTTGTTAAAATTTCTATGAGATACGACATGATATGAAACGCAAGGAGCATTTTACGTAATAAGGAAAAGAAGATTTATGAACTGAAAATGATTAAAAACATTTATTTGAGTAAAATAAAAAATAAAGCAAAATTTTACATAATTACTTACCTTTATATGAAAATAAAAACATATAAGAGATTATTATAGCAAAATCTAAAAAAATATTTAAATAATTTATTATATTTAGTTATATATTCAAAATTCAAGTAACATGCATCCAAAGCTGATACTTATACAAAAAATATGCGTGGCAAAACATTCACTTAAAATTGACCAGCAAATATGACAATCCTTCAGATTTTATATTTTTGTTTTCTATTTTATTTGAGATTTTACGCTTCATAGTTCTTTTTATCTTTTGCTTTTAAAGAGTTTTATTTTTTGCTTTGCTTTAATCGACTTTAACTTACCACTGATTTTTCATCAGGGGTAAAGAAGCATTCTGATGTACATGTTTCAAAGGGAAACAAGTCAAATTGAATTCACTACCGTTGTTACAACAGATATTTCCAGTCTTTTTTTTGATTGGAAACTTTCTTTGGGCAGTGACTCAGATAACACTGTTTCAAACTTTCATTTGCATTTGACTTACCTGAAGTACACCGAGACAATATCCGTTGCTTGCTAATCGCTGATACACAGGAAGAATCTTTGCAACAACCTCTCAGTTAATTTTGTTTCATAACTGAATGACTTTCAGGATTCTTCATTTGCTAAAGCTCTTGAAAACACAAAGAAAGTTTTCCATTAGGACATTTGTTGTGTTTTCGGTTTTGGCGTCTGTGGAGGAACAATGATAAAGTGTGGCGTAAATAGCACTTTTTTTTTCGACATCTTTATAATTGTCTTTAATGGCTTTTCTGTAAAAATTAGTTAGCTTAACCATTGTGGTTTTTTTTTTACCAACCTTTACCAATGCAAACACCTTTGCTTCGCCACTCTTTCATTTTGCTGCGTAAACCAGTTCCTAGGCGCTTGGAGATATGGTTGATACATTCCCTTTTTTAATCGGTTTACCTTTTCCATAGATGTTCAACGACATCAGATGTTGGAATGTTTTTGAATCTCCATCCGACAATATACAAGTATAACACATATTACACTCTTTGATGGATCTTGGCAAAATTGCAGCAGCTTCCATTTCCATACTAGATGAGGAAATGAGTTTATTTGACATTCAGATTTGTGACCTTCATACCAAACTGCAAAATCTGGACTATCGCCGAAAGTTCTCTTTGCTGCGGCAGTACATTCTGTACAATACTTTGATAGGGGTTTGTATAATAACTAAACCTGTCAATAAAAACAATAACAACCCCCTATCCCGTACAGTGATTTATAGCCCCGCTTTTGCCAAGATCCATCAAATGCACACAGTAATGTCTAAAACACCTGTTTTTTTTTTCACATTTAAATCAAGATGTTGCTCCAACATATTTCTTGCCTACTTCAAGGATCTGATGTTTCATCTCACTATTTTCTTCGGGCAAAATTTTAATGTGCTTCGAAAAGATTTTTTGTCCATTGCATTCATAACCCAGTCACTAATGCAAAAAAGTTCCAATCCCGCGTGTCCTTTTCCAAGTCTTAAAAGACGAAACCATTTTTTGTTAATGTCAAAAAATTTTTCTTTACACGAGCACTTAAAATGAGGAATTACACTGCCTCACAACGGAGCAAACCAACACTAGTTTTGATGCCATACCAACTGCGTTGTTTTATGATATTTAAATCCTTCATATATCACATTTAGGGGACTTTACAGTCGACAGTAAATTCTTCCATATGTTTGTATCAACTAATACATAGTTGTATCATCTTGTTCATTTGCCAAATGTTCTACAGAAGTGTGTGACAGAAGAGAAGCTTTCTTTCTGTTAATGCATTCAATTCACTAGAATTTAATGTGCAAGTATTTTCTTCTGCATTATTTACATAATTAGAGGATGCATGACAATTTGCCTTAGGGTCATTGTCATGAAAACTTGGATGCTCAGTTCTAATTGTCCTACATCTCTTTCTTGCTTTTAGCAAAGCCTTATTTTTCGTTTTTTTTATGGCCTTGCTTTTTGGGACATGATATCGAGAACATTCTGTGCATTGTACTACTAAATTAATTTATCAAGAAAATTGTAGTCGAGTGTTCAATCCAAAATAGAAAACGAAAAAAATATTACGTCTAAAACGAATAAAATGCTATGTTATAACAGGTATGAAACAAGCGCGCTAAACGATGTAAACAAACAATTTCAAAATAGAAGTTGAAGTTTCTATTCGCATCTTCCATAAAATGTGTAATGAAAAAATAATAAGTGAGGCTAAGCATATGCTAAAACTAAATTCCAATAGTTCTTTTTTAAAGTTCAAATGACAGGTGCCACGCCCATTTAAATGTTCGATAGCGCCATGTTTAATTCATAGATCACCATAACTCAGTAACTATTCATCAAAATGAAAAAATTCTTCGACAGAATCATTCTGTGAAATATATGGAATATTATTAGTATAAAAATAAAAATCGCAATTTTGACCAAATTTTGAGATTTTGAAGGTCCACATCCCTAATTGAAAAACAAGTATTTTTACAGTTCTAAGTAAATATGTTCGGAGTATATATTTTTTTTCTACAGTTTTTTTTTTTTTTGAACGTGAGTTAAAATTCAACGTCGATAATTGAAGATATAATTCAATTTTTTTGCTTTAATTAACTGAATATTTCAGTAACATTTTTTAAAAATGTTTCATTTACTGAAACTATTGACTTTTAAAAGGAAAGTATTATTTAAAATCTGAAATTAAAACATTAATATCTTACCAAAATAATGGATTAAAATAAGGCCTCATTTATTATACGGATAAATATAATTAAATCATATTTATATCGATATCTTTCATATTATATTGAGATAATTGCAGAGAGACTGAAATTAAAATTTTTATGATTAAGAATTTATGACATGTGCCTCTGGGTGGGGTAGTTGGTTTGGCGTTGGCCTTGTGAGCTCAAGTCTGTGGAGTTTAACCCCAGCCCAGGTCAGTGGATTTTCTGATGCAAAAATTCGAAAGCGTCCATGTCGTATCATTATGTGGCATGTTAAATATCCCTAAAGTGCCTGTTTGGATTGGGTGCTCTCTGCAAAATAGTATAGTTTCGTTTCGTCAGAGTTCAGGTGCCTCCCTTTGTGAGGAAACTGGGCAACAAAATTACCTTGTGGCAATCCAATTATATGGTGTCGCAATAAAAGTTTTACCAGCTCCCGGGGAATGTACTAGGCCTGAAATCGTGAATACCAATCCCCAACCCCATGAGAGAGAAAAAAAAAATGTGACGTATTAAATGAACGCAAAATGAAAATGTGATATAGAAGGAGGGGAACATTTAATTCAATAATCTCTCTCTCTCTATATATATATACAGTCGACTCTATAATTCGAAACTGGAGAGACCAATAAAAAACTCTGAATTAACAAGAGTTCGAATATAATCAAGAGAGTAGAAAAAAAAATCCCAAAATACACGAAGAGAAATTTTTTTCTAACCCATTTAAATTTGAAACTATATTATAAAACAACAATTGCACTATATGTATAAAATTATTTTTAAGTATTTTTAAAAATAACATATTATACAGTATAAATATTATACAGACGTTAAAGTCCTTTATTATTAAAAGAATACATTTGTGCATTAAAAACAATTATTAAAATAATACATATTGCACATAATTAATCTTTTTTGTCAAAAAAATCTATTATATTTAAAAAACTGTTTAATCTGTTATCGGTTCCCCAGGCACTCCATTGGTTCTTAAAGGAAGGGTCCAGTCGGCCCATGCCTTATTTGGTGCCACAAGTCACACAAATGAGTCATAAATCGTCATGTCACTACGACGCAGAATACACAATCCTGCCCATCTCTTCTTCACAATAGCGGACCATCCTTTCTAAACACATGTTGTAAGATATGTACGGCTAACAACAAGTGCGGATGGTCTATTGTCCACTTGAAGGAGGAAATCAATAAAAGTGTCTTTTTGCTTGAGGAACCGGGAAACAAAAAGAAAAATGGCAGAAATGTGGTCATCAAAGGGGCTATGTTACAGGGGAGACACGAAGAGACAATGCAACACAAAATATGTAAGCTCCAACTTGTTTTCTACAGGATTCTACATGATATTGAGTGTGCGAAATATCGAGAGCTATATAAGATAACTTCGAATTAGTGCGTGTTGTAGTCTGGCCAGCAGCAGATTTTGCTTCGAAATGTTGAGTTTATCAAAACGTATTGTTTTAATTCGAAATATCAAGAGTTTTTCTAGCTACTGAGCATATACTTCGAATTAGCGAGAGGTTCGTATTATCGAAGGTTTAAATAGTGAGAGTCGACTGATATATATATATATATATATATATATATATATATATATATATATAAATCAATCACAATTTCACAATCAATTAAAAATTGAATTATCGGAATCTTATAACATTAAATTCCATTTCAAAATATCAATGGCGAAACTAGAAAATAAATTTCCAACGTTTTCAAACAAAATTAGAAATTTATAAAATAAAAATTTATAAAATATCCAAGTGCAACCTTGGACTTAGGACCGATAAGTGCAGTTAAAATAGATTGATGGCGCCAACCTTCCCCCTATAGCAACTTGGTAAGTTATTCTGGAAATATCCATTTCTCAAAAATTTAAAATTCAAAAATTTAAAAATTTAAAAAATACTTAAAAAATTAAATTATTCGCCATCGCATTCCGAAAGATAATTTAACGTTAAAGTGTTAAAATTCTAAAACAATTAAGTACATAATATAAGTGAACCATCGAACACCAAAGATGATGCATCCATCTTTAAAAATAGTCGTATAGGAAGAAAAAATATCTAAAATCCGAAAGTTCAAATTAAGAACCCATTATATTCACAAATGAATAGCGTAAATCATCAAAAACTCATTCAAGAGCATCCTATCAATACTTTAATTCACAATTTCTGAGTGATTTCTCATATTTTCTACAACAATCACCACTTCTATATTGCTCATAACTCCCACTAATGCCATGCCAATCCAGATGATCGATATTCTCACATTAGTTTAACTATTTGGTATTAGATGCAAACCAGATTGTATTCAAAAAAGTTGTTGGATTGGTCATAAAAGTTTGGTTGGTCATAAATAATTTTAAAATGTAGTCGTGTAAATATTAGTCTATGTGTGTATTAAAATGTATCCTGCGTGTGGAATGCACATATTCTTCACAGCTGGACCACTAACAAGCTGCCTTTGTGTGGTGGATTTGTGCATTTTCTAAAGTCCATCATAACCCTTCACAAATTTGCCAATTTTATGAGTTTAAAAAGATTTTTAAGAAATATTTTTGATCTATGTATTTTCTCAAGAAAAGTTGACGGGATAATCATTCTGTATGCAACCAAATATAAATTTCTGGATGTTCTTGAATTTATCAATATTGTGTGTAGCTAAATTATTATTTCTCATCAAAAAATTTAAAATTATATTTCTAAATATTGATATATGTAAACAACTATTGAAGTTCGTTATCTTTATAACATTGAAGTTAAATGCTTCCCTTTTATCATAGATATTGCTATATAATTTGTTGTCACAATATTATTTAAATCTAAATCTAAAAATTCAACTTTGTTCGAGTTAAAATTTGTCTGTATTAATTTTAGGTATTCCGGATAAATGTTAGGTTAATTCCCTATTGCGACCTATAAATTAAATTATCTATGTATCTTAATAAGAGGGAAGATGGTTCATTTCTTCGATTTGATTCATAATGGTGCATATATATATATATATATATATATATATATATATATATATATATATATATATATATATATATATATATATATATATATATATATATATATATATATATATACATATATATCATATATGCACCAGAAATTTATGCTGTACGGGGAAGGTTAGATCCATAAAGCATTGCTGGCCCTAAATGGCTGGCCTAATTCAGCGACAGCCTTAGAAATCATAATAGGTCTCCAGTTTAGTCCAAAGACTTTTTGTTTCTACATTTGTTGTGTCTTGTGAATTTCCCCTTTTTCCTTCTTTCCCTGGGTTCTAGAATTCTTCACTTTTTTTTTTTTCAATTATAATTAAAAAAAATACTCCCATTCATTTACTCATCACGAGATCTGCAGAATTATCAGACCTACAGTGTTGAAATTTAGCCCCAATGTTTTTTTGTCGAATAAGATCCGCAAAATTGCGTAAGGGAAAAAACTAGGGTTTAAAAGACCCCCTTTTTAAATTTTATACATTAAAGTTCTTTTTTTAAAAAAAAATTTGTTTTCAATAAAACGAAAGCAATTCAGGTTAGATGTCAATACTAATTTTTTCAAAGGTATATAGTCTTACAAAAATCAAGAAAAACGCATTGAAGCGGGAGGGTAATGGCTAGTTATGTATGGAGTTAGACTACATTTTATATAATGAATATGCCAAAACATATTTTTAATCCATCACAATTACTGGAGATTTTAATAGAAAAAAAGCCGGAAATAAAAGGGGTTTTTTAAAAAACTTTTTGTTTTTAATGGCCAAAAAAAACCAATACACTTTCGAGGGGGGAGGAACAAAAAACAAAAATAAACTAAGTAGGAAAAAACAGGGGAGAAAAGCCATGAACCCTTAATCCCAGGCCCAAAAAAAAAGCCCCGGGGGACGGGAATTTGTAAAATACTTGAATCACCTATATCAGTGTTTTTTAAAAAAAGGCCCCCCCCTTAGGGGGGTTCCCTGAAGGGGGGGCATATTGGGAAAAATTGAAAAAAAAAAGATACTTTTTAAAAAAATTAATTTACTGAAAATAAAAACAAAATACATTCTGACTTAATGAATAAAAAATTTAAAAAAAAAACTTTTTTCACCGATGTAAAACATAAATGTATCAAGTACTGCAAAAATTTTTTTTTTGTTAATTTAACTATACTAAGTTAAGAATAAGTTTAATAATTACCAGTGACTCCATGGGCTTTTCATATATAAAATTATACGCAAACATTAACACTTATCTTGATAATCTGAACAGTTTATAATTAATAGCTTAACTACCGATTAAAAGTTACGCGATTCGCTCCCAATCCACCGTTTTGCATGTATGCAAACGTATGTAATGTTTTGGGGAGGAGGAGACAGAGGGAATAAATAAGAAAATAGCCTGAAATAAGTAAATTCTTCGCAAGCACTGTGAAATTCATTTTTTTCATTCCAAAGCCTTCGGAATAATTTTATAGGTAGCAGTGAACAAAAAAAGATCGCACTTTGGGAAGACGTATAAATATACCCAGCGCAATTTACGCATTGGCTGAGCGAAACGTTTATATAAGCCGGCAGTACTTAAGAGGTTAAAATCATGTTATAGATTTATCGTCAAAGTATCGTATTATCGAATTCAATACATTGTTATTGTGTGGAGGGGTGCGATGAAAATTATGATTGAATATTGGGTCGCGAGTATTGAAAGTTTGAGAAGCACTGACCTGTATTCAATATTTACAATATTAATATACCTATAATTAATATGTACATTTACAATGACTAATGCATTGAATGTCTAAAACATATATTAAGAAGATGGCAAGAAAATAGACATATTAAGAAAACCTTTTAAAGTAAGCAGGTGGATGAACCTAAAATATTCCGTAACTGATAAAAATAAAAAAACGTTTAGTGACTCCTTGCATCTAAAAAAGGTAGAAATCGTATGATTTCATGCCAATCGCTCTGTCGATAGATAAGGGGATAATAAACTTGTTTATTCCCACGGTTTTTCATTATCTGAGGTAATCAGTGGTATGTTCTGAGAAAACAAATTTGAATAAGAAATGTTTATTTATTTTGTAATTCTGCCTTTTTTAATCAGAAAGACTGTACATAAAAAAAATCTTCCCTGCAGAAAAAAGAATTCTCACAGATTAAGTTTATCCTTTCTGCAGATATTAAAGGGTGTATAGGAAAACAGGAATTTACCCTTCCACTTGTTTGATAAGTCTTTATTAATATAATCTTTTATATTTATTATTTGATATTTGACTCTGTCGAAGGTGGTATTTTATTCAAATATTTACTTACAATTTCATCATTTAAATAAAACTATTGATTCCTGTATTACCGTTGATTAATTTGGATTATTCTTTGAAATAATTTGCATTGTTCTTTGCATTCTTCTTCCATCATTTTCAGTTTCAGTCCAGTTACAAAGACTGACCTATTTTTCCTAGACGAATTCCACAACACGTTAGTGTGTGGAATAGCTGACTTGAATTATTTTTTTATAATAACTGCAATTTTGAATATTATTATTTTATTATGCGGAAATAACATTCTTTTGAAAATGAAATGCTCAATCTTTGAAAAAAAAATCAACTTTTTCAGGAAAGTCTCAATAAAGAAATGTGATCAGGATTGTGACAAAATTTGATATTGAATTAAATCTTAATATACAATTTAAACATAATTTTATGCTTTTGAACAGAGGTTCATATGTTTGAAAGTATGCAATTACAAGGAATAGATTTTGAATAAGAGTTAATATGATCAAGAGATGGACATCATTGTGGCAGGTAATATATGTCGTGCTTGTTCCCTTGCGAATTGTTTTATTTGGAGCAAACATAGGTGTTAACTGGACATAGAAAATCTTTTTTCTTCAGATTGTTTTTCCCTAAGAAAACACAGATAAATAAAACTTATCCAGCTTTGTAACATTTTTATTTATATAGATTTGATTTGATAGGAATTAGTCACCCAATTGAAAAAAAAAAAAAAATTTTAGATTTATTTTACAAGCAAAGATCGTTTTAATTGAGGTTTAAATCCCACAATGAAGATAATTATGGAGTTTTCTACCTTAAGATAATGATAAAATCTAATTAAAAACTCAAACTCAGTGGTGCATCAGCCCATGAGTGCCAGGGCCTACTGTGCCCATCCCAGTATACGTGACCATTGGGCGCTGAGGTGCATGAGCAGATTGTCCCGATCAGGTGGTCAGTCTGAAGTGAGATCCCTAGTGTTTGAGTCCCTAAGCCAGCTTGGTACTCATTTATCGACCCACTGCAGTAGGGATGAAAGGCAAAATATAATTAGATATATAAATACCCAAACAAAAATGTTTCCAATTAGATAACTTTGATCCCAATTAGATTTTGTACTTTGTTGCATAAGTTCTTCGTTTCACATGATTGTTTGAATGCATAGAGCATAATAACAGCCAAGCATAAAATCGAGAAATAAAAATTATCTAAATTGAGTCATTTGTATCCCCAAAACAGCATTAAATCTCTTACAAATGGTCAAAATATTACCCGTTTCCAGTATTATCAATAAAAAGAGGTATAAGGATTACTTCGTCATAAAAATACTTCTATTAAATCATGAAAATAAAGTGGAAAACTAATTCCTTATTTTCTTGTAAAAAAACTGCTTTATCAATATTCTAATATTGCATATATATACTTGCCATATTTATATATACTTGTCAAATCTGTTATAACAACCTACAAAACTTACAAAGATTACCTATAGAAGGATTTAGAAACTGTAAGAGCTGCTTTGGCAAAAAACCATACAAGGAAGCTGCCGTATTTATTTACTATAGTCAATCTATTACATTTAAGGGGAGTAGGAAACCTCTATACCGACAATGTTAAATTGGCTGTTTTCGATGTACCTTTTCTCAAAATCTGTTATATGTACAAACTTGAAATTTTTCATACAATTAAAGTACACCTTTCTCATTATACTGAAATGAACTTTTAGCTAATTTTGAATTTTTTCATAATTTATAAAATATTTTATCAAACATAGTGAAATTTGACCCATTTTTCACATAAAAAACTTGTAAGAAATAAATTTTTGAGTTTTTTACAAAAATCTCATTTTAGTATACATTAGCCATCATTATAAATATATCAGAAAAAAATTTACATACCTGTGAACAGTAGTTTTTCAGAAACAGTACATTGAACATCAAAATTTACATTTTGAGATAAATTGATTTTAATGTATGCAGTGAGACTGCTAATCGGCTAGGAAATAAAAAAATAAAAGGCTCAATTTACAGTAAAAGATACATGTTTTGGTTTATATCAGACGTTCAGCATTTAAGAAAAAACGAAGTACTTTGTTTACATTCTTTGGCATTCAAATGGGCATGGCCCAGTTTTAACGATTATTTAAAAATTGGTTTTAAGAGCTTCTAATCACCCTAGAGGTTAAAGTAAGGTACTTTAGAAAGGTTAAACTCTATACAATTTGAAAATGTAAAAATCTCAAATTGTTAAAGAAACAAGATTTTAGCTTTCCAACACCTCTTAAAAGAAAATAAGACTTTGGTCCTCATTGTCTTATTTTGATTTGAGATTGTGCGTTTTAAGATTGTCGCAACTGCTTCAAAAGACAGTTTTGAAACCTTTCAAAATATTCGCGTACCATACAAAATTTTTTTCCGTTTAAAGCGATAATGGTAAATAGTTTCTTTAGGAAAGCTCATTTTTTGAATTACTTCAATTGAAAATTTCAAAGAAATTGTGCGCACTTTTTATAATGTAGCGTTTCTGCTTTCTAAAAGCAGGAATGAAAGAAAAAAAATAATAAACAGACTTGTAGTATTGAAAATACGTCATATTATAGGTGACAGAGGCTTCAACTAAAATTCTTTTTTGTCGTTTATTGTCACCTAAATCATGATGCATCGACTTCGCCTGTAGTAATACTTATACTTCCTTCTAAAACGGAGAGGCAATGTTCCTTACTTGTAGAATAAATCATTGGATCGTAAGTTTTTCTTATCATAAAATATAGAACCAGCTAAATATTGATTTGCAAAATTACACATTTCTTTCATAAAGAGAATAGTAAAAGCACCAGAAAGAAATTAATATATATTTTATTCTTTGATACACACATTTTCATTAGTGGAATTATTGTACTTATCAAGATATATATACAAGAATCAAATTTATAAATATATTAGAATCCAGTAGAGCTTCATTAATTTTCTGTTTTTATGTTTCTGGGTATTCATTGATGTGGAATTATGTGAGGTTAAAAACACATTGGCTTATTAAAATTTTTACTTAAGGAATAGTTAGACTAAAATGTTTTTAATACAATTGTGGTTGCCTTTAAAGAGAGAAGTAAGAAACAAAATTATTCCAAAAAATAATACTTTAATAAAATTCTTGGCTAATAGATCACTGGTTGTAGGAAAATAACTCCCAAAAAAGTAAAACCAATATGAGGACAGAGACATGTAAAATTAAACAAATAAACAAGTAATTGAAAAAAAAAATTCTTAAGTCAATTCCTACTTAGGTCAACAAAAAAAGATTAGTTACTTTTTATTAAATAGCTCTAATTAATATAAATACTAGCTGGTATACCCGTTCTTCGCACGTGTGAACTGAAAAATTAAACAATACAGATTGAAGGATAAAGAAGTTTTTAATGAGTTAATTTTACGTGAATTGCAAATTAAACAAACAAAAAAAACTTTTTGTATAGTTCAGCTGAACGAAAAAAAAAAAAAGAAAAAGAAAAAACACCTTTGTTAAATTTTAAGTCTGTAGGTCTAATAGCTGATAAAAAGGATCTTTTTTAAAAAATTTATAACTAACTCTTTATAATTTAGGTCGATTTTTGAAAATACCTTCCTAAGCTGATCTCTGCACAGTAAAAGTAACACATTGTTACAAATTTTGTGTAATGAACTCTTAAAATAGTATAAATAATTTATATCTGGGGAAGTGTAATACGTTAATATTACATTTTGTTGTATTTATTTTATGTTAAAATTGTAATCAGCCTCACACTCTGCCTGTTCAAGCTTTCGCAGTTCCTGGCACCTGGCGTAGACAAAACAAAATGCAACGTTTCACTTCACACATAAAAGATAGATATATGCTGTCGCGGGTTTTTTTGCAGAGGGCCGAATTTTTTCCTATTTTCTTGACAATTATCGTTATATTTTGGACACTTCACACAATATCCTTATAAATTATAGCCTGTTTTATTCTGATGTATAAGCTATATTATTGTAAAGTTCCATTAAAATCCATTCAGTTTTTTTGCGTGAAAACGTACCAAACATCCACATAAACTTTCACGTTTATAATATTAGTAAGGATGAATATATATATGTGACAGAATCACAATATTAAGTGACAAAATAGAAAACGATTTTCGTTGCAATTTTCCATTTTCCTTTCTATATAAGTTGTTGGACTATTTTTGTTTGTTTGTTACTATTTATTCATTAATTAAATTTAATTATTCTAATAAAATAGAAAAGTAAAAAGAAATTTGGCCACCCAGGTGGGATTAAAAGTCCAACGCGCTATCCATCGCACTACAGGGACACAACTAGCGATTTTCTTTATACGCTGTTGGACTGTTATTTTTGTTTGTTATTATTTATTCATTTTTAAATTTATTTAATGAATTAATATTTGAAAAAACTGTATTAAAATCAAGTGCCATCCACTAAAAGGGTAAGAAAAATTATTTGAAATTGAGGGGATGAATAAAAAGTATTTTATTAACGATTGAAAATTTGAACAATATATATATATAGGGAGAGAGTGAAATAATAGTAGGAATTGAAAACAAAACAAAACAGGGAACTTTAGAGCAGAAGAATAATTACCAAAAAGCTAGAAAAATCGTTCGATAATTCTACATGTGTTTCAGTTCAGAATCTATCATAAATAAACGACTGACAAAAAAAAATTATTTTGGAATTAATATAAAAGTCAACGTGCATTCATAAATTTACGTTCTGCGCGCCATTATATAGTATTCAAATATCGAAATTGTGTACGTAGGGTTAAAAGTTTGTTGTCATTACTTAAGCTACATAAAATGGTTGATGTAAAATTTTAGAGTAAATATGACACAAACTAAACTTAACTCAGTGGCGCAACAATCGACAAAGGGCAAGGCCTACTGTGCTCATCACAGTTTTCATTTTCTTGGTCACTAAGATGCATGAGCAGATATTCCAGTCAGGTGATCAGTCTGATGTGAAACTCCCAGGGTTTAGTTTTTAAGAAAGATTGGTGCTCATTTATCTCGACCCACTGAAGTTATGAAAGGCTGAGTAGACTTTGCCCCTGACTTATGGCGGGAAAACGTGATACGCTACTACTCAACTGGACTTCAAAAGCAACTTAAAAAGGGAAAATGTGAGAGTAAATGTTAATTCTCCTATTTAGTTAGTAGTAAAGTTGAAGATTGCACAGACAGTCCTCAGATTATCAAATTGGAGGTAAGGAGGGAGTTAGTTTTAAAACAAAATAATTTTAAGAATAATCAAAAGGTATATGCGTTTAATCTACACTCAGTTGTAGATACAAAATACCATGGTGAGCAAATGTTAAGAAAGAAACATATTTTGTTGGATTTTTCAAAACCTACTCAATCCTTTGTAAAGGATATTTTGTTAAATATAACAAAGAACAAATAATTTTCTTAATTGTTCAACTGAATTGGGTCTTTCTCTTTTATCTTAGGCACATTAAGAAAACTGACAAGGTAAGTACTTCAAACATTAATTTATTCGATTTTAGTTTTGCTCATGCTTCTGTCATGCTTATTTTTGAGACATTTGAAAACAACGGTACAAATATGTTGTTTGGACGATGAATTGCAATGGATAGCAGGGAGAAATTTGGATGTAGGCCAATCTCAAGCAGATGTAAAATGGCCTGATGTGTCCTGAAATATGGTATTCAGATTATGGAACCAATTCCAGTAGACCGGAAGAATATCCAGAAGACCAGTTGTTGTTTCTCAAAAACAACCACAAGTCAGGATGGCCTATGCTTGGTTTTAAATGAAACGCGAAGCAGGAAAAAGAAAACTACTCAACTCTCCAATAAGCTGTCTGCTTTTGAAACCTTAGTAGCAAAATATAATGTTGAACGAAGGCTTAACGAGACCAACCTTTATGTTGGGAGACTAATAGTATTCAACCCACTGACTCCAGGTCACAGAAAAATTCATCTAACATGGTTCAGACAATTTTGTTCTTAGATACGACATCAGTGATCCTGTGTTCTCTTTCCTAATGAGTCGATATTTATTCTGAACACTGATTTGCAACATTTTTATTTATACAGAAAACCAGGGACCTGGTACCATATTTTTGACATCATTAAAGTGGGCAACTATGGCGGTGTTGAGGGTTTTACCAACACGATGTTGGATGGGCGTCCAGAGGTCACTTCTTTCAAAGGAACACGTTGGCTTCTCTAAAGTATAAATATAAGATCTGATAACCCTGAGAGAAACTCATTTCTGAGGGTGATAACGCTCAACAACAAAGGACTCGGCTAGTCGACGAATATTCAGAATTTGAGATTATTTAGAAGAGGGAGTGATCTGCCAAATCTACATACTCGATTCCAGTAGAGAATATTTGGAATGCTCTTGGTAGAGCAATTGCACTTAGCTAGCCCCTCCCAGAAAGTTCAGGAGTAAACAAGTGCTTCAGTAGAACAGGGGGATTTATTTTGTCCCAAGAGACCTCAAAAACAGCCACATAAATTGAAGGAATTGTGAGAACCGCGTCAGGCCTCATATTAAACCACCTACAAGTGCGATCCGTTTTCATCATTTTTCGACAACAAGGCTTTTATGGGCATAAATCAAGATCATGAGCTAGTAACATTAAAATTTTTGATGTTATCGCCTATTTATATCAATACCTTTAAATATATTCATATTAAGTTGAGTTGTATTCATTGAATTGCTTTTGAAAAATCCTTGGTGATATGTTTCATTTTTAATTTACTCACGCCTGTGTATACAATGGCTTTTACTTGGCGTCTGTATTTTTCCTGATGAATCTTGGATTTAGAATTCTTTTTTTGAATTTATTGTTTTATTATTGTAGAACTAAAAAGCTACGTGAAGGCAATTGACAACAGATATTGTTTTTCTGAACCACGTACAAGGTCGACTTTTGAGCTGGCATTTCATTTTCTAAACTTCCACACAACGCAAACGCGGTACGTCTCTACAGATTTAACAGGAATCTGTGTGTGTGCCTCTACACTACAGGTATTCAGTGTCACAAGGATTCTAACCTACAACTCATCAGAAAAAGCGTCATTCGGAAATTCAGAACCAGGATCCTTCGAATACATGGTCACTGACTAACATCGAAAGTAAATTTCATTTAATTTCTTTTTAATAAGCAATGGAAGATTTCTATTTTCTACTCTAACTTCCTAAATCTATATTGTGATTATAATGAAAATTTCACTAGAAGTACAAATGATGAAACTTTAGGGTATTTCGAAACTTATCAAACTCTTTGTGTTTTTTATCTCTATCTGTCAAGGCATCCGACTAGGTTCGGAGACGAATTATTCAAAAATTGATTTTCTGAAGAATTTTGTTGTTTTAAAAAACATAAATAGGTTTAAAGGGTCATAATTTATAAGTATTTCCAGTCCATAATTGTTTCTATTTTTTGTCGCGAATGCCGTCCACCGAATGAGCACCTCCCCCAATGTTTCGATGTAACCATCCGCATCAGTTGTTATCGTAGCTTCCATCTTGGAACATCTTGCGAATAGCAGTCTCGAAATAAAACAAATTACAGTCCAAAAGTCTCATCGTTCATGAAAAAACTCAAACCAGCGTTTTCTTACGAACGTTTGCTTAACATACCAAATAACAAGTAATATAAATTTTTTTTTAAGTCAATTCCTACTTAGATCAACAAAGAAAAAATTTATTTTAGCTACTCTGTATTAAAAGTTACATTTAATATATATATGTATATACATATGACAGAATCACAATATTAAGTGGTAGTTATTTTTTATTAATTATCTTTAAAGTATCGTATTGTCATCCAAAACAATCGTGTATGCAAAGTTTCAAATCAACTGAATGCTTTAAAACGGGAGAAAAAAATCTTGTATAGTTTTGATCCAAGTCGGTATAAAATGAAGCCAACGCGACTGTATCTGTAGTATCTGTAATTCTTTAAATAATTAGTTTCAGCCAATTAATTTTTATTAATTACAATTAAATTATCGTATTTTTACCCAAAATTATAGTGTATAGAAAATTTCAGCTCAAATGAGTGCTTTAAAATAAGGAAAAAAAACCCCTTTTCAAGTTTTGACACATGTCGCCAAAATGGTCCTAAGTCAAAGAATGATGTAAACTGGCTGTATTTGTAATTCTTTGAATTTAATTTTTTAATCAATTAATTTTTTTTTATAATTAAATTACTGTATTGTCATCAAAATAATCAGCATATAAAATTTCAGCTCAATTGAGCGCTTAATAGTGTATTTTTTTAAAAGACTAAAAATTTTACACCAAGATAAATAAATAAAAAAAATTTGGGTTGAGATAATAGAAGGAATTGAATAAATAACATTTATCATCCCTTGTTTTTGAAAAAATATTATTTTTTATAATATTTTAGCAACATTTTTCATTGTAAGAAAACCCAGCAAAAATAAAAATACATTGCACTTAATATAATTTAATTTCATTTATATACTTTTTGATCCATCTAAAGTGTCACAAATCGCAGGGGGGAAATGTTTTTTGAAATAAACATTTTATAAAAATTTATATTTTAGTTAATGATTTTTTTTATCAAAATTACCTTATTTTCTAAGCTAAAAATGGCTGTAAAATGTGTGATTAAATGTAATTATCTTAGAAAACTGGTGGTTTATTAGTCTCTAAAGAGCTCATGGCATAAGTGTTGAAGTTTCATTGAACTTTATTGGATTAGTTTGGAGATATCTCATTTTTCGTGCACAAATTATCATAAAAATTTCCTTCTTCAAAAAACATATTTTTTTAAAAAAAGGTTAAAATTAGATATTTTAGATAAAGTAACAATTAGAAAAATAACTTAAAATTCTCCAGTTTAATAAATTATTTTTTCTTCCTCAATACTTATATTTCTTTCTTTTTTTTTTCTAACGGACCTAAAATCTAATACCTAAAAAACACCTTTTCAACTCAGTTGGATAGCTATTAAATTATTCTTTTCGCCGGGAGCTGAAGTTCATCATTATTTTTACCTCTCTAGATGTGAATTCAATACAATTATGTTAGACTAATAGTTAAACTAAAAAAATATTCAAGTTCTTAATTGGATTATACTAACATAGATTTCTAGAGCTACAATAATGATTTTTTTGTATAAAAATATAATATTAATTTAATTTATTCTAGCCTTAATTATACGAATTAAGCCTAGACATCATAAATATAATTCTGCCTAAAGCTATTCATACGAACAAGAATAGCTTCTTTTCCCTTAATAAAAGACAAAGTTTGTTGCAATTAAAGTGTATTAATTGCCAATTAATTCCAATAAGGTCAAGTGATCTCACAACCATATTACTCAATTAACGAGGCCACTTCAGTCGTTGAGAGTAGTTTGTAAAAATTCAGTAGAGTTTGTGTATCTCATGCAAGGTCATTAATGTACCCTTAGGAGTATGCAGCTCAAGTTTTAATAATTACTGAACAATTTTATTATGTTATTAATTAAAAGTTTCCCCAGGTAATGCTTCAAGATATTTAGGCGAAAGAACACAATAAATTATATTTTAAAAAAATCTAAAAAACACTCTTTTATAGATAATAAAAAAAAAATCACATAAAGAAATTCTTTTGTTTGTTTGCTGTATTTGTATTAACCATGAGCGTTTTCGCTTTATGGTTGCAGCATAATCTTTTAGTCCCAAATCTGGAAATGGGATCTTAAATTGGTCACCAAATCTGGAAATGGATTTGAAATTAGTCGTCAAATCTGGAAATGGGAAATCATTAATCCTGATGTTCCTGATCAGGACAATGGAACAAAATTATTAAATTATAGTATTGCCATCGATCCTTGACAAATGTACAAAATTTCAAATTAATCAAATATTTTAAAGTAGGTAAAAATCGAGTTCAAAGATTCCGTTACATACAGGTGAAGCTAATAAAGGCGTGTAAAAGCGCTTTAAAGAGAGTAAGATTTGAAAATATACTACAATACTGTTTCTGAAAATATACTGTTTCTCCATCTTGAAAAAACTGTTTGATGGTATTTATAAGCGAGAGCATCACTGAGTAGATATTTTAGACCGAAATATTGTTATAATATCACCAACGTGGGATTGAAATCCATTAAGAAACTCAACAGTGAATACCAGTTTAACAGCTTATTTATCAAACAACTGAATAAAAAACGTTTTCATTTAAATACGACTCACTGATGGTAGTTTGATAAAACTGGTTTCCACCAAAAATTAAGTTACGCAATACGAAAAAGTTAAGTTGAATCATGTGTTATATTCTGAAGAAATTCGTAATGCGTAATTTGATCCAGAAAAAAAATTATCAATGTTTAGAAATTGATTACCAAAATGATAAAATAAACAATCTTATTCCCTTCTTGTTTATTATTGATCTTCAAAAGTTGCCATGGAAACGTTCGTCAAAAGATACCTTTTTATGGTCAAATCTCATCTTAAAAAAGTAGAATATACTAAAGCGGTATTATATCTTTCTCTGATAGTTTATTGTGGGAAAAAATTGATATAGGTTGAAAAAATTCATTAGTAATCTGTATGTGTTTTTGAAAATTTTAGTTTAATAAATTATAGTTTGAAAAAACTAAAAAATACGCTTTTATGATTAATCGAACTAAAAAGTAAAGAAATATTTCTAAATATAAGAATAAAATGATTTACGAGAAAATTTATGTCATTGGGGTAAAGAGCGTGGGGTACTCTATATCAATTGTTATAATTTCTTACTAGTTCTATTCCAAAATGCTGAGTTAGTGTAAAAATGTAGTACAAAGCACCCCACGTTCTTACCCCAATGACATTAATTTTCTAGTTAATCATTTTATTCTTATATTAAGAATTATTTTATTAATTTTATTTAGTTCGATTAAATGTAAAAGCGTGTTTTTTAGTTTTTTTTAGCTATACTTTATATATTTCATTTTTTAGTTCAATCTACGTATAAAAACCTGTTTTTTTTAGTTTTTTTAGTTATCATTTATTCATACACTTTTTTTTTTTAATTTTTGGCCAGCGACCGAAAAAGTTTGCCCATCTCTGATAATAATTTTTTTTTTCACATGCACGAGTTTATTTATTTTTTTATTTCCCTTTTCAGAAAGACTGGACGATTGCTTATATTATGATAAGAAATTTCTGACACAAAAAAATGTTTTCGCTTTTAGGGTTACTCTTAATCTTTCAGTCGCTAAATCTGGAAATGGGATCTGGAATTAGTCGCCAAATATGGAAATGGTATAATGAATTAGTCGCCAAATCTAGATTATCCTGTCTCCCGATTATTCTGTGTTCAGGACAATGGAACAAAATTATGAAAATATTGCACTGTTATCGGTCCATGACAATTCAAAATTTCGAATTAATCTGTTCTCTTAAAGTGTGTAAAAATCGAGTTAAAATATTCCGTTATATACAAGTGATACTTGTAAAAGTGTGTTAATAAATGTAGTTAATTTACAACTATGTGTTACAAAAAAGAATATATTTTTATAATGGGTAAAAATCCTTTTTATTCCTAGTTTCAATAAATGAGCCAATTGAAGCTTTTTCGAAGAAATTAGAGGCAAATAATCGCCCAAATAAATAATTTACAATTTATAGATTTCTTAGAACCAAAAACTAGGCTGTATTTTTTTTTCAAAAAACTCAAAATATTAATTACTATTTAATTTTCATTTCTGAAGACTAACTCTTCAGCAAAACTCACCTAAAGAAGTTATCGCTTCAAAAAGATGCATTTCTCAATTACATATTCTAATTTGATATCTCTCTTTCATTTTATGTAAATTAAGAAAATTGATGAGAGACATATTTAAAAAATTACCATGTGCTGTCTTAGCTTTGTTCATATTTCTGAAATCTTACGGTTAATTTTTAAACTTCAGAAAAAGATAACTTTCATTTATTTCCGGAACTTTTGCAAAGACTACTGGATGATGGATTACGATGGAGAACAGTTAGGAGATTAGAGCTCAGCAAATTTCAAATGGAAGTAACGAGCTCATGAATCGCCAAATAGAATCTACAGATTATGAGACTAGTTTCAAGAGACCCGAACAATATTCAGAGACGACATCCATTATTCACTACAAACAAGGATGGTTTGAATTTAGTTGCAAACCGAAATAGAGAAATGATTGCTTCCGAACTCCCTTCTTCTGCTTCAGATTCTTAGAGCTGCATTCACACCAAGGCTGTCAGCGTTGAGCGTCTAGCCAATCAGAGATTTCATCTCGCTCGAGATGAAGTCTTTGATTGGCTAGACGCTCAAAGCTCGACGCTGACAGCCTTGGTGTGAATTCAGCTTTAATTTCAAAGCATATTACTTACGGAGGGCTTAATGAGGAAGAGCTTCATATCTTCATGTCAGAAGACCAATTTTCTGCATCCCTCTTACTTCTTGTCACAGTGCTCGTGTGATATATAGTCCAGACAACAATATTCTTGGATAAAGGATCAGTGTGGATTTGTGTTCCTTCTCTGATGTTTTGAAATTCAGTCCAAACACTGATTCTTGGCGTGTTCACACGTGGAAAGAATGAGGTAGCCTGTACTTTCATCTCCAGCATCTTTAGGGAGGTGATAGTGTTGTAAATTAAATGTAAAATAAATAGATGGCGTTGCAAATCATCTGAGAGACAGACTTTGTTTAGCTTGCAGAATCAGAGTTACGTAATGTTCTTTATTCTGTAAAGATGTCTTCTATGTGTGTCATCCAATAAACTAAAATATCTAAAATGATGGACTGAATTATTATGACATAAAATATTATGAATATAATCGTATTAACTGACCATAGAATTAAGGAATCAGGAATTACAACAGGTAGTGTTATGACCTAGATCATTGTAATGTTGGAGAGTCTCACAGAGCTGGACGTCTTTCAAGAAAACACATTGACTAATCTGAGGTACAGAAATGGTATCTTAGAGTCTGTGTAAAAGGTATTTCAAAGGAGAGATAAGGACTCGGTTATTTTTTGTGGACCATAATGCTCGTACACACTGAATTCGGCTGGATAGAGAATCCATTAAGACTGAGAATGTTCAGAGAAGAGAAGGGCCAGCCAGATATCCCAACATGAATCCCATACCGTGCATTTGGGATGCTCCTAGTAGAGCCATTGCGGCTAACCCTCCTCCTTCCAGAACATTTCTGGTGCTAAGAAGTGTGTTGGAGGAGAACAAAGATTTATTATCCCAAGGTGTCTCATGCAAGACGTGAGAGCACATTCATAGAGCTGCGTTGTTGTCAGAGGTGATTATACACCATTTTAAATCCACCACAAATTCCATCTTGTATCATTTTTGAATTATCCTGTTTTCACTTCTATATACCATGATCGTGAGTGAATGCCATAATTTTTTATTATTTTTTTAGTAATACTTAAAAGATAAGCCCCAAATATATTATTTAAGTTTTGCACAGTAGTGTAAAGAATCTACAAAAAAAAGAAAAAAAAAATATGAACACAGTACTATGAAAATAAAAACAAGGTTTTAGTGAGTAGAAAACATGCGCATCGATAAAAATGTAAAAATGAGAAAAATGACGTTAAAATTTGTAAAAGTGTATGATTTTTGAGACAGATTTAGAATTTAAAGCCCAACCTTCAGAACCAGATGGATCAATTCAAAAAAGTATTATACATATATACAAAGAGTGACAGTTAAATTCTCGGATTGCGTATGCCCTAGCCGTTAGGCTTAGTGTGAAGGGGTAAGAAATGGAATTTAGCTGACCTTGATCCTTTCTGGTGCTGGTAGCATGTTATATTCCATCCCTCTATCTAGTTCAGTTCGTTTTTCATCCGTGTTTGAGTAAGACGTTGTTGTCTCAAAGTGCCGCTATCGTGATAAACTTAAAATCGAGGTGCTCATTAATTTGTAATTTTTTGTGAAATTAAAAAAACAACAACCTCCAACTGAATGTTGAAAATTGTTAAAAGTGGTGTTTGGAGATAAGACTCACAAGTCAAATTTTGAATGACAACAGTTTTCGAAGATGGGGAATGTTTTGTTCGATCTGTGACACAAGAACCGGTCATGCTCTTTTTGTTTTTTTTTACTTTTTTAAGGGGACCTCAAACCAACGGAAAAACCAGTACTGCATTGGGGCCCGGGAGAACCCTTTAGAGAAAGAGGAGGGGAAAAACCAGATCTGTAAAGCAACAACACGTGTTTTGTCCAAGACAAGCCCGGGCACATTCCACCCCGAAATTTTTTGTGAACAAAGCATTACTGTGTCGAGCATCCCACTAAGGATTTACCTATAGACTTCAAAAGTTTTTAAAAAAAGAAAAACATTTTCAGTTTGTAGAAGAGGTGAAGGCAAAAACGACAACTTTCTGAAGATGGAAACACCTAATGAGTCACAGCACTGTTTTGAAAGGTGGAAAATACATATGCAGGTCTGTATTGGTAGGGAAGGGGAGTATTCGAATGAGACTAAAAGATATTTGTGTACTGTTCTCAATACAGGTTATTTTTAAGACTAGTCCGGTTATTTAACTGTCAATCGTTATTTATATTTTTATCCTGGGGAAAAAAAAAAGTAAACTATATCTAGCTTTGGTTGAAAAGGGGGGGCCCCCTAACTAAATTTGGGAATGTCAAATCGGAGGAAAAAGGGCCGAGATACGAGGAATTTCTTTTATTATTTGAGTTTCCCCCAATTTTGCTGACCCAACCAGAAATTTCAGCTTTTAAAAAGCATGCTTCAAACTTTTTTATTATTTATTAATTTCAGTGGCGCAACAACCCCTGAAGGCCAACCTCCCGCCCCCCTCAATACGTGAATTTTGGGCCCCGAGGTATGGCAGAGTTCCGGGCAGGGGTAGTTTCCCGCAAACCTCCAGTGTTAAGTTCCCAAGGGAGCTTGGTACTCATTTATCGACCCACTGAAGGGATGAAAGGCTGAGTCGACCTTGTCCAGCCCGGGGTTATTATCTTTTATTACTTTACATTATATTTAATATTCCCTGTTAGGTATAACTTATAATTATTTTTGTCTTAAGGGGATGAAACAAAATGTAAAATAGAAAAACCTAGAGGGAAAAATATAAAATTTGCCAGCTTTTTCAATTTTTTTTTGGCTAACAATGATTGTTACAAATAAGTATTTCTTACGTTTATATCTTTTTACACTTACATTCTAACAATCATTTAAAGTGTTATAGCAAGTAGAAAATTAAAAAAAAAATCTTTAAACAGAGCAAAAGTATAAATGACTGTTATTTTAGATATCAGTCTGTAATTATTACAAAAAAGTGTCTTCGTCGACATTTTACACTTCCTTTACACTTATATTCGAATATTTTTTTCATGGATATGAATCATTCAGAGGGTTATAACGAGTAGAATGAAAAAAAAAATTATCTTGAAACTCAACAATTTAAATGACTCTAACTCTGAACAATCGGTATGAAAAAGCTTTACTATGACTGCATGTATTTAATAAGTTAAAGAAAAATTTTAATGATAAGGAATGTCACCGTCATAATGCAGTCACGTAGGAGTATATTCCTTGCCGATTTCAATATACGAACATGATAACTATAAATGAGTTCAATGGACTCGACAACATGGTCAGTTTCCATTAAAAAAAAGGATTGGAAATTATGATATTTCATATTTTCTAAATATATTTTTAGTAATGTTTTTTTTATATATATCAGATTTGCTTATTTTTACAATATGTCTTACTGTATTTTGGAGACTTTTTATGGGTACCTCTAGAATAGTGTACAGTGGGTGATATATTAACGAACATAATTCGTTCCAAGACTATGTTCGCTATCCGAATTGTTCGTTAACCAATCATCGATTCACCATAGACTTCTATGTGAAATCGATTAATTCGTTCTGAGAGCCTAAAATTAAATTTTAAAATGTATAATTTAGTAAGTTTTTGAAAAATAAACATGTACATATATTCTGATATTAATCAGTACTTTTCATTTTTGCTTATGGGGCGTTAAAGAAACATGTCCACGCCGATTTGTTTTTTCCCTCTTTTTTTCTATCTTCCCTGAAATAATTAATAGTAATCGTTGTGAAAGTATCCCCAACCCTACTGACATAAGTTTGGTTTGGGTGCCATTCTAAGAGAACACTGCTCTGACTTCCTCCCACTTTTTAAAAGACCTTTAATGGCAGATGTCGGCATTGGTCCTCTTTCGTCTTCCTCTTGTTCAGAAGGAGGCACAATTCGCTGTATTTCTTGGTGTTCTTCAAAATTTCTTGGAGTTCTTCTGTCGTCAGTTCATCTTCATGTCCATTATGAGCTCTTCTATATCATCCTCGTTCACCTCCAATTCCAGATCTCTAGCAGTTGTCAAAATTTCATCCATAATTTCAGGGGTGTCTCCCTGATCACCTCCGAATATGGGTTCATTGTCCAAACACAAAAAATCTTTCTTGAAAGTGTTCGTTATTCGAATATGTGTTCGTTATCCGAACACAAAAATCTTTCGTGAAAGTGTTCGTTAACCAATCACCCACTGTATTTAAAGAAATACCATCAGCCTTAGAAATACCATTAGCTGAAAGCAGTGCTGATCCGGTAAGGATCAGAATTTCGACGCGACTATATGACGGACTTTAACTATTAGAATAAATTAAGGAAGTTAGAACTCTTAAGATAACATTGAGTAAAGTTAAGCTATTCGGATTTCATGCACTTATTCACACATAAGGTTTGAGCTATGTTAGGAGCTATTTACATCACTCTATAGTTTGCTTGTCTTGGAATGTTATCTTTGATCATAATAAATTGAATTTATCATGGTTAGTCTGGGTTACACTTCCACAGATTTATGTCGATTAGATGAGGGGGAAGCTTCCTCAAGGGGGGCTATTGCAAGTTCACTTTTAAGACATTACAATCCGCTTCAATACCCGTCGGTCTCTTTCACTGAGGTTTTATTTCCGTTCAGTATTTTACTTTGCCGAGCTTGTCTTGCCTCTAAAGTGCCATCAGCCAGATTTCTGTCTCTAGAAACGCCTAAAAGGTCGGTTTCACTTGCTCCCACTAGACGGGCTCCAACAATTTGACTTCTTTGAAAAACAATGAAGACTTATAAGACTTCACTAAAGCTACCACATACTAGCAGAATGTATATATTTCTATTTATAAAAAAAAACTGGTAGCTATTATTATATTTTAATGCTTACGAAGCACATTCAAAAATGTCAATTTTATCCACAGGTGTGTTTTCATTGATATAACCACCTCATTATATAAAAATTTATTAGTTACAATATTTGTGATCGTAAAATACGTATTTTGCATTTTAAAAAATTACGTGATTAAGAAGCAGATCTAATTTTTTTTATATTTTTTGATAATCGAAAAATAAAGCCCAACAAATGTGGTTTTTATCTAAGCATGGATTCATAATAAAATATATGTTTCTGGGATAATCAGCTTTTTGCTGTGTCCTTTTTTTAGTTATATAACACTTATTTCCTTTTAACTTCAATATAAAATTTTTAATATACAAAGAGAGTTATATATTATAACACTATATTGTCGTTATTCCATTTCAAATAATGAAACGTCTCAATATTTTAAATTCCTTCCCTCTCCTTTGCAGTTCACTTTCTAAATGATTGATTGTTTTTTTACATCACACTTCAAGGAAACATGAGGGTTATTGCTATAGAAACCTCGCAGCTTTGTATCTGGGCCAAGTAACGAGTAGCCCTCCTGGAAAATTTCCATGGGGCCAATGTGAGGACTTTGAGCTCCAACATTTTTAATGATCTTCCTCTTTCTACAAGGTAAGTCCTTTTGTGAAACCAGGACTTGAACCCACGAAAAAACATCTCCTGTGACGATCATGATCACTTTTCATCTGTAAACTACAATTAATTCTACAAGTAATTCGAGCACACCTTTGCAGGTGCACACACCTTTGTGTGTGGGCTGTTGTCACAGAGTTAATGAGGGCACCATACAAACTCCTAAACTATCACATAGTGAGGTTCTATAGGTTGTCAAAATCTCCCTTCAGTATTTTGAACAACGAAGTGTGTTGGTAATGGACATATTATTCTTCTAATGCCTTTCAGATAGCTACAAAACGCAGAGAAAGTACAAAGACAAAATAGGATATTATGTGTATCTCTTAAAACAACCACCGAAGTTTTTGTGTCACACAACTTATATACAGCCAGTGCTTATATAAAATTTATGTTTAAAATGATGCTTGGAGGTGTGTCTGATCAGACAAATTACTGCATATTATTAATATATATTATATATATATAGTAAATGCTAATTTTCAATTCCTACTATATTCGCTCACTCTCTCTACATATTTATTTATATATTTATCTTGTTCAAATTTTCAATCGGTAATAAAATACTTTATATTCATCCAATCAGGTTCAAATATTTTTTTTAAAATTTGTAGTGGATGACACTTGATGTTAATACAGTTTTTCAAATATTAATTAATTAATTACTGGTTTTGACGCAAACTTAGATTTGTCTCTACAATTGTAACAATGTAACTGTTAAAACAAAGATAAAAGTTGGCGTTGAAAACCTGTTTTTCAGCCCAACTAGCCCTACCGGGTGTGCATTGTTACAACAATGCAGAAAAATCATGCTCTTTTTCAATTCTTGATATCAGTTCACTCTCTCCCTATGTATATATTTACTTATATATACATATCTTATTCAAATTTTCAATCGTAATAAAATACTTTCTATTCATCCATTCAAAGTAGGAATTGACTTAAAAGTTTTTTTTATATTACTTGCTTTTCATAAAATACGTACTTTTCCTTTGTTAAAGGGTACCTAGGTAGTTTATTTTCTGTTTTATTCTCAAGCAAAGAATACACATAAGTACAGTACAATATTTTTTGAGGAAACACTCGTATTTATTCTTTTTTAATTTTAGGCAAACTCTGCGATCTTTCGGTCCCCATTAGAACGAGTTTTCGTGAATATTGTATACTTTTTTTTCATTTAACAAATAAAAGCTGATGTTCTTCCAGTTTTAAAGAATACAGAACTGAAGATCAATTTTTCATTTCTACGTCATTGAACGAATAAATAATCAAAGATTTTTTTTTTAAATAAAAAGGTCGTATTTCTGAAAGTACAAAACAAAAAAGTAACGAGTAAGTATCAATTTTCTTGAACACATATAGGTTAATAAAATTAATTTTCTTCCAGGTAATGTTCATCTTATTTCCACAGACATACTATATATTCTGATGTATGTCATTTTTTAGTGATGAATCGATTGTGTGGCTATATGCAAGTCATGTTCATGATACAAACTTTGAAGAAATGTATTACCATGTTCATTATTTGATTATTTAAGCTTATTTTTCAAAATTTCAGATGCAAAATTAGCGTTTCTCAATCTATGAGTGCGCCTCCCTAGGGGGGCGTAATAACTTTACAAGGGCGGCGTCAGCATATAGAAAAATCTGAAGCAAAAGATTATTTAAAAATTATTAATTTACTGAAAGTAAACAAAGTACTTTCCGACATAATAGAAAAATTAAATTAACATTTACACTGATACAATACACTTAAAAATGTATCAGCTCTGCACAGTGCACTTTGAAATTAATTTAACAATACTAAGTTAAGGACAAGTTTAATAATTACCAGTGAACCCATGAGCTTGTCATATATAAAATTATATTCAAAAATTAACCCTTTATTTTGATAATTTTCTTTTGTACACTTTATAATTAATCCCTTAACTGCGGATTAAAAGTTACGCGATTCACTCTCCAAGGCCACCGTTTTCAACATAATGCGTGTATGCGATGTATTGGGGGTATAAAAAGAAATAAATATAAGTAAAACCTTCTCCGAAATAAATAAATACTTCGCACACACTGTCAAGGTTCTTTTACTGCATTCCAAAGCCTTCGGAATAACTTAATGAATAGCTGTGCACAGAGAAGATTGTACTTTGGAAAAACGTATATATACGTCAACGCTTTGGCTAAGGGGGAAGTTTTTACGCCTTGGGGCATAAAAAAAAATTCAATTTTTAAATTTTAGTGTCAAAGTATAGTATATTTAATTCAATAAATTATTATTTATATGGAAGGATGCGATGAAAATTATGGTTCAATATTGTGTCGCAGATATTGAAAGTTTGAGAAGCACTATGCTAAATTCATTCTGTCAGCATGTATATCAACTTAAGCAAATATTTATTTCTCTTTGTTAATGTCTAAGTGAAATTTTGAATTCATAAACTCTTTTTTCTAGAAATCTGAATTAAAATAATTGCGATAATTATCGATTAATTCTGGGTGCCGAACCTCTAAACTACGATTTTAACAGATGTATTAGTAAATGAGTAATAAGTGGAAAGATAGCGGGAAAAGAGTTTAGATTTCCAGAAATAGTAATAAAAAATCATTAAATGAATTTAAATGTTTCAAGTGATTAACTTTAAAATATTTGCTTTAGAAAATGTGGAAGAATAAATCAAATTCTTGATTCTTTTAATGATGAGATGTTAGGTGACAATTTTACTTCCAAGTACTTTTTCGTGTACCATTATTGTTTGTATTTGATTTGTAATGGTTTTTTGACTAACAAAGAATTTTTCAAAAAAATGAAGTACTTTGAAAAGTATTCTTGATTCTAAAAAACATAAGTGAAAAAATTTCATACATTTCCTTTAAACTGTTTAAAAACAATTTTAGAAAAAAATATGTGTGTGAGGATATTTTATGTATATTGATTTATTGTTTCAGCAACTTTTTTTTGCTATAATACACTATTTTCAATTATAATTTTAGTACTTACACTCTGTTAGCTATATATTTACTCTGAGTATATCATCTTTGAAGTCCAGTGGCTGAGTGGTAGTGTATTGCTCTTCCACGCCACAGATCCGGGGTTCAAATCCCAGGCTGGGCAAGGTCGACTCAGCCTTTCATCCCTTCAGGTGATCGATAAATGAGTACCATGCTGCTTCGGAACTGGGGGTTTCGCGTCAGACTGACCACTTGACCGAAACATCTGCACATGCACCCCAGCACCTAAAGTCACATAAACTGAGATAGGCACAGTAGGCCCTGATACTCGTGGGCTGTTGTACCACTGAGTTCAGTTTACATCTTTGAGTAAGCCATCCAATAAATTGTTACAAATTGAATAACATATATTTATTATTTAGAGAGAATAATGCAAAAAATTCTATATGTAAAAGGAAATAGAAACCAAAAAAAATATGAAATAAAAAAAATTCAAAACTTTAACAAACTCTGTTCAATACAATACAAAAAAAAAAAATGAAAATAAAATACTTTTAAAAACTTTTAG
>BMAV01022574.1:0-11412 GCA_019973955.1 Trichonephila inaurata madagascariensis
TAAAATCATAATATCAAAATGATTTATAACAAGGGACTAAAAGATAAAAGAAATTAATATTACCAGCATCTTTTGGGATCATCTTGTATTCTTAAGTAAGATACTTGGGGTAACTCAGTTGCGCAGGATAGGATTTGTTTTTCAATATGTCCCAAGCAAAGGGCGTTTTCCTTGTACTCTGTTCGTAATAAAGAGAAAAAAGTTCAGTTGAAATTTGGATCTGTAATATACAAACATGAAAAAGATGGAACTTTTTAATTACCATAAAATACAGCGTATGAAACGCTCCTATACTTTCAAACTGAAATATACGCGTGCAATTCTCTTATGTTTTGTTCAAGGTATTATTTCAAGAATTTAGAGAAAATAGTATACTATAAAACCATTATGTTTATAAAGAATGTTATTTCTTTAAAAAAAAAACAATATTTTGATATATATATATATATATATATATGATGTCTAATTTTTCTACGTTCATCTGTTTTTTAATAATTTTTAAAGCTTTCATTTTTATACCCAGCCTATAACACGCCCCGTAAATTTTTATCTTATTTTTCGTGTTCGAAGTGAGAGTTGTACGTTGGATTTTACGGTATATTTACCGTATAATACGTACTCTCTTTTTGGAATAAACCTGAAATGTACATGCGCAATGCTGTTATGTTTTGAAATTTATTCGAGGTATTATTCCAAGCTTTAGAAAAAGTATGCTTCTATAACTACAACCTTTTAAGTTCAGAAGGAATATGTGTCTGACATTTCTTTTAAAAAAAAACGATAGTTTTATATATATAGAAGTCTAATTTTCTTTCTGTTCGTCTTTGTTTTATTTTTGAAACTATCATTTTCATACCAGGCGTATAAGTTACACTCGCAAATATCGATATTTTTTGAGTAAAAAGTGCGTATTATGTGCCGGATTTTACGGTAAATATACCTTATACAATTATTAAAGATGGTGCTTTACGAAATTTTATCTCATATTAACAAAATTTCGCCTGTAAATGTAAATTATTTAATTTTGGAGGTCAATAAAGGAAGAATTGTGGCTTCACGTCATTCATAACTAATAATATCTAATGCTTGGAAAAAATATTAACACTTGTAAATTCAAAATATTCTCACAAAAAAAAACAACTTTTTTCTTATAAAAAAAAATTAGCGATATTGCGAAATTTTAATCAAATTAATCTTTTTACCTTTAATAAAAAAAACCATAATAAAATTGTAAACAAACAGTAATACCCTTAACTTACATGATAGGTGGGACTGAGTGAAGTTGCATTCGCGTAAGTCGGAGTATGATTTCGCATAGAAATACATACAAATTATATTCAGTTGGGGACAGAGGTGAAAGAAAATAATTTAGAAAAAAAAAATGTCTGATAAAATAGATAAAGCAGACAGAAATTCGCAAATCGTTTTATTTAGATTGAAGTTATTAGATGTAGAAGATTTCATAAAATCTGACAAAGCAATCTGCCTTTTCAAAGATTTGTTTTTTCTCCCGAAAAATTTCCTCGTAGCATACTAATGAATGTTTTATTTTATGCTTTATTGAAAAAATACGCTCATCGTTAGAGTCTATACTTTCTAAAATTTTTGTAACACTTTTTTTTCAATTAAACTGAAGCTTTCTGTCAAATTCCCAACCGCAATTCGATCTTCTGATTAAACTGGGTCTAAAGACTCAAGTTTTCCAATGTCTTCTTCTTGCTCATGCATTTCTATGAGCTCATCCATTGTCAGCTCTTGATTGTAGGAATCCAACAGATCATGAACGTCGTCATTATCCACTTCCAAATTTATTTGTCTGGCAAGATCGACAATTTCTGCAATCACATTACCAATTTCAGCAAATTTACCACACACAATTCTTTTTTTCTCAACCAAAAGAGGAATCGACGAGATTTTAATCACGTAACTCTCTGAGTTCGCGTAAGTCGGGTAACGTAGCTCGAGGTATTACTGTATTTTAATCTCCACTTTTTTAATTTAAAAAATGCATTTGAGATAAGATTTCTTAAAAAAACTTCAGACATAGCTGGACTAAAGCTGAAGTATCTCGAACACAGCTCCCGTATTTGACTCCACGTTTTTCTTCCGCATGATTAGCATATGACTAGAGACGTATTAGGATCGCTAAGAAAACGGAGATATTCCTCGCCATTTCGCCAAGTAATTCTACCAACCGCAGCAGATGGCAATGTTATGATTAGTTTTTTGGTAGAAGGTTTACTTTTGTTTTCATGTGCTTTTAGAACGCTGAGTGTTAACGTCAAATGAGTCTCGTAAAAATGGCTAAGAGTAATGAGATCATTCGAGACTAGACAGGAATTTTATAAACATTCGGTAATCCAAAATATATATATATATAGGTTTGCTAAAAGGGATAATTCTCCCGATGATGTCTTGATGTGTTGTTCTCAAGAAGGATATGAGATCTCATATGCTACAGGAACTAACAAGTGAGTACAGTGAAATACGATTAACGCAAAAACGTTTAAGACGAAATATCGGTTTACACGAAATAATACAACGGTCCCAACAAACTATTACGGTTTTTCATGCATTTTTCTTCTCTCAATACGAAACAAAAATAGCTTAAAACAAAAAGTTTCCTTTCGGAATGAAAAATAGGAAAACATAAATTAAAAGATTTTGGAAATGAAAAGAAGGTGGTTTCACATTATTTTCTGTGTCTTTGGGATTTCCCCTTTGACATTGGAAAAATTCACTAAGTAGATCAGTGGTCTTAAAACGTTTTTGAACCCGAAGTTCTACAGGCTTTCCCGGACTTCATTCTAATCTCTGTTTATATCACAGTTATAATATACAAAATTATCCTCCCTTTAAATTCCCCTTTTTTTAATCCAACCTCTGGACCCTAAATATTTTTTATCTCGCGGGGAAATTTTACCACCTTTAACTTGATTTTATCCATACTTAAACCTCAATGACGGCTTTCTTCTTTTTCTTCAGTTCACGCGTTTAAAACCCAGACTAGCATAATCACTTCCCAATAGGTCATACGTTTACGTTAAACTTCTTTTTTTAAAAAGGTTTCTAATTTGATGTTCATTTCGCTTCAGTTTTGGGTTGGGAATTTTTTTTTTTCCCCCGGGCCCAAAGGGAGATTTTAGTAAAAAATGCGATCAGTCCCCCCAATCCCTGCGTTAGAAACTGAAAATTTTTTTCTAAAAATAAGTTTTTTTTTCAAATTTTTAAAACTTGTATTATAATACAAAAGAATAAAAAGGGGTTTTATTTTTTTATATTTTTTTACTAGTTTTAAATATTTTTTTGTGTATATCCTTTCCACGAGATAATTTTTTACTGTTAGGCAATATCCACAAAACAAATAGTTTTCAATGGGGAAAAACCTTTGACATTTTTGAAAAAAACCACAAAAAAGAGAAAAACATCTCGACCTATCAACAATGTCAAAACTCTTTTTCAAAAAAGCTCCAAAATTTTATGTTGTGATTCATGCAAAATACACATATTTCTCTAAACATTTTTTAAAATTTTTCAGAACAATTTTAAAGTGAAAAATATTTTCACCATAAAGGGAGCGCTTCTAAACTGTGGGGGGGACCCCCCCCGGGGGGGGTGCCCAGGAGAGGGGCGTGAGCATATTGAAAATGAAACCAAAAAAATTTTTTTTAAAAAAAGAAATTTATTGACGTAAACAAAAAACATTCTGACATAATCAAAAATAAAAATAAAAACGTTTTCAATGATATAATACACTTATAAATCTATAGTATGAATGCATTTTATAAGCAATTTAACATTACTAAGTTATATATGTTTAATAATTACCCGTGACCCCCTTTTTTTATAAAATATATGCAAAAAATTTAATCTTATCTTGTGATTTTTTGATTTATAATTAATTCCCAACAGCCGATTAAATGTGACGGTTCGTCCCCAAGCCACCATTTTTCACGTATGGGCCCCTATGGTGTATTGGGGGGTAAATAAACAAATCCTCTGAAATAAAAAAATCCTTCACAAACACTGTAATGTCCTTTTTAAAGATTCCGGGCCCTTTAGAATAGTTTTTTTGGATAGCGGAACAGAAAAAACGTATTTCGGAAAGACGTATATATACGTCACGGGGGAATTTATTCATCGGCTGGGAGGCGTTTTATACCCGGTTTTACTTAAAAGGGGGAAAGTCGTATTGTAATTTTTTGAGTCAAAAATGTTTTATCGAATTCAATACATTGCTAGCTGGAGGGGGGGGCGCGATGAAAATTATGATTGAATATTGGGTCTCGAGTATTGAAAGTTTGAGAAGCACTGCCATAAGGGGCTATAAAACAATGTATAGAAATAAATTAAGCTCAGAATATGAAATGCGATTGTAGTAAATTTCAATAGGCCTAGACTTCGACAGTTTGTTTGAAAAAAAGTAAGCACATATCCCAGTTATTAAATAATGCATGGATAAGTGACACTTGGATCCCAGATTAATATTATTAATAAGTAAATTATATTATAAAATTTTCAATAATAGATGCAACGCTTTTTTTAATTGCCTTTACAAAAAGTACCTATAACATGTAAATCTGCTTTAAATATTATTTTAAGATATATTCTTCTAAGTGTGTGTGGGGAATAGGGTTCCCTCGAAAACACTTTCTAGTTCTAGGGGTTCGATGAATTGAAAAGACCACTGCAGTAAATGGTGACTATATTTGTACAGCCCAAATTATCGCAAAGACATTTTTGAGTTTGTTCAAAGCTCAAAAAACATCATTGATACCATTGGTTCCGATGGCAAAAATGAAATGAATAATGCAACTCTTGTTCCCATGGCATCTGAAATGAGAAGCCTTCATGAAAAGATAATGTGCATTCCAATGGTGAAATGAGTTGCAAAATGGACGACATCGAACAATTTGTTGACGATTAGATGCTAATGGAGAATTCAAAGAAAAATATCAGATTAATTTCCAAAACCCGGATAAATGTTTTGTCTTGCAAAAAACTTGAAAATTTAGTTAATTTTTCATTACTGTATTAAATATCATTAAGTTCTTTTAAATGTTTTTGTTTCATTGATTTTTATTAAATGCATACCCATATACATATGTATGTGAATAAAATGTACTCTAATTCATTTAATTTTGTGGAATATATATATACATTTTGCAATATCTTTTAACATGAAACTCTTTAACACTAAAAATATTTCAGTTCCCTCATTCTCGTGTTAAGCGATTTTCACTCTATTTGTAAAGTAACTGAAATAGAGTGACATGAAATACCTATTTGAATGAAAAGACATATATTTGATTGGTTTCTGAGTACGGAGTTGTATAGTTAATTAATAATTACCTTGACAATTATTATACACTGAAAAAGTACTACTATCGTCTTATGAACAAAGCTTCAATCTTAAAATGATTGATAGCTTCAAAAGGAATCAGCTCTTTTAGAAGTAGCTACATGTAAATATCCTATTATCTAGTGGAATACATTTGCGAAAAATGTTTTAATTTGTATGAGTACATAAATTCAAGTAGCTACCATTAAAAAAAGTCAAACTCCTTTAAGAGGTGTTAGAAAGCTAAAATCTTATTTTTTTGACAATTTGAGATTTTTACATTTTTAATTGCGAAGAATTTAACCTTTCTAAAAATACCTTACATTAACCTCTAGGGTAATTAGAAGCCCTTAAAACCTATTTTTAAATAATCGTTGAAACTGGGCCACGCTCATTTGAATGGCGTAAAATGTAAAAAAGTACTTCGTTTTGTTTTAAAGTTGAACGTCTGATATAACCCAAAAACATGTATTTTTTTATTGCAAATTGAGCCTTTTTTTTTTTCTTTCCAACCAATAGAAGTCTCATTGTAAAATTTAAAAAAAATTTTTCAAAATGAAATTTTTTTGATGTGCGATGCCCTGGAAACTCTTTCCAGGTATGTAAATTTTTATGATATACTTATAATAATGTCAAAAATATACTAAAATGAGCTTTTGTAAAAACTCAAAAATGTATTTTACAAATTTTTATGTAAAAAAATGGGTCAAATTCCAATGTTTGATTCTATTTCATAAATTTTTAAAAAAATTAAAAATTAAAAAAAGTTCATTTTAGTATAGTGAGAAATTACTTTATTTTTTTAAAAAACGCAGTACATAAAACGATTTGAAAAAGTTACATCGCCCAATTTCTTGTCAATAAAAGAGAAAAGAGGGTTTTAACTCTTTTAATTATTTTTAGCAAAAAAGAAAAAGTAAGTGTTCGGAAAGGGATCTTTTTTTTTCAGGAAATGAATTCATAAATTAGCAAAAAGTTTTGGAAGAAAAATAAAGAGTAAAGAGTTTCAGATCCATCGAAGTACTTCGAATGAAACTCTGGATACTTACAAACCGTAATACACTGCCACCAAAGAAATACACATACGCGAAGGTTTTTAACTGGAAAAGATAATGAATGGATCAATTAAAACCACGGGAATAGCCAAAAAAAAAAAAGAAATGGAAAATGAAAGCAACAAAAAATAAACATTGGTACGTTAGGGGTGCGATGGGCAACTGTTACGATTGTATCATTTATTTTGAAATATTATGTCGTGATAAACGACTCGTGTGTAGTGCTGATACTAAAGCAAGAGACAGCATTATGGGGACGATTCTTTCATTAAGATTAATAATGCACGAATGCTCTAAGAAAACTGGGCTTCAAAAATTTTCCCGCGGGGTTTGGGATCCCCCGGGGGGCCCCACTAAAAAAAAGATATCCAGCTTCCGGGGGGTACTAGGGCTGTGAAAACTTTCCGCAGCCCATTAGAAATAAAAAGAATGTTAAGTAATATACTGTTAAAAATATTTAAAATGAAAAATATGTGTATCGTTTATTGCTTTGTTTATTAAATGTGAAAAAAATAAAGTCGAGTAAATTACGAAATTGCTTATTTCATGTTTAAAAAAAAGCATGTTTTGAGCTTATTGCACAAATAATACATACTATTTTGTTTTTACAGGTTTTATTTTTTCTCCTTGCATTTTAAGTTCACATTTAGAATGATAGAGTTACAGTGGGTGATCGGTTAACGAACATAATCCGTTCCAAGACTGTTCGCTATCCGAATTATTCGTTAACCGAACATCGATTCACCATAGACTTCAATGTGAAATCGGTTAATTCGTTCTGGAGACCCTAAAAATTAAATTTTAAGAAATGTATAATTTCTTAGTAAGTTTTTTAAAAAATAATACATACATATAGTCTTGCATATTAATCAGTCCTTTTCATTTTTTGCTTATGGGGCATTGAAGAACATGTTCAATGTAGATTGCTTTTCTCTCTTTTTCAGGATTTTCTGGAAGTAATTAATAACATTGTCGTTGTAAAGATCCCCAACCCTACTGACATCAGCTTGGTTTGGGTGCCATTCTAAGACCATTGCTCTGACATCCTCTCACTTTTTCAAAAGATCTTTAATGACAGATGTCGGCATTGGTCCTCTTTCATCTTCCTCTTGTTCAGAAGGAGACACATTTCGCTGTGTTTCTTGGTGTTCTTCATTCAAAATTTCTTGGAGTTCTTCTGTCGTCAGTTCATCTTCATGTCTCATTATGAGCTCTTCTATGTCATCCTCGTTCACCTCCAATTCCAGATCTCTAGCAGTTGTCAAAATTTCATCCATAATATCTGGGGTGTCTCCCTGATCACCTCCAAATATGTGTTCGTTATCCAAACACAAAAATCTTTCGTGAAAGTGTTCGTTATAACCGATTTGTTCGTTAACCGATCTGTTCGCTAACCGATCACCCACTATACTGTATTGGCGAGTTAAATAATGATAAATTGATAAAAATAGCTAAATTGTCCGATTTTTCAATATTTTAAGAAGGGAAGGAGGAGTGATATATTTTTATTTGAAAATATTTTGTCTTTTTACATAACAAGGCAAAAAGGAATTCTTCCATGGCATAATGATCGAAAAAGAACCCATTTCTGTGCAACCTAATAAATAAATACGTGTATCTCTTAAATATATATCTGCGATCTTGATCAGTGGTTCGTAAACTGGTCCGTGGACCCCAGGGGTTCCCAGCGCCTTTCTAGGGGGACCGAAAGGTCTCATTTAATGTTAAGATTTCCCTTTTTTACTCACTCTTAAAGGCCTAGTACAGGGGTGGGCAGACTTTTCGAGGGCACTAGCGCGCTTATCTTTGGATTGCGGTATAAGTGGCGTAGGTATGGTGGGCTAGAAGAAGGTCTACAATACAGTAGAACCTCCATTTTAAAAAGTCCTACTTTGCGAGATTTTTCCTGGAACCAAGAATATTTTACGATTTTCTTCCTAAAATAACATCCAAGTAGCGGTTTCAATTTAACGAAATTTTCTCTTGTGATTCGATTTTTTCCTCCGTATATTAAAAATATTTCCAGACCTTTGTATGATGAAATAATAATTAAATCTAAATGAAAGCGAACCCCCCTCCCCAATATGTCTCTCCAGTCTATTTGTCGATCGCGATCGACTTAATGCCCACCCCGGGCCTATTATCAAAAGGAAAATGTGCCATTCTAGACTAGGTCCCTAATTGGTTACTGGAATAGATCACTAATTAATATAGTTAAGATCATTATTTATTTATTTGAAATTAGTATTTTGTAATATTTTTTATGTTTATTGTTGTTTTACTTTTTTTCCTTAAAGAGAAAAAAATAGAAGCATTGATGTCTGTATAAGAAGTAGAGGCAGTCTTAGGATTATTGAGGAACCTCAGCCATGTGTTGGGAGTCGGGGTGGGGGCTCAAAATCTCTGTGGAGTCCGCGATGTGAGACTTATACATAAGGAGGGGAGCACGGCGATCGAAAATTTAAGAACCGCTGATCAATGTGCGACAGGGCTTTATCGCGTCTTCAATTAAAACCTCTTGGGAAATCTTTGAGGCCAGAATGGCAATTCTTTCCAACCAACTCAAGAAGAGAACGCGATTATGCAGATTAGGAATTGTGTATATATTGGAGCTTTAGTATTCGCGTGAAGTTCTATGAGGAGGTCTAATAGTGCTAGCGAAGTTCTAAGAAGGAGAGTTCTATGAGATTGAAGCCACAGGAGATCGTCTATTTACCGGAGCAAGTTGGATCAAGGATTATATTGACGATATAAGGACTGGTAGCTGTTCGCCGTGGATTATCGGTAAGAAAGATTATATTAAACTTTAATACTAGAGCGGATTCTAGTAAAGTCAGGAAATCATCTATAAGTATAGATTCGGTGGTTTATTGCGCTATTTGTTAGAATTGCTATTTATGTCTCATCGCTCCTGATCATAAGCCTCCTAGACTTGTGTTGCTTTGCTGAATATAATTTGAGATAGCAATAAACTAATTTTAGTATGGAATCTCTAAGTGGTCAATCTTTTACCCCCTCAAACTTAGGTCGCGTGTATGATGAAGAGATAATACCCATAGCCCATGTTACTCAACCAAATTAGCTCTGAAGATAAATAAACTATTTTAGTGTTTATTCACAGACAGATAAGTTTAATGCTTTGGACAAGCGGCCTATTCTTTTCAAATACAAAATTATGAAACTAAAACAATTGGCACCACATGGGTCAACAAATATTTTTCGCAGACCGACAGTTTAGAAACACAGATCTAGATGACCCGATAAAGAAAAGTTATATTATAATTGGATGAAAAAGAAATTAGGAGTAGGTAAAAATCTCTTAAAGTGCGTCACACACGTGCTGACGAGTGATAACTTTATGAGGTAGAGCAGTGGTTTTCAACACCCAGGTCGCAGACCGGCTCATAGCTCAAATGGTACCGGGCCACCCAGGGAACATCAAATAATTTTTTCCATTTTATTTACTGCGGTGTATTTCTCTCGGGTTTGAGTGACTTTCCATGGCAATCATTTTAGATACCATGTTAAATTACTTTATATTCATTTTTTGGTGTAATTATATTTTATTCTGAAGGCATATTTAAATACAGTTAAATAAAAATTATGAAATGAAAACGGTCTAAAATATAAGCAATCAACGTCTTACTCTCAGTGGGCCGTGGTAAAATTATTAAAGGTTAATTGGTCTGGGCGTTAAAAAGGTTGGGAAGCACTGCGGTAGAGGAAATATCTTAAGGTATCCGACTACGTTCGGAACCATGATTTTAAAAAAGCGCATAAATGGATAATTTTCATGATATTTAGTGTCACTTAGATTAGAATACATGTATAAATTTGTTTTAAGGACATTATGACAAAAAAATATTTAAATACAATATTTTGGCAAAAAATTAACTTAGAATAACCTTTTTCCAAAATGTTTTCCTTTTGTAAAAAATGCTTCTATTGTATTAATATTTTGCCTGTATATATCTCAGACCTCTGTACAGAGGCTCAACTAGGATTTTTGAAAAATTCACATTATTTTCAGAGTTACAACCATTTGAAATAATGATCTGCGTATTTTCTTAAAATTTCTCCCTTCTGTTTTCGTAAAACATGGATAAACCGACTTCCAAGTTATGCGTTTCTAAAATTCTTGTTGAGCCTCATTGCAGAGGTCTGAGATGAATACAGGCAAAATATTAATACAATAGAAGCATTTTTTACAAAAGGAGAACATTTGGAAAAAAAGTTATTCTAAGTTAATTTTTTGCCAAAATATTGTATTTAAATATTTTGTCATAATGTCTAAAACCATTTATACATGTATTCTAATCTAAGTGTCACTAAATATCATAAACAGTATCCATTTACACGCTTTTGAATAATCACGGTTCCGAACGTAGTCGGATACCTTAAGATAAGGATGTATATAAAACTCAGAGGCTATAATTTGGGCTAAACAAACAAGGCTTAACATTAGATGGGCCGCAAAAACTATCAATATTCATAGAAACGTTGATTTATTTCAAATAATACATTATAATAAACATATATAAAAGAACAAGGAAATCTAATGTTTTCGTCCTGACACTTGGCATCTCTTCTCTGCTATTTTTCCTATTTCGGAAGAAATTTTGATTATTTATTATTGTGTGCCAACATACTGGCTGGGCTGCAAAAGTGTTCGTTGAGGGCCACGAGTTTGATATCCATGTCTTCGGGGTTGTAAATATTCAAACTCCTGACCTAAAAAGTACACGACGAGATACTATACAGCAATAAATGTTTGTAATTTGTTGTTTTTTTTGCTAATTGTAGTATTAAAATAATAGCGGTTTAAAAAAAAAGATTTTGAAACGTTAGATAAATTTTTTTTAAACCAAAGTTTGATATTTTAGTCGAAATTGCAGTCTTTTACGTTGCAGAATACACAAGAGGTCGTAGATTCCGTTTTTTTTCCATGTGACATACTATTTATAGATATTTCAAAACTTACTTTCAGTGATGTTTGAACCAGGTGGACACACATTT
>BMAV01022575.1:0-35032 GCA_019973955.1 Trichonephila inaurata madagascariensis
TACTTTTTTTTTTAAAATTCAAAAAGTGCGGCTATTTTTAATTAATGTATGTATAATCTAACAGAAATCATCCTTTTATTCGACAAACTCATTCGTGCTTGTAGAAAAGAAAAAGCGATTCATAAATCAATAATTGAATAATAAAGCTGTTTCATCATTACAAATAAAATATCCTCAAAGTAAAGGCATTATTTATAATATTGTGATTGTTATGATAGCATTATATTCAAGCATGAGATCTTTGCATAAATTTATATCAGAGTATATGTTTAAGCAGGCATAAATAGATAACTTTCATTTTTATAAATTAAATATTTGCCATCCCCCCTTTATTCCAGTGCCCAGTAGTTTTTCGAAGCGGGGAGGGGGGCTGTGTTATATACGTGTTCATCGGATTTTTATTTCTCTAAAGATGACTGAACGACTTGAAAAGAGATACTGCATCAAATTTTTTGTCGAATGCTTGGTGATTTTCCAAGTGAAAAAATTCGTAAGATTCTGCAAGTGTTTCAAGAGACGATGCTATAAGGGTCATACAAATTAAGGGGAGGTTTTTAATCAATTCAAAAGTAGCTCCACGTCGGTAGAGAGTGACAGCGTTCTGAGAGGCCTCAAATCGCTTGCAATGAAGCTTATGTTGAAAAGCCCGAAAATCTGATAATGAAAGAATCGTCGTTTAACTATGCGACATACTGCTGAATCAGTTGAGATCATTAAAGATTCTCTGCAAGTAATTTTGTGTGATTATGCGCAGAACGGCTAAGAAATTTGTTCCCAAGCTTCTGTAGGTGGAGCAGAAAATGTCTCACAGTAGCACAGAGTCTACTGGACCCTATCAACACTGAACCTGGCTTCTTCCGACTTCAAGCTGTTCCCGAAAATATAAATGCCATTTATATCCCGTTTTCAGAGTAGAGATGAGATAAGGCAAAACACGACGGCGGAGTTGAGTACCATTCCAAAAGAAGCCTTTTAGAAGTGTTTTCGACATGGAAGGAATGCTGGGCTAATTGTGTGAAAGCGTAAGGGGCCTACTTAGAATTTGATTAGGATCCTAATCCTGCAATGAAACTAAAACATTTTTTCTGGCCAAAGATCAGATACTATTTGAACAAACCTTGTATATATTAATGTTTTAGAATTCGTATTCAACCAGTCGAGTTAAAAAAAAATGGATTAATTAAAATTATAATAAATCTTCCCGCAGAATTGTAAATGATTAATTTCACTGTTTTGAACCCTGACCGAGTGACACCTGAAATGGTGCCTAACGCAACATACAATGTCCCATGACTATTTTCAATCCTTGTTGAATTTCACATTCAAGAGCCTTAACTATTCCATACTGTTGTTTTCAATGGCTTGCACCATTCCAACTAGGACGAATTAGAGTTAAAAGTCCTTAAAGTTCGAGAAAAAGTATTAGCCTAATGATATCCTCCCCATCCGACTATAATTCTCCAATGCATAAGAAACGTTTGTTATTTTTAAAACCCAAACGTACACTATTGGGCGAGATCGGGAAACGCATGGTCAGGAAAGGTTGGGAACACGAAGACAAAAAAATAGGAAGGCGGGTCTTGTACAACTAGGTATTCTCCAGTGGAAATATAAGTCCAGAAGTTCGTCAAAGAAAGAAAGGAAGGGCAACACTATGAGTCGTAGAATTTCGTCAAGGTATCCTGTTCTGTAAAGGAGTTACGAATGGCAAGAAAATGGGTCCGACTGTCAAATGAAATGGTGCCTCATGCCATAATTTGTAGTTGCTAGATTATGTGGTGGACGACAGCCAGATGAGTATCTAATCCCAGTCCTGGACGTCTCAAGACATGTCTTCGCTGGTCATCGGAGTTCAATTCAACAATTTTTCTCTAGTCAGTGAGATTCCAGGTTGAATATGCACAGTACTGCAAATACTCCTAGTGGTGTGCAATAGTACAGGGAACTCAGCTTAAGGGCTTCCGTGACTTCAGCCCTCGTTCGCTGAGCTGCCTGAGTTGCTAATTGCTGAAATGTCTGTTCTATAAAAGACTGCTCTAAGGATTTTTCAATCAAATAAAGATAGAAAAAATTGCTAAGCCTCTGATGTGCAGTTTTGTCAAAAGATCATGGCAAATTTTAACTGATTTATCGGATCATTTAAATATATCCTGTATTTATTTATTTATTTAAATATATTCTGAGAATGTTGTGAGATAAGATTCGGAATAAACTAAATGTTTAAAAATATAAACATTTATTTAAATTTTTTTTTTTATTCTGCGCAATTTATTAGTACCATCTGCTTATTATATAGCTGCAGAAAATCCCGTATGTACTAATTTTAAGGTCGATGTTATGCAATCAGGAACAAATTTTTATTTAGAAAATCTGTATTAGTATTTATATTTCTACTCCATATTTACTTCATATATTATATTACTGATTTTTGTTTATGATATCACAATAATTGCAAAGAAAAAATGTTTACTTAAACTTTCTAAATTACTTTACGCCATTGCATTGTCGGTGAAGATTGTAATATCGGTAAGAATCTTAAAGTTCAAAGTATTTAAGAAAATAAATTTGAATCACACACAATTCTATGCTTTTAAAACAAATCGAAATGACGCATTCTTCTCCGAAAGAAAAGTGCCCTTTTTTTAACTTATCCATCAAACGCCTTCTCAAAAAAAAAAAAATGAGGGCGTCGAGTTTCAACAGACGCGTACCGGAAATTAGTAGAAACCATACATTAAACAGTGAAAGCCATTGCAATCAAATGAAACCACTGTGTGATGTTTTGTAAAAGAAATGGTAAAAGTTTCTCTTCTAATACTTTTAACTATACTATTTTGTTTAATTTTTACTAAAAATGCGTTTATATATATGTATTATGAAAACAAATAAAGTATCTTTAAGGAAATAATTTTAAAAAAAAAACTACCAGAAAAGAGCTTTATTTTGCAAAGAGAAAGAATGTAAAACTGAGCTGATATTCCTTAAGCTTAAAAATCAAATTAGCTTTTAAAAACTAAAAAACCAGTTTTGTTGGATCCAACATTTCCATGTTTGCGACTGGGTAGACTAATACGGAAATATCCAAAAACAAAAGAGTGTAATAAGTAAAATTTCAAAATATATGATTCTTATTGCTGTGTGGTGGATTTCGAAAGAAATATAAATTTACAAATACGATCAATGAATTTATGACGTATATATGTTTAAGAGAAATTTATGGGATAATTATGATATAAACAATGATTCAAGAATTTTTTGGTATTGGATCAGTAACCGGACATGATATTCTAACTTGAAAAGTGAGGAAATATCTATTTTCGGCCAAATTGGATTTTTCAGCAGAGTACAAGATGTGTCGTGGAAATGCGGGAATTTGGGACATCCCCTCCTCCCAGTTTGGGAAAAGGAAGTTACAAAAGTACAAATATATAGGTCAAGATTGTTTCTAACTGATGATCAGAAATTGTTCGATCCTTTCCCCCCTCCACTAGCCATATATTTCTTGTCATTTTGATCAAGTCACTGATTTTAGTTCACTTATCGCTCATGACTATATCAAGTGCTTTTATTTGGTATAAGACGCGTACATCCCGAGATTTTATTTAGCCATGTTCGATAGTTTGACTTAGAAGATATAGTCTGTTCCCATTAACAAGCGGTAGTTGAGGTCCACGGTCACTAAACTACAAGTGAAATTTTTTTTTTCTTTTTTTGAAAAACCCCCTTCGTAAAAACTTGACGACGCAAAAGCTATCGGACTTTCTAGTTTATAATTTATATTTATGCATTTAATATCTTGCTTATATTTTTGGCATGCGTATTCTTATAAATTAAACCTTTTTTTTTTCTTTTTTTCGTATTTTAGCATCATTTAACTATACAAAGATTACTGGTGACGGATATAATATTTATAAACTACAAGAAAAAAAACATTTAATGTGTGGTAACTTATTCTTTTAACTTTCTCCCGAACCCAAAAACCTTTAAAACCACCCATCATATATACAAGAACCCTCACGAGAACTTTTTCGGATACCGTATTTCCCCCGCCGGGTTTTGGTTATTGGGGCCCAAAAAAAACTTTTGTCAAGGTGTACAAGACTTAAATGTTTTAAAACACACACGAACAAGTATTCCAAGTAAGTAATTTGAATGCTAAAAAATTTAAAATTTATGGGTCAGGGGAAGGTTTTTTGTCTCCAAGTAAAACCCTTGGTATCACGTTTAATTTTTTGCATATTGTAACATTCCCACCACGCAGCTGTGAATCGGCTTCTCTTTGTAAATGATCACCACACGCGCAATGACACCTGCAACTTTAAATTATTGTGCTGTCTTGTTTTGGATACCCCGTAAACCTTTTCCCCAGGGGAACCCTTCCGCCCACTAACCGGATGAACCCCGGCAAAGACGCCTTCTGCATCCTGAAGCAGGGGGCGGAATGTGGTCAAAATTTTGCTGAAGGACTCCAAAACCCCCCCTCAAAACAGAACTTGAACTCTATTAATCAAAATAAGTTTAATAACTTCAATGTATAATCTGTAAATAATAGCTGTGACGTTAACAAATAAATATTTAAATTAATCAATATCACGATACCTTTATTTATCTCAAACGTCGCAATATATAAACATGAATTATTAATCTTTATCCAACAATTCACATCCCATACTTTTACATCATATTGTGACGTCTTCGTTGGGTAGCCCCCCCATCTATTCATCAATTTTCCCCCAAAAAGGTTGGGTGAAAAACGTGGCTATGGGGTCATTGTATTTGAAGACCTGGGACAAAAGCCGTCACCATTCTGGGTTACTAACCAAAAAAAGGGTGACAATAGGTTGAGATAGGCGAAGCCTGTATGAAAAGCCGGTAAAAGGAAATTTTTAAAACCCAGGTGGTGTAATGAAAAGAGTTTCATTTGGGTAGAATTATGGGGCCCAGATTCCCGCAGAGAGGAATGTGTTTTGTTTTCCGCACAAATGGGGGGGACGAATGGCCCCGGGGCGAGGGGAGACCTTTTTTTGGCCGCCAAAGGAAACAGGGGGGGTTGGGACCCCCCCCTGGTGTTTAAAGGGGTTAATTTTGAGGAAAAATGGATGGGGAGAGAGGAAAAAATTGGAGAGAGCCCTTGGGTGGAAACCGAGAGGTAGAGCCTGGAGGAGGCAAAGGAGAGCCCTGGAGGAGACAGATTGAGCCCCCGAATGAAAAAAATTGATGGAGGCCCCGGAAGGAGACAAACTGGAAAGGGGCCCGGAAAAAAAAGGGTTCAGGGGCCTTTTGGAAAAGGATTGAACTACCGTGGAAAAGACTGTCGCCCGGTTTTTATATTTATTGGGCTTTTAGAAAATATGACAAAAAATTTGTTTAATTTTAAAAAAGAGGCTGGAAAATTTTTTTTTTCTAACACTCAGACGTTACAATATGCATCCCATAATTCACACCACATACGTACTTTTCTTGTAATTTGAGCCTCACGTATTTAGTTTAATTTTGAAAAATGTCAAAATTACTTCTTATCATAATCTTAATGAATGCTCAAATATATACACTAAATAAAGGTATCACACACACAGCTCAAAATTTTTAAAATTATTTTCTAGAAACATTTCTGTGCAGTAGACCATTAATTTGGTTTCGAAACGACTACGTGAGATAAGATATAACAGATTATTAGATACACCAGCGTATCAACAGACAATCAAAACAGAGGGAGGGGGAGGAAATCGGTATTTTCCTTCCTTTCCCCTCAAAAAAACACTTGAAAACATAATAAAACTGAGACGATCGCATGCAGTTTCACAATGAAGTAACTTTTGACTCGTTCTTCACAGTCTGATTCTCCAATTATTCAATTCAACTGCATAAACTTCAATGGATTAATTCATGTAATACATTTTTTTCATATAATGAATATGGCACATCCTATTAGTGTGTAGCAGCTGATTCTTTGTCGCCATTGCATCTTTTTTTTCAAGAATATATTTGTACTCCAATAACCCTTCTTAATGTATAAATGTTTCTGCATTTTGAAACTGATGAAAGTACTTTGATTAGACATCTGGATAGCAAGGAAATGATTGAGAACTTTACTTTTTTAAACAAAAACAATGTGCATTCTTAACATTTCATTTGCTTATGTAAAAATTGCGGAAAATATAAAGAGTACAGAATGTTCTTAGACAATGCTTCTCAAGCTTCGTTTATAAGCAATAGTTTCAAAAAAATGGAGACTATAAAAGAAATAAAGTTAATTTTCCAACTGTGGATTAAATGGAGCTATAGTAACTGTTAGGAAACAATTTAATTCGAGCATTAAAATTTTTTTTTACAGCAAAAATAATGTTTTCGTGGCAGGTAATGAATTTTTAGCTGTACCAAAAATTTTATAATTTCTCATCATGTCATCAATTGATTTTCTACCATTTAAAAGTTCAAGGAGATTAACATTAACAAGCCAACTTGGGGGGGCCCCCCTTTGGGGCCGGACATTACGAGGGGGGCGCAAGCATATTGAAAAGTCGAAAACAAAAAAATTATATAAAAAATTATAAATCTACTGAAAGTAAAAAAAACCCATTCTGACATAAATACAATACACATTTACAGTGATATAATGCACTTATAAATGTATTAGTATCTCAATGTATTTTATAATTAATGTATCAATAGTAAGTTAAGAAGAAATTTTTTAAAAATTCAAGTGACCCCATGTGCTTATTATATATAAAATTATATACAAAAATTAACACCTATCTTGATAATTTTTTTGCACGGTTTATAATTAATCCCTGAACTGCCGATTAAAAGTTACGCGATCCGCTTCCCAATGCCAACCGTTTTCCATGTAGGCACGGGTATGCGATGTATTGAGGGGGGTAAGGAATAAAGAAGCAAATAATCTGAAATAAGTACCACTATCAAGGTCCTTTTATTTTATTTCAAAGCCTTCGGAATAATTTTATGGATAGCAGTGCACAGAAAAGATCGTACTTCAGAAAGACGTATATTTACGTCCGGGGAAATTAACGCTTTGACTAAGCGAGAAGTTTATATACGCCAGTGGCACTTAAGAGGTTAAAGTCGTATTGAAGCTTTAGCGTCAAAGTGTAGTATTAGTGAATTCAATACATTGTTATTGTATGAGGGGAGGCGCGATGAAAATTATGATTGAATATTGGGTCGCGAATATTGAAACTTTGAGAAGCACTGCATTAACAGAGATTCTTGAGGGATTTTTTTTATCTTACAAAAGTGAATATCTTGCAAGGAGCAAATTTTTAAAAAAAAATTAAAGCTTAATCAAATTAGGGTAAATAAACAAACTTTCTCCCAAACATATATCTTGGATATTTAATTATTGGAAAGTGATCGAAGTGATACTATTAAATCCTCCGCCATAACTATAAAAGACATTCACTTACATGATTCTTAAGACTATTCAGGAAAATTAAAGCATTGCCAGAAACACCAATTAATGATTAACTGGTATATCACATGGAACACTTTGATTCTCTCTCTCTACTTACACTAAAGATAGTAATAGTTACTATGTAGCTTGAATGCCTATGATACAAGACAAAATGAATTCAGTTTAGCCAAAAATTGAACTGTTAGAAGGCATAATAGCACTTTCAATTATACAGAAACCTATTCAATAAACAATTACATATTGTTTCTAGTAGCATATGAAACCTTGGTCATATGGAGAAAGTTAGAGATATTCTTCCAAATCCATATGATACTTAGGTCTCTACTTATTCTTCCAAATCCATATGATACTTAGGTCTCTACTTAGGTCTGACAAAAGAACAAAATAAGGCGAGACTGCTTCTGCCAAAGCTTTAATTGGTATCCCTTTAAATGATATACTGTTAAAAGGTGGAACTGTAGAAAAGGAGCTTTGATCTACACTTCTTAGATTTCATAAACACATCATTGTGTTTTCAACTAATCTAAAAAACATATATACAGCCAGGTGAAGATATATCCTTCACAAAAAGATATGTGGTAACTGTAACGGTTATACATTTACGTGGAACCTTAGAGAAAGCTCTATTATCCACTCATCATAATTTGTTGAACAAAAGATATGTGAATCTTGTCGGAAAAAATCTACTTGGAAAATGGTTGTTTGAATTACCTTTGGATGCAGAAGTTCCCGATAAGGAAATAAGCGAGTTTTGGAAAGCAATTCCCTATCTTCAATTGAACATTTCTCGTTGCGTCATTCGAATGCATTAGTAGAAGTTCATGAATTTTCAGACTCAAGAGCAAGCATCGGGAGCTTGCGTCCTTTGTAGAGATCGTGATGGCAACTTCAGGATAAATTTGTTATGCAATCTCAATCTAGAGTAGAATCTCAAAAAGGCGTTACACTCTCATGCTTGGAATTTTTAGGAGTTGAAATATATTATCGAATCTTATAAACAATGCTTTAAAGGCAATGGAATTGAATGTCAATGCAGAGCATCTTTATAATGACTCTACGATTGCTTCATCATGTTGCGGACTCAACCCCATTGTTTAAAGTGTTTCGTTGCTAATAGATTTGTACAGATAATAACTCAAACTAGTAAATTTGTAAGAAGTCTCATCAAATCAAAGGACAATCTACCTGATTCCCTATACTAAAGTTTGATTCTAATCAATGGGCACGGAAACAAATTAAGACCATGGGGTCTAAATTTAAATATTAAGGTTTATTTTAAACAAATAAACATTTAAAGAAAAACACTCAATTCAAGTAGTAACACTCAGTACATGACTTCACTCCTTCGTACCCAAAGACAGAATGCTTCTTTTTCAAACCCCAAGAGAGGAAAAGGAATTTTCGTCCCCTGTCCAGCTGAGTCCTTCGACCATACGATGAATACTAGCATTCCACATTCCAGGGGGTACTAACCGGCCCCTGTAGCAGGTGGTTTCATTTCGAACCCTTACACCTATCAAGAAATTGTACGTAAATGACCTGGTTGAAAGTAATATTTTGCGGTCAGGAACACATTTTCTTTTTGGTGACATGGCGGCTGATGTTTATTTTACTAAAAGACATTTTTCAAAACATTGCTATTTTAACCAATTAGGTATCGTGAAGGTTGAAAAACCATTTTTTTGCATTGCACTTGATTTTTGATGGTGGATAGATTGGGAATTAAGAATTAAAATAATACTCTGATATATTTTTGTATATTTTTGTTCTTAGCCATTACATCGCGTAAATTTTAATGATTAGAACAAGGATATCTAAATGCAGCCTCACTGCGATCCAGATCCTGAACAAATTCGTCTTCCAAAATACTATTTACAAAATCATTTTTCAAGCTTTGTCGTATAATCAAAATTCTTAAAAACTCAAAAAGGAGGTCTTATGGTGAAGATAGGAGGGCTCAATGGGGACGCGGGATTGATTGATTGAATATTAACGTCGCACTGTTCAGCTACACGAGGGCTTTTGGCGACGGACCACGTAATTTTGAACCATGGTCAAGTGACTTGGACGACACCTGAGCTGGCACCCCCTCTCCTAACTAACACACCACCCAATGGGAGGACGTTTCAGCTCTCGACAGATTTAACGTGCATCGCTGCCCTACACGGCGGGTCTTTAGTGGCACTGAGCTCGAACTCGTGACAAGGCAAGCCACGATCCGATACCTATACCACTCGGCTACCGCGGCCACTGGGGACGCGGGAACCAAGAGATATGGGTTGCACCGAGATATAACCCGTAGCTTGCACTTTTTGTGACGAGTTGCAGGTTCGATCCCTAATCCACTAGAAACCTATCGTGGGAGTAAACTTACTGTTTTTACCATTCATTTATCATAGACCCGATAACCGAGTGGATTCGTGGCCTGCGAGTGGTGAGTTCGAGTCTAGTGCGACTAAAACCCCGTTGTGATGCGTGTTATATCTATCGAAATTTAAACCCTCATGTTGATGTAGCATGAAGTTTGGAGAATGTGACACCTGAGTGTCACAGCTGGAGTGTTGTCTTCATCACTTGATCGAGATTCAAAATTAGGAGATCCGTTGCAAACAGCCCTCGTGTAGTTTCGAAGTGCGATATAAATGAAATCAAATTTTTGACGAGCTGAAGTGATTTAATATGGAAGTTAATCGAATTAGAAGCTTTCTCTCAGGTAACTTTTAATTACGACTTTACTATATACGATGAATCGAAATACTTAGTAAATCTTGTTCCGGAAATCAGTGTAAGATTTTTGAATCGATGTTGATTGTGGCTGAATGGTAGCGTATCGCGCTTCCCCACCACAGGTCCTTGGTTCAAACTCAACCTCAGATCAATTCAACCTTTCATATCTTCAGTGGGTTGATAAATGAGATTCAAACTTTCTAGATAATTAAACACTGGTATTTTCGAGTCAGACTGGTCACCTAACGGAACATCTGCTCATGTATCTCAGTGCCCAAAGTCTCGAAAACTGAGATGGGTACAGTAGACCTTGGCCCTCTATGGGCTGTTGCGCTATTGAGTTTAGTTTATAAGTTCGATTAATCACTCATAGGTACACTTTTATTAATTCCTACCATTAGTTCACACTCTCCCTATATCTCCTATAATATCTCCCTACACAGTCGAACCTCTATATTGGGAATTTTTCTATATAGCGAACTCTTTCCTGGAACCTTGAACATTTCCCTATTTTCTTTGTAAAATAACCTCTCTATAGTGAAGTGCATTTTCTATATAATGAACTTTTTCTCTTGTGATTCAATTTTTGTTCTCCCTTTTTTAAAAGTATTTCTGAAAAAATTTCAAGTTATTCTCTCTTTAACACATTTTATGGAGGTCATAAATCTTGAACTGGTTTTATTAGATCCTAACTCGCCGAGAGCAATAGAGTTATGGACTTTTCATCCAAGAAGTGCACCCTTTAACCCCCATTGCCCAGTTCACTAGAAACATCTTCGATATCCTCTTTCACCCTCAGAGGAGTTGTCCCGTGTCCCCGTGTTCTAATTATAAAGTAGTGTATGTTTAATATTACTTGTATACTTTAAAGTATATAATGTCCTTAAAATTCACAAATTTTAGCATAAAATTATTTTCTTATTATTGAAAATACAGTGAATTCTTCGATAAAATTATTTTCTTAATATTGAAAATACAGTGAATTCTTCGACATTCTTTTTCTTGTTTTTCTTGCAGTTTTTCTTTCTTTTTTGATGGGTAAGACATATAAAATAATATATTAATTCCAAAAAAAAGCTGTGAATAATAATTTTTTTCAATATATAGTGTTTATGAATTTAAAATTTGTTTTATGTGATTTATAAAGTATATTAAAAGATGAAACTCTATATAACGAATTTTCCATATAACGAACTTTTTTCCGGGATTTAGCTGCTTCGTTATATAGAGGTCCGACTGTATATATATATATATATCTTGCTCAGATTTTCAATCGTTAATGATATACTTTTTATTCAGCCTCTCAAGTTCAAATACATTTTTTAAACTTGAAGTGGATGAGACATTTGATGTTAATACATTTTTCAAATATTAATTCATCAATTAAATTGAATATATGAATAAATATTAACAAACAAAAATAATAGTCTAACACCATATATAAAAAGGAAAATCGCTCGCTTTATCTCTGTAGCGCAATGGATAGCACGTTGGACTTCTAGTCCAATGGTCACGAGTTCGATTCCCATCTGGGATGGCCTAATATCTGTGAGAATGTGACTTCTTTTTACTATAATATTTTATTGTAATAATTAAATTTAATTAATGAATAAATAGTAACAAACAAAAATAATAGTTCAACACTCTATATAGAAAGAAAAACGGAAAATTGCAAGGAAAATAGCTTTCTATTTTATCATTTAATATTGTTGATTCTGTCATATGTATATACATATTTATATTAATTGTAATTATTTAATAAAAATAACTAAAATAAATTTTTTCTTTGTAGACCTAAGTAGAAATTGACTTTAAAAGTTGTTTTTTATATTACTTGTTGATTATTTTGTTCGTTTGCTCAAGAAGGAATTTTGTATGATTTCTTGCTTTCTCTGCTGGTAAATTATGAATACAAGTTATGATGATTTCTTTATTAATGAATACCTGTCAAAAATAGTGATACATTAAGAAAAATGTCTACTAATTTTTTCTTTCCTATGAGAACACAAGATAAAAATCTGAATGCACAATCTTCAGCATTCATGCATAAGTTATTAGTGTTAAAAATAATGCTTAGTGCTTGTTATTTCATACTCTTATCGCTTCTTTAATGATCAGTATGCAAATCCTGTTGAAATCACTAATAACTATACCTGAGTGTGTTTCAGATAATGTTGAAATCTGTTGCTTCGCGCTCGCGCGCGCGTAGGAGAAAGGGATTAATCTGGGTATGGAATATTTTCAAGTAAGCGGCATGCTTTTTGTTTGCAAGTTTTCTTAATTCCTGAAATCTTGTCCTCTTTGTGAATTGTATTGAAATAAAGAAACCATTATTTATATGTGTCCATAGCAATATGTTTATACAATACTCCTGTTCCTTCCAAAAATCCCATAAAATAATATCAAAATTAACAGTGAAAGAAAGGAACATTTGAAAAGTTAATGGCTTATTTGTGGTGAGTATGTGAAATAAAAAAGAATTTTCTGCATTCAATACGTAATATATACTATATTTCTCCACTCCTTGAATCCGTACATCAATAAATTAAATTTTCTTTTTTTTTTCATAAAATCATTTTAATTTTGAATAGTAAAAAAGTATTTAATGTTTTTTTTAAAAAATATGAGTATGGTACAGTGGCGCACACAAGGGGTCCTGGGTCGGACCCCCAAAGCGTACTGATTTTTTCCGATGGTTATAATTCTAAGTATATAATACATAAGAAAATTTAATTAAATATTTGTTATTAACGATTAATTTTATTAATTAATGCTAATTATTTATTCAGTAATGAATTTTTTAGTTTTTTATTCCCGAAAATCGACAAAATCAAAAATAGCATGATACAAGAATGGTGAAATTTCAACCCCGGAACCCCCCTTGAAAAATTCCTGTGTGCGCTACTGGTATGGTATAATACATTTCTGAAATTAAAATTAAGATAGTACTTATTATTATGCCAATATCACAAAGAACTAAAATAGACAATCCCTTAATTTATAAACGTCAATCACTGAAACTTTCATCACAAGAACTGTATTATTTGATGGAATTTTTAACAATCTTTAGAGGAAAAAAAATTTTACTTTTTTTTCTTAAAAAACACCTTATAGGCTTTTTCAAATTTTCAATAACATATTTATGCCTTTTATTGACTCATTTTAAATGAGTCTTCGTATGTTATCAGGCATTTCCCTAATGGTCTGATATTGCAAATAAGTAAGTTAGTGTATGAACGATGTGATGTAATGACTCTTTCTCTATTTAAGATAAGAGTTTTTCAAATTCATTTTATGAAGTATATTATAAACTAGCCAATACCCACCCGTTTTGCTGAGTACATCTATCTGTACCTGAGTATACTTATTTGTAACACCTCTAAAGACCTCGCAACAACCCTTGGGAGGGGGTCAGATTTTCACAAACCTCCTTTTGTATCGGATTTGAACTCCTTTAAAGGAACACCCCTTTCATATCTCAAGCCTGTAGGTCTAATAATTTAAAAACGGGAATATTTATCTGTAACGCCCTTTAAGACCATGTAACGCCTCTTTTGAGGACAGATTTCTACAAAACCATTTTTATAGTAGATCTCTATTTCATGAAAGGAATGTGTCTACCAAATTTCAAGTCTGTAGGTCAAATAGTTCAAAAACAGAAATATTTATCTCTAAGACCCCCTTGTGACCTGGTCATCATGCAGTTTTACCGTTTCTAATTGAAGCTAAAACAGTAACATGCCAAACAAAGCGCTCCCTTTAAAGAATATGAAAATTGATAAAATTAAATTTTGTCCGATTTTATCATAGCTGTTTGTATTCTAAATTTTCCTTAAGAAACAAGGAGTTTTCAATAAATTACCTGATGGTATTGACTAAAAGTAACAAGAATTCCGCGTTATTTTCTCAGAATATTAGTAGTATGTATTTAGTAACTTCAACATAATTTATGGAAAACTTGGGTATAATTTCCATGCACTTCTATTTAATCTAATGACCCTCGACCTTGTTTATGAATCCCTTTGATGGTCCACAGAATTATTTTAAGACATCAATGAAACTGAATTAGAAGAACACAGTTTTTTTTTAAAAAAATTTTATTTTAAAAGTCAACTAATTGGATACATTTTCTTATTTAATAAATAAGTGTATAAGTATATAATATCAGATTATATGTACTTGCGATTAATATTTTAAATCTTGCACTTTTTTTAAAATTTAAAAAGTGCAATATTAAAATTTTTAAAATTTAAAAAAGTGAAATATTTTTAGTAATAAAATAACTATATACACATTCAATTTCTTGAAAACAGTTAAAATATTTTTGTAACATACTCTGGTTTCCGAAATTTAAAAATCACGATAAATTCGCCAAAAGCAATTCGTAATCAGGGCTTGGTACAAATAAAATAAGTTGTATAGAGAAGTGACTGCAAAAAATTAGAGCTTGTATTCTTTTGCATAAATACAGCACAATATAAAACCAGGAGTTTAGGAGGGAATTTCTGTTGACTGAAAATGGTGATTTATTAAACAATTTAGAAATAACCAAATTAAAAAAGGAATTAGAGGCAACATTTTCCATCAGAACTGTGCTATAGAACCAGAGACTGAATAGAAGCAAGTGAATACAGTCTGATGTCGAAATAAATTTTTAACTACAGGATTAGCTTTTCGAAGATCTACTGAAGATACAAGTATTACCACCAAGGATATCTTAAGACTTCTTGAGTCACTGGGCTTCTATGCAAAAGTAGGTTTCACCTGTGATCCTTTAAAAATAGATACTATGTTTACATACGTTGTGTTGAAAATTCGTACAAATGATAACCCTAAATATATAAATGTGCATGACTCACAAACCTAGGCACAAACCGCCTCAATCGACAGCTGTCTTTCGACTAAATTAGTAATGATGGTGCATGGTGGTAGTTCTAAGCCAAGACTTGACCTACGGTCATCACGTAATAAAACAGTTTTGCCACTGTTGGCAGTAGGCATATAGTTTGAAATTCCCAGCTTTTATGAGACTATGTAAAAAATAACATTTATCAGTTAAAATCATGATAACACTGACGCTTAGTCGAGAACGACATGAGGCCCTTACCGAGGCGAGATTCTGGACTCGGCTCAGTTGACCTATGCCTTAAAATCTCCTTTATTTCCACGTCTTTTATTTGATTCCTTGAATAATATTATCATAAAATGTAGCAGCTCTTTCTAAATTCTGAAAAACTAGTCAATAAATATTTCATTTAAGGTTCATTTCATTGATTCCAAAAAATAATAATAAATGTAGAATGTCTTATGTGTAGAAATTATATTTATTTAAAAGTTTTTTCTTATTACTCACGCATTAACTGTGTGTTAAGTGTGAAAACAGTTTATAAATATCAAGAGTTCCCTATAGTATTTTCCCTATAGCTTTTTGAAACATTATTCAAAACGTGGAAGCCAGGCATCATGGAACTGATGACCAACAATGACTTCGTAATCAGGACATATATGTCAGACATTGGGACTACAACGAGAGGTGTGCCTCACTCGGAGTATTTGACTTTTTCGATGATGCCTTCAGATTCTAATTTATTCAGAGTTCTAAGTTAACTTATTCTCTCGATGCTTTTGCCATCAAATAGTGTTGAGGAGCACTTCAGTGAATACTTGAGAAATCTGGAGTTTGACCGGCTTTCGATTCGAATACATCAAAATATTCTTTTATGATTTTAGCAAAACAGAGCGTTTTATTTTGAAAATCAGAATCAAATTATCGTTTTGTTAAGCCCATTAAATGTATTTAAAATATAATTTTTAGTTTGCTCTTATCAACTTTCAATATTTAAAATTACTTCTTTATTTAATTTCTCTGGAGATAGCTTTTCTTCCCGTGAATATCTGTTATAAATATGCACTTGCTTCAACAAATCTTGATTTATTTTCGAACCGGAAATTTTATTTATTTTGAAGAGAAAAATTACTTTTTAAGTTTCTTAATTTTTCCCTCTGGAAGCTTACAACGCACCAAGCAGTGTCAAGTGTTTCTTCAAAATTTAAATAAATCTGTTGTAATATATATATATATATTGTTTCTCTAATGTCAGCATCAAATAAACTACTAATTCTCGAGCCATTAAAATACGTACTGATTCACTAGCAGTTTTTAAGAATTCTTTAAGACTAATATTTTGTAAGTGTGTTATAAAAAGGATTCACTTAGTTGTTGAGATCTGAAGAGAAATTCATACTGTTTAGTGAGTGTGTTGATACGTTTACATAAATGCTCTTTTAGGAGTTGGGGAATTAAAATCTTTGTAACAAGAACTCTGAAACAAAAGAAAAGATGAAAGTATTAAAATCCCAAATTGTTCAAAATTGGTAATTGTTTAATTGATTCATATCACCAGATTTAGATGTCCTGTCCATAATTTCTTTTAATTTGTTAATGATTTCCAAACATTCGATATATTCACAAAGGATTTTTGCTCCTTCATTACAAATTTTGAATATTAGCGGTTGAATCGAGAGACGATATTGCTCTCTTGCTTCCGGTTGTGATGATACTGACTTTTGGAAACTTTTACGATGAAAGTATTTAAAGCTTTGACAAGGTCCTGGATTTCAAATATATTCCTGTGAATGAAGAACATTTCTTCAAATAAAGGTGTGAGAAATTGAAGGAAAGATTTTTTAAAAATAAATCAATTCGATGTCAGATAATAGAACTTCTAGAAACATCTTGAATTTCTGAAACCTCATCCAGCTATCGTTTCTTCAGATAGAAAAGTCTTATGTCTCGTCCCATGACGAAGCTCTCGACATTTTACGGACAGATTTCCTGCGCTGAGTTCGAGGATTAATTAGATATCTTCCAAACTCATCGCCGGAGAAGAACAACACAATTTGTTGCAGCTCTTCGTGGTAAAATAGCTAAAATGTTAAAATATATTTCAATTACAAAAATCAACTTATTAGACACCCTCGATTTTCCTTTAGGGGATGGACCGGGCTGAATTGAAGGCTAAAAGACAAAAAAATCGGGAAAGTTTACATGTGAGCTAGCCACAATAATAATAGAGATATTAATGTAAGCTACTTTTCTATATACATCCTACATAAGTATGGAAATCTTAAGCCTCTGACTATTTCACTGATCCCATTGAGGAAAAAATTATGCAGTAGATCACCAGGCTTATTTAAACTTAAAATTTTAAACCTTTCCTTTTATACGTCATCAAATTTGATGCTGTAAGAAGACTACTTGAAAATTTTGAATCTTAGAAGATGAAGAAAAAAAAAAAACATCAGAATGTTTCATGTGTCAAAAAATTGAAAGAGAAATTAATAAAATCAAAAAAGGAAGGCTTAAGAGAATTATAGTTTTGTTTAAGGTATCCGACTACGTTCGGAACCGTGATTTTAAAAAAGCGCATAAATGGATAATTTTCATGATATTTAGTGTCGCACTTGAATTAGAATAAATGTATATAAGAATTGTTTTTAAGTACATTTTTGGCAAAAAAAATTATTTAAATATAATATTTCCGGCAAAAAAATTAACTTAGAATAACCCCTTTTTTCCAAATGTTCTCCTTTTGTTGAAAATGCTTCTTTTATAACAATATTTTGCCTGTATATAGCTCAGACCTCTGTACAGAGTCTCAACTATGATTTTTGAAAAATTCACATTATTTTCAGAGTTACAACCAATTGAAATAATGATCGGCGTTTTTTCTTAAAATTTCTCCCCTCTGTTGTCGTAAAACATGGATAAACCTACTTCTAAGTTATATAATTCAAAAATTGTAGTTGAGCCTCTATACAGAGGTCTGAGCTATATACAGGCAAAATATCATTATAATAGAAGCATTTTTCACAAAAGGAGAATATTTTGAAAATGGGTCATTCTATGTTCATTTTTTGTCAAAATAGTGTACTTAAATAATTTTTTATTATAATAATATTCTTAAAATAATTTTATATACATTTTCTAATCTATAAGTGACACTAAATATCATAAATATTATTCATTTATACGCTTTTGTATACGTAGTCGTATACCTTAATCATCAATCGCAACTGAGGTTCTCGAGTTGTAACAAAACGTGATACCTTCAAAAAGATTGAAGAGCACTTAAAAAATTAAGTCTCATCTTTAATCATAATAACATAGAAAGACACATTTCTACACACACAAGCCCAAGGAAACAACCAACCATTCCAGCCAAAGTTGACTTTGATATGCAATACCATAATAGTTCAGCATTTAAATCGAAGAGACCTTGCCATGAAACCAGCAAACATTGTTCAAAGGTTGAAGAAAGAGACGGGGATTTTTAAATTATAGAGCAATAACATCTCCTACCACAACCATAGATTCTTAGTCTCTAAGCGAAATAGAGATGTATGAACTGATCAAGATATCGAATCCATAATGAAAAGAAAACGGAAATCTTACTCTCAATCTCTGTAGCAAAAAATATCTGAAGATAATAAGAGAACAAAATGCTATTGTGTGTAATGGGATTCTTTACATTTTCGCGATAGAATCCCATACTGGACATGAGAGAGTGGTGATAGAAATTGTTGGCAATTGATCCTTCCAAGAACTAAAAGTTCCAGACATTCTGTAAAAGAGGTCATGGTAGCCCTCGTGGTATCAGGATCAGAAAAACTTTGTCAAAGTACATGGAGATTTTATTGGAATCTATTGGTATGCATTAATATAGAAATTTTCTAAGAAATGTCACGCATGTGGTGCTCGAAAAGGCGAGTTGGCGACCATATAGTTGCTTCTGGAAATTACTAGAGAAATCTATTAATATCTAATAATATGACGTTAGCAGACCTTTCGAGAAAAATCCGTGCTGGCTATAAATGAGCTCCTTGCTGAAGCAGAGTCAATGTTGTTTTGATCGTTGAAGAGTCGACTAGACATTAGTTGCTTTGATCGAGTGAATGCTTACGAATACATTACGTATTTGTATTTCTAGACCTCTGATAGTTATGTCTAAGTGCTAGAAGGTATGAAGACCTTCTTGGATTTATTTTTAAAATTTTACTGTTGTATCTTGCATTTCTAAGGATTGTTTTTCGACAATGAATTTTCAGCGCTCCTAAAGAACTGCCTTGCTCTTTGAGACTGATAGCATAAAATTCTCGAATCCTGATCTATGTAACAATATAATAAATTTTCTCAAATTAAAGCTATCAGCTCCAAAAATTCTTTCTCACAAAAAGAGATTTTGTAAGTTTTTCAGTTTTTTTTTCGCTCGTCCTCTGTGGAAAAATATGTTTCTCTTATTGAACCGGGGATTGGATCGCTCTCGGGTTAGCTGGTTCACAAATGATTGTTTGAGGGTTGTTTTCACTCTTTGTTTGATGAGTTCCAGTGAGGTAACCGTACAGGCCATTTAAAGCAACCACCATACCTGCAAACTTGTTGCTGAAACGTATCTTGAATGTGCTGTGTGACACGTGATACCTTATGCGGTAGGGCACCGCAGTGTTTGGACCATACATTCCGGAGGTCATGCAACAGCAAATCTTTTAGATTGGATAGCACTTCCTTCAGTAATGAGAAGTATTGAAATCCCGTAAACGTGTCTTCGTAAAATACCGTGAAAATTGCCTGTTTTTGAATATTTCACACCAGACATTTATCGACCAGTTAGTTTGATGTTGAACTTCGACAGCACGTCCAGAATTATTCAGCTATAAGAAATGGATGCTCTGCTTATTGTGCTTAGTATCACGTGCAAAGCATGCTTCATCTGTCCGTAGGATGTTGACAAGAAACGTTGGCTGAACTTCCAAACGGTCCATAATAAATTCGCACTAATCGTAACGTCAGGAGTGTGACATTTTCTCTTTTCTTCCGTGTTATGTCGCATTCCAATTTTGGGTGTTACGAACTAAATGAATATGCATTTTGAGAAATTCTATTTTTAATATACAGTATATAAAACCTATGTCCGTCCCGTTTTGGATTATGATTGTGAGGTTGTGACCCTGGCAAGTACAACCAATTTTGAAAAGTTCGACGTCGTCCAGAACAGTGCCCTCAGAATTATAACCGGTGGAGCCAAATTAACTCCAATTACGGCAATACAACTCTAGAACGGCTTCGAACCTCATGATAGTCATAAAAACAAATTCGCCCTCAAAGTTTGGAAGAGTGCTGAAAGAGTATTGCAAGTATTGGAACGAGTGCAGATGTGCAACACAGAGACTCAAGACTCAGACTTCTCCTCTTTCACATGCGGAACTTCACATGAAGAAATACTAACTTCCACCACTAATGACTCACCGTGCTCCTATACAGTCCTACTCCATACTCACAACTGCCCTTCCATCTAAACGGCTCTACCTAATTAACTTGACATCAAATAAGGCTGAGGCTATTCCTGACGAGCTAAAATCCTGCGCTCTGGAAACGATCTATCAAGATAACCAGCGAACGAGGGGCTCCATATCTACACTGGCGGTTCATACTTACCAAAAACAAACGGAGCCTACCTCGGATTGGTTCTGAAGGCAGTTTGAGGACTCATTGGCCGTGAGTAAAAATGCCACCAACTAAGATGGCGAGGTCTTGGCTGTCTGTGAAGCTAAAACGCAATTACTAGTTGCTGGCCTAGCTCTTGCAAAAGTTGTCTTCTTCATAGACTCCCAAGCTTTAAGCAGTAATACACAAACTGACCACCTTAACACAATTCAGTGCCGAACTAAAATTGTGGAGATAATCTCATATGGTTGGAATGTGGCCTTACAGTGGATCCCAAGTCATGTTGGGATACCCGGCAATCAGAGAGCCGATTAAAAAGCTAAGCAGGGAGCCGAGTCATCTCAACCGGAAATCCCCTTAACCCTCAGAAGAACAAAGAGCATTATTTCCACATACATTGACAATTGTATTGCCGTGACCCAAAAATCCAAGTGCCTTCGAAAGCCATGGAAAACTTTGGTCACTGTGGGTCCGATCTCGAGACACCTGGAGAGAGCCGAGACTGTTGCTCGCTTTCGCCTAAATATTAGACATGACGTTTTGGGAGTACACCTCCATTGGCTTGACCCGGCTGCTGACAAGGCCTACCTGCTCTGGAGCCATGCCAGAATGGATGGTGACCTTTTCTACAATGCACTGGGCTCGATGAATACCCGACTGACGACGTCCTCAGTCGGTACTGGGAGGCATGGCGTCAAATGGTCAAGAAGCCAAGCACGAGAGTTGGATAAATAAAATAAAATTTTTAATATTACTTTGCGGAAGGTGTCTTTTTTAACTAAATCGATGATGCTGAACAACCTTGTAATTGACTTTTTCGTGTATTTTGCACTATTTTTGAGATGAAAACTCCAAATTTACCCAACAGATGGCCCTGCAAGAAAAGGCTTTTGTGTGTGTGTGTATGTGTGTAGCGCATGACAGTTTTTATACCTAGAGACCCCATTTTTATGACAAAAGCTCTTACCATTTATAAATTATTGGGGTGACAATGGAGTTTAGTAGGCACACTGTATCTGCTTTGTACGCCATTTTTAAAATATTTATTATTTATCAAATAAAATCATTTACTCTTAAAATAAACATTTCTTCCTTTACTAAAAAATACGATTTATTTATTAAAAATATTTATTTTTTGAGTATTTTTATTTTTCAACTTTTCAGGGTAGCAGTTTTCTGTGAATCTTATTATATGTGTGAGAGGAATCAATCAATCTAAAAACATTCTTCTCATAATAAAAATATTTGTTAAGGAATCATCTTCGTATTATATTGCTGTATTTATTTAATGTCTGTTAATATTCAGGAATTGTTTTTAATTTCATATTATCGTGCTGGTTATGTTTCACTATTAGTTCTTAAATAATTACACCTGTTCGAATTTAAAACGAAGGTTGTGGTGCTGAAAAATAAAGCAAATCATAACAGGGTTAAGTCGGAAAATAAGTTTCCCCTGAGTCAGAGTTGTGTATGAAAGTCAAAACATAGAATGATACCTTAAAGATAAGGTATAACTTTATTTTTCTACGTATGTACTATGTGCATTGGTGTATTTGTCATACCGCTTGATATGGTTCAAAAGGCCCTCCAAGAAAAATTCAGGGCTTTGCATCTTCTGAGCTCGTTCAGATCCGATTCCAAGTTCTTCCACTACTCCCTCGATGGTGATATGCCGGTCTAATTAATCATGTCGTCCACCTTCCTCAAAAGATCATCAACGACAATCTTGAATACAGGAAAGTGTCAGCACGATAGGTGCCCTGACAACTGACCCCGTCACACATGGAACAACTGTGATACCCCCTGCCCGGGGGTATCATCTCTTCATCTACGTGACCTAGATTTGTAGGAGGAAATGATTGATCAACCAAATTCGCCATAATAAATCTAATTTATTACTATTCTAATATATTGATCAACACAACACAAGTCTTACTATAGGGATTCGATCAGGAGTGATACAACGTAATTCTAAATTCTAAGTAAATAGTGCCTAGAATCCTAATCACTATCTTTATGAAAAGCTATCCTAAGAATCTTTATCTGCCTTAGATTCCTTAAAGCACTAAAGCCCATTCTATAATTATGCTTCTATATTTAATATCTTACCAATAGCTCTCGGCGTTCAGCGTCTCAGCTTTCAGTCTCCTTCTTCTATTCTACTATTCTTCTACCACGCGAATACTAAAGCTCCAATATATATCTATTAACTGATCTGCATATCGCGGTTTCTTCTTGAGAGGATTGGATTGAAATAATGCCATTCTGGCCCCAAAGATTCCCCATGATGATTAGTAAGAAAATCCGATAAAACCCCGTCACACAACGCATGGCGGTCAGCATGGAACATCTCGTGCGTTACCATGAAGATGGCAATGACTTTCCGTTTCGGATTGTGACGAGGGATGAATCGTGGGACCACCATTTCACTCCTAATGCGAAAGTCACATCAATGGAGAAGAAAAATCCGTCATCACCAATCCGATGCTATTCCGTATGCAAAGCCCTGAAATTTTCTTTGAGTGCTTTTTGAAGCTTAGTAGCGGTATGACAAATGTCTCAATGTACTTGGTACTTATGCGGAAAAATAAAGTTATGTCTTATCTTTAATGTATCATTCTATGTTTTGACTTTCATGTATAACTCTGAACACAGTCGACAGGGGAAACTTACTTTCCGACTCACCCTCGTAGTATAATAATCACTTTGGAAAAAGATTGTAGAAAGAATTTTTTTTTTTTTTTTTTTTGTACATAACAAATTCTGAAAGTGTATCTTTTTTAAGGTTATAAACAGCAAACAGTCTCGTTAAAAAATACTCTCTGTGAAAAAAAGTTTTCTCTTTAGATTTTTTAAAATTTATTTAAATTGAAATCAATTGAAAGTATCTTTTTTTAGTAAAATATCGAATATAAATGTATAAGAAACAAAATTTTCAATTTTTCGAATATTTAAATCTTGAAGTATTTTTTTAAAAAATGTATGCTGTGATCCATAGCAAGGAATTAGGGCAGAGTGGTTTCGGGCCTAGCCCATACAATCGACATCTTTTAATGTAATGAAAAGAAGAAACATAGAAGGAAATGGAACATTATTATTTTTGAGAGAATTTTTATTTTATTTTACTTGATTCTGACTTTTTTTTTTTTATTAACCTTACGTTTCGAAACTGCGTGAGAGCTCTTTTAAGAGCTCAGAGAAATCTTCACATTTCCGTGATGCGGAAGTTTGGAAAGTGGAATATAGATGAAATCTCGTTCTCGTTATTTGACTATGGTTTATTGCGTTGTTGTTTCCAATCCCCTTGGAGCAGGAAAGCCTACACTGGGTTCATTTGACCTTTCCACATAATAGTGTCACACACCAGGTCTTGCTTTTCATACAACTGTCTCAGGGAAATGCCCCAACAGTCCAGAAGATGAGCAAAGAAGCAGGAAGAGAGTAGGAACAGGTTAAGAAAGACTTTACCCCCTGCACAAAATGACTATGGTTTAAAATTACGAAGTGCATCATCAAGTAAATTCTTATTGCTTTCATGCTCCTGCAGTGTTACTAAACAACCAATCAGTCAATATAAATTCGCATGGAAGGCAATGAACATCATCTTTTATGATGTAATTTTAGACAATTTTCTCAAATTGATGTAGAATGATGGATCAAAACAAATTAATTTAACTTTACATCAATTAATTTTCTTATCATAAAAGCTTCATCATGTAACTTCTCCGCCTAAAAAATGTTCTGAAAAATGCTCTCTTTAACAGAAATAAAATTCAGTGTCGCAACAGCCCACAGAGGGTCAATGTCTACTGTGCCCATCTCAGTTTTCATAATCATGGACACTGAGGTGCATGTTCCGGTCAGTGGTCAGTCTGATGCGAAACACCCAGTTCTTATTTCCCCCAAGGAAGCTTGGTACTCATTTATCGATCCACTGAAGATATGAAAGGCTGACCAGACCTTTCCAAGACCGAGGTTTGAACCCCAAACTTGGGGCGTGTACACGCAATACGCTACCACTCAGCCACTGGGCTTTGAAATAAACAAAAAGTACAAAAAAATTATGAGCTGAACAGCAAACAATAAACGTTTTCTGGTTGAACTACTTTCAATTGTAGACGCAATTACTAAGCAGGTTCTTTTAGAGAAAATAAAAATTACATTCACTCTCCTGTAAATTCAGAAAATTTTCTCTTAACAAGAAATAACACACATATAAATCCACAATAGCACCTATTCAAAGTTTGCGTAATAATTATAATATGGTATAAGACGAAAGAGACTCACAGGTGCTGTCCAACTCTGACACTCAACTTCTCTTAATTGCAATGGTCTTTATACTGGCAGTGAAGTATATTTTATAGGCTTCTAGAGGTATTTTTTCAAATAATTATTTGGTGATTATAATCATCATAAACCGTCTTGGATTTGTCTCGAGTATCTATTGTTGTAACCAAATTTGGTCAGTTGGCCTCCTTTGGAGACCAAGTTTATTTCCAAGGTCAATTCAACATAGAATATTGAAAGGAGTACTCTATCTTGGGCTACAAACCATCTTTTGTATACTACAATACCCTTTCGGTGGGGAAGAGAATAAAATTCAAATTTTCCGTAAACAGTATAGAAAAAAGTTATTTTGATTATCTAAAAGTAAATGCCATGTAGGAAATATATTTAGATCTAGTGAACGGCTCAATAAGACAGTGGTTAATTCATGCTCTTTGTACAAGTAATCTGACAAGTTAATTTGAAGATTTGGCCATATTTCTTGTTAAAATCTGTCAAATAGTCGAATTTTATATGAGAAATCCTAAAATGGTTAGAGGCGTCTGCTCACATCAAACCGCAAACATGCTCTACCTATGATGAGTGACTGACAGGTTAAGATTGCAATGGTGTCTTAGAAGTCTGATACCATTTTTCTGGTTAACTTGGTCAGTTCAAATCAGGAATGAAAAAAAAAATTCTTTGGACCAGTCGAACCAAGCCAGTTTCGTGTGGAACGATGTCGGTACCACCGTCAGTATACTGACCAATGAGTACAGGCGAACAGTCGTTAACGCAATTTAGGCCTTATATTAAAGATTATCTTAGACATAGATTTCTGAATTACTTAAGAACAGGCATTGGTGTAGCGGTTACTTGCCAAATCGTCAATAATGATTAATCTGTTCAATTCTATCGCAACATTCTTTAGTCTCTCCAAACTGATTGCTGTCTTTTTCCCACTAGTGTTCTCCCGACGCCTCCCGAAGACCCGCCGTGTAGAGTGGCTGACGTCCGTTATATCTGTTATGGCTCAAAATCCTCATGTTGGTGTGGTGTGAAAGTTAGGAAAAGGGGTGCCAACTCAGGTGTCGTCTTAGTCACTTGACCGCGGCTCAACGAGGTCCATCGCCAATAGCCATCATGCTGTTTTAAAGTGCGTCGTTATTAAACACATTTCTATCAACATCTTTGATTTTTCGACTTCGCTACGTGCCAAATTATGTGTAAGTTACCCCATTATATTTAAATCTTCTGATTTTTTTTTTCTTTCATCTAGCGGCATATATTATATTTAACGACGCCAGATTAGTAACTCAACTAATTCGGAAAGAACACCACAACTTTTTTTGGCCACCAAATCTTAATGTTTGATGGTTCCGTCACATTTAGTTACTTCTTTTTATTGTCGCAGAGGAGTGTGTCGTTGCCGACATTCCAGGTCACCGCTAACAGAGCTAGTTTTAGTCGTAAAACAAGTTCGACAGGGGTTACGTGATTAGACCCAGAAAGGTAAATTGGCCCGTTCATCATATTGGATGCGTCACCTACACGCATCCCTGGGGGGAGATGGCTAAGAAAAAAGAAGAATATTATGTTGGAAGGGTGTCAATGTTGTCTGGCAGCATTGGCACCCTTCAACAGGCGTGGGTGAATGTATTCTCCAGCAACTATTGAAAACCCTGCAGTTCAATCTGTCGAATAGCTGCAGCATGTGCGGGACATTGTAGATGCTTCCTTATTCACTGATAGGTGTAGGCGACTTGCACACTCAAGGTACCTTATAAGAAGACTTCCACTGATCTAAGAGCACTGGCGTCTCTGTTTTCACTGGTATCGAACTAGATGTATGCGCATAACAGATTGGTGCAGAATTGTTTCCTTTGATAGGTCCCGTTTCTTTTTTAGCTGTGACATTTGCCTCGTACTAGTCTAGCATTAACGTGGTACGGGTACTATTCAACTACTACTATAAAACACCCTATCACGTGAAAACGCTGGAATAAAGTTTTAAAATATCATTGTTTATGATACACAATTCCCCCTTTTGTACATATTTAGGATCCTACGACGACTTAACGATAAGTGGATATCATAGGCTCTACCCTTTCTTAGGGCATATCTATTACCATTTACCATCGGGGCCTTGTCTGCATACGACAATCATAAGCAACAAATCTTGCAAGGTACTTAAATGGTTCCTTGGCCACTATTATCCCCTCATCTTTCATGGCTACGTATGGCTTGTGGTTGGTCGTCGTTTGCAAGCACTTCCAGGCTTAAGGTGAACTGTGAGAAATAAATAAAAGAGAGAAAATGTCTTCCATTTCTCAGACCTAAATTCCCAAAGGCATTGACTCCGAGTGTATCACCGCTCGTGGAAGATTTGCAACTTACTGTACATCTGGTGTGTCTCTCAGTACATTTTTGTAGCGTGTTGTAATAAACATCACCTATTGCTCAATACTGTTTGATATTGTAGATTTTTTTTTCTTTTCTTTTTTACCTCTCTGTCAATTTTCATCACTTCTATGCACACGTTCGTGATGCTACATTTCCACCACCAAGTAGAGAATATCGCGAAAATTTTTTACAAATAAACCCTTTTGGCCACGAAGAAACAAAAATGGAAAAAATTTTAATTTATGTTTTTTAGTTTTTGCATTAATTGTGGATCTCAATTATTTTAATATTATACAAAAAAATCTCATATCTATACAAAATGAAATTTTAAAATAGTTTGAAGAAGCACGTTTATATATTGCTTTGATTCAATAAATAACGCTAGAATAAGTAATCATCATAAAAGTTCTCATTGAGGAAAACATTTCTAAAAAGTAAATTAAATGATTGTAATTAAAATGATGTGTTAAATTAAATCCAGTTTTCTTTATAACTGTATAATCACTTCAATTTTCAACACATCTGTTTCAATATTTCTAATGTACTATACGGTTATGTTTATCAAAATATATAAAAGAGCAAAGTCATTTTATACTTCTTTTTTTAACTGACATTTTTACTTAACTTACAAAAATTTAGTTAACACTTAAAGTTGAGTGCAACACTTACAACAAAAAATATTAACAATAAAATGAAAACTAATTTTAAAAACTGGTAAAATCAAAACAGAGGACAAGCGTACGGTTACAATAGGGAAAAGGTTATAGTCAAAATTATTGTAGGCTTAGAAAAAATATATACGTGGTGAAATTTAAAATTCACAAAGGGAGAAAAAAACTCAAAATCGAAAGGGAATTATGTTTTTATGCGTCGTACTAAATAAACTTCAGAAATCATTTTAGAATAATTTTTATTTTACTGTAAAATCCTTCGTCTCATTTAAAACGTCAATTTTTCGTTATTCTGCATAAACAAAATGACGCATGCTAAATATATACTTCAAGAAATAAATATCAAATTGCTTCAAAATACAAATAATTTTTTTTTTTATATCAGTTTTTTTTAATTTCATAAAAAAAAGCCCTCAAAAATTTTTCATTTTAGTTTTCCTTTAAAATCACTCACTCTAAAGGTTCCAACCAATCTTTCGGCTTATATAGAAGCTTTTATGTTCCTAATAATCTCCTTTTCCGAGAGGGAGAGTTATAATTAAAAGTTATCCACAAGAGAGGGCAAAGGAGCATTTTTCGGTCTTGTGCCCTATTTGTTTCCTTTTGAATCATCCGTTTTGTGATCGAGTGTAATTGCGTTTGGTGTCGGAGTAATTTGGTTACTGTGTTTCAACGTGGGATTGGTATTGCGTGGCTCTCGGCAAACCGTCTTGGATAGAAAGGGATCGATGTGTCAGGTTGCCACATATTGGCGAGTTATCATCTCTATTTCTCTTTAATCCATTTTGAATTGATGTCAAATGGATTTTATTTTCAAATTAATTCGAAATTTTTTTCAATCTGGGAAAATTATTCAAAAGGAAAAAACAAAACAATTTGTATTTTTAATTTTTAAAAACAAGATTAATTTTAATGTTTATTTTATTACAAAAACGAAAAAAAACTCTGCCTCGAAAATCCGGCAGTCTGGATAACTCAGTCACATACTTGCAGATACAGAAACCGATGAAAATGACGCCGAACAGTGGTTCCAGAGCACTACTTAGCAAGACATTCTGTCCGATGCAAATATTATTGCAGCTATGGCAATTATCGAAAAAATGCCGAAAAAGAATGAAGATGTTAACGTTGAAGACACCGTTCAAACTCCTAAAATATCACTTAGTGAGGGACAAAGGGCTGTCGAAACTAGGAAGACTCAACAATACTCGCAGCAAATATAACACTAGGTAAAAAAAATGAAGATTTCAGATATAAGACTTACTTTTGAAAGTTCTATGATTCATAGAACTTGCTTTTTTTCAACGCAACCGTCTGAGGGTTTCAATCGAGGCCCCCAAAAATCCATCAGGGAAAAGGGCAGTGATTTACGCCGTCGTTAGCCGTATTTTGAGCACCAAAATTTTGGCGATGTTTGCCGGTTCTACCCCTTTAGAGGGAGAACAGCCTGGGGGTGGTCAGAGAACCCCCACCTCTTTTCCCCCACCAACCCACAAGGATTTGCGGCTCGACGGCTATTTAGAAATCCCCCCATGTCAAAAAAAGAGTTATACATTTGCTTTTTATTTTTCTTCGTGATTCAACCCCGGGGGCCTAAGATCAGCAGTCAAGGTCACTAACCGCTATACCGGATGAGCGGCATAACTGAAATAAAACGATAAAGGAAAATGAGAGAAATTTTAAAGCACAAAAAATTTACCGCTTAAAAAATTTTAAATTTAAAATTTATTTTTAACTAATTATTTCTTATACTTACCGAAGTATTTTTTTGATCAAGCAAATTAGTAATTAATTCGTGGAGTTTTCTTTCTTTTTTCGTTTTTTTCCCCTACTATTCTAAAACAATTTTTAACAAAAAAAAATATGATACATAAAATTTTTATTAAATTGGAGGAAAGAAATCTTTTAAAAAATGGATATTTTTGTAAGAATTTGAAAATATTTCCTTTACATGCTTTTGTTAGACTGCACTTTTTTGTATAATTGCATTGAATATTCACAGTTTATAATTAGCAACTTTTCCCTTCATTTTCATGATTACTAATTTCTTTACAGTTCCTTAAGAAAGTTATTAAGAAGGCTATTGCTTCCAGTTTTTAAATATCTTTGACAATTAAAAAGGTATTGGAGGATTTTAAAATTTATTACATTTTACATTCCCATTGCTAAACTACGAAAAATCAAACTTTGATTCTAATTAATCAAAGATCAGTAATTGTGTTTCCATCTTTAAAGCTGAAGAATTGCAGACATTTAAACAATGAGATTGCGTCTCTTTTGTAAACTCTCATAGTAACTAAAATTTAAGTAATATTGGCAAAAACATGTATTCCTCACCAGGGCCGTATCAATGATACAGGGCCCCAAGCAAAAGACCAAAAAAGTGTAACAAAGTATTAAAAGGGCCCCATATCAAAAAAAGGGGCCGGGAAAGGGAAATTTCGATACAGGGCCCCCTCAGAGCTAGCTACGCCAGTGTTTCTCACTCTCTCTCATCTTATCATAACTCAATAAATCAATGTAAGCTTCATTGATAATATCTACTCAGATAAATTCTAGAATGTAAGTTAATTGAAGTGTCGACACGGATAGAATCTAGAATGCAAACTAATCTCTGAACTCAACTATAAGTCATTAATTAAGATTTTGCAAAACTAAAATAAGATATAGCATAGTCGAGAATTCTAGTATGAAAATTGTATGAAATTACTGACATGTGAATAAATTACGTTAAATATTTAAGACATCGTAACAACTAATTTTTGAGTATGAAATATTTATGTATCGCTTAACCCCTTAATTGTTTTACACGTATACCATACGGGCTATCGAAAACTGGCCACAACCGGTTTGCTCGTGCGCTATACGGGCACTAATATTTTCTTCTTTCTATCTTTGATTTACACTTTTTTAATTCTTATTGTTAGATTATTAGTGCTAGTGTTTTTAAGCGATGCAGCTTGTCCATTGTACTGAAATATTTCTCATTCGGGATTTTCCTTGTGGGGAAGTCGGGAACTTTTTACAGAAGACAGGAATTTAGATTCTTGAAAATCTTTGATGAAGAACAGGAATAGGCAAGGAAATGTGCAATTTGTTATTGAGAAGAAATGAAAATATAAAGAAAATCCAAAAGCGCCCCGAAAAATCTGTCCCCATTGCAATGTAAGTCTGAGTATTTCACCATGTTTCAAACTGTGTGTGCATATATACATATATAGATGAACACACACACGCAATCTCAACTATTTAAATAAGAGGTTACGAACACAAATTTTTTTTGGATGTATGAGAGAAATTCTTTTAAGATATATGAAATATTCATCATAACATTGTTGAGTGTACTTATAAGAAGCAAACATTTAGTGGTTTTTGTGTTCCACAATTATAAAATAAAAAATAGTGCGAAAACTTTAAAATTAAAAATTAAAATAAAATTTCTTCCATTTTCACATTCTGTGTTATGCTTAATTATACAATAAAAAGTGTGCCTTTTTTTTTAACATTTTGGGTAAAAAATTGACCTTTTAATGTGAGTTAATTGAAAATAAAATGGTTTTTTTTCTTCTTTTTTACAATTTTATTTTTATCAATGCTCCATTCTGCTTTAGAAAAGCTGTCCGAGTGAAACGGGTCGCCAAGGTGTGCAACCCTGTGCGCCAAGGGATTTCCATGTTTGAACATTGCATCAAGTGGCATTGTGTGAGGACGATTGAGTCTTCGGCGTCATTCCACTGCAAACGCCCGGAGCCATGCAATTCTCCCTCTCCTGCCATCGAAATAATCAAGAGAAATGTAGGAGTAATGAAAAAAATAATAATAAATACAACACAGAGGGAGAGGGGGAAGATGAAAAAGGCTCCCACAAATGGACGCTAATCGATAGCACATCCGGGAAAAAGCTCTCTTTGATATTTGGCGAAAATCACTCCATCACTTCTCGATACACACACACAACCATCGTAAATTATTTGTTGAGCCCAGTTCGAAGGTTTTTGACAACGTGAGATTAATTTTGATTTATGAATCTCTCCGCGCCTTTATTGAGTTCGTTCTAAAGTGCGATTGTGAAAGAAAGCCTTTCATGAGGTTTAAAAGTTTTGCGCGCTGTTTACGACTACTGGAATTTTATTTATGATTGGAATTAACTCTTTGACTTGTTAAGTGATCTCCACAGAGTTGATCTTGTTTCGACTTGTTTTTTCTTCTATTGTGAATGTTTTTTCTTTCTTTTTCTGTTTTTTGTTAAGTATGGATTCATTCAATGCGAAGAATAATTCCCATAGTTCATCATACAGACTGTAACATTTCAAAATATGTTCGCCTGGAAGAATCTAAATGTTACACATGAAAGGTCATATCTTTCATGTTTTACAGCATTTACTTTAAATTTTCTGACAAATGTTATTGCCGACCTTCCAGTAGGTATTTGACGAAGTGTTCAATGTTTTATTCCAGACGTACATCAAAAAGATGCATTTTCCATTTCTTATTAAATTTCATTTGAAAATTTTTTTAAAGAAAATTGCCAAATCTAAGAAATGATTAATTCTTACACGTGATAAATAATCTTGTTCTAAATATAAACAAAAGTGGGGATCGTCAAACTTATGATTGCTACTAAGCAACCGTACCGTTTTTAAATTCTACTCTGAGGTATCAACCAAAAGAACTACCAATATTTTTTTAAAAACCAACATTTATTTATGGCCTAAAACTTACATTTCTAGTAAATATCATATCAGTTTTAACTATACTGTATATAATAGCGGTTCTCAAACTGTGGGGTCTCCCCCCTAGGGGGGGGCGTGATTTTCCTACTAGAAGGGCGCGAGCATATCGAAAAGTATAAAATAAAAGGTTACTTAAAATTTATTAATTTACTGAAAGGAAGCAAAGCATAATACATTCTGACATTCTAAAAAAAATTACATTGATATAATATACTTATAAAAATATCAGAAGTGCACAATGTATTTGATAATTAATTTATCATTACTAAATTAAGAACACGTTTAATAAGTATTAGAGTTAGAAATAGAAATAGTGTACGAAATATTTTTGTTTTCATAGCAGAAAATTCATCATCCACCCCTACCCAAAATTCAAAGTGTGATTTATTAAGGCTGTTTTCGCCATATGTACGACAAGGGAAATTTTGAACGAACTTTTCGGACGGGAAAAGCCCTAAATTTTTAAAAAAATTTGTGACATTGTAACTCATGCTTTTTGTGTTTTTAAAAAGTGTTTTTAAAAATTTCAAAGTATTTATAACTAAAAAAGTTTTTTTTTTTTTAACATGAAAAGGGATAGCTATTTAGCATTACGGTAAGGAAAAAAATGCAAAGCACATTTTATAAGAGAAAAAAATTGTCAACCCCGGGAAAAAAATGAGTAGTTTGAAAAAAATCTGTGATTCTCTGGGGTAGTAAAAAATATAATATTAATGTTTGATATTTTTAACCCCTTTTTTATATCGGGAATATCATCTTTTGGGAAAAAGTCATATTCTTCTTTTTTGTACTGTATGTTTCTGTTCTTCCGCTTGTATTTCATATGTATCCCAGGATAAAAACACACGATAACAAATGAAATCTATGAAGATTACTTCCTCGGCATTTGAGAGCCTTTCTGTATCAAGGTTCCTGTGTACTTGGTATCTTCTTTAATTAAAAATTATTTTGCAATCTGTTCCAATTTAAAAAATTAGCAAGGGAAAGTAACATGTGATACACTTATCCTGTAACTTGAAAACAACTTACTTAAAATATCTATTACTTTGAAGTTACATATACAAAATTTGATATTTATCTCGATAATTCACACGATTTATAATTAAAATCATTTTGTAGATTAAACGTAAAAATACTTTTAACATTTTAAAATTATTATTGTTAAAGGGTGAAAAAATTTTTATTGGTGGGTCGACATATTAAAATTTGAAACACTGGGATAAAAAAAAACTGAAATGAAAGTAAAAGGAGAGAAAAATAAATATAGTTACTAATAAATAAGAAATGTAAAAACAGATTTTTTTTTATCAATCTTATTAACTTAAATGAAAAGGTGAAGCTCTTTTCTTGTCATCAACAAGTTTTTTAATGTTGGGAAAGTAGGTAGAGGTTGCCATTCAGATACATTTATCTAAGTATTCATCAATGAGACAGTTATTGTATTTATTTTTAAATTTCGTATTGGATAAAGAATTTAATAGACATGCAGAGCTGAATATTGCCTTCACTTTGAGACACCTTGGGTATTGGGTATTTTTCTTAACCCCTTAACGGTCGCATAATTTTAAAGAAAAAGGTCATAAAAGTGCCTACTTTTTTACTCAAGAAAATTAGAAAAAAAAATTAAGCGTATGTTCAATATATGTATTTATTTTTAAAATTTTGAAAAATTTTGCTTGAAATACAAAAAAAATTTAAATTTTTTAAAAAACCCATTTGGGGGTTTTTATGACTAAATGTTGTTTTCCAAAAACTAAAATTTAAAAAAAATGTGCTAAAACATTAAAAATTTTTTAATAAAATATGCAAAGTAAAAAATCATTTAATTTTTTTTTGGATAAATTTTTAAAAACATGACAAAAAAACCAATCACAAATAACAATACAAATCCATCGTCACTGCTCTCAGATTCACTAACCGGACTTTCAAAACAATCAGTTACTTCAGAATCACTCTCAGATCCATTTATACTTTAAGTAGAATCCAATTCCCTTCCTGATTGACTCCATAATGTATACAATAGTAATATATATATATATTATCACAGAACGCAGCCCATGTGTATTCACAAGCAGAACTAAGTAACTCAGCAAGGTTACAAAAACATATCGCTAATATAATATATATATTTGGTTGTGCTAACATCTAGTTTAAAAAAAAATAACTACCTCTAAACACATTCTTTTAATAATCTGGTTTACTGCCATCTGGTGAGAAATAAAAAAATGATTCCGGGGATAAAATAAAAGTTTTAATCTTTTAGCGCTACTTTTGAACACTCCACCCCCGGGAAAAA
>BMAV01022577.1:0-10575 GCA_019973955.1 Trichonephila inaurata madagascariensis
GTATAAATTCCTTTTATGAATTCCAACTTCTTTATTAGCTTCTATCCTTTCTAAAGCTATCGGACTGCTAACTCTTGATCTGCAGTTACACCGCTATTTCCTTCAATTTGCCGGCTATTGATCAGAATGATTCCACAATTTACTATCTCTAAGTTTGCCAGCTATATCTTATCATCAAAGCTTCTATCCTTTTATAGTATATCTCATTTACATATTATCTTTGTTTATCTTCTTGGTATTGTGAAAAGTTTTGCCATTAATCGTGGCCGTCAAAGAACATGGGAGTTATGTTAGCAGAAAGACGCGAGAGACGTCACAACCCCTCCAAGAAAAAAAAACGTGATTTACTTAAGGGTTCTCAATGCCCTAATAAATTACTGTCTAAATCTCTATTTCTAAATTTCTTCGTTTTCCCTGAGTTTTATTTAAATTTTAATCTTAAATCCTCATTTTAATTTTTTATAATTTCCAATATTTATCTTGACTTTTTAATTTTCATTCAATTTTTTAATCTTAAATTTTAACTTTTATAATTTCCAATATTTATCTTGATTTTTAATTTTCATTACCCCATCTTAGAATTAAATTTTAATATTCAATTTAAATTTAAACTCGTGACAAAAATTTTACTCCAATAACTAGGCCAACATAAAAATTACTGTTTAATTTATGCCCACTCTCACTTTTTAACATTCAATTTCTTAAAATATTTAAAACACTTAAATTTTCTAAAAACAATATTCTGGGTGCGCAGGACCCACCATCTAACCTGCATATGGAACTGGAACTTCGCCCCTTCTTGTTGAAGCTATAAATTTCATTTTCAGGATTTTCAGGTCAGTCTCCCGAAATGAAAACTTTTTGAGTCTCTATTTCCATAATATCAATCAATTTCACAATTATTTTATATCACAAAAATTTTCATCTCCTTTCCCCACATCTGGTTTCAACAAAAAACTCCCCAATGAGCCGCGCAGCGCCGTTATTATTATTGTTAGTGCCTTGACTACGCCGCGTTTCCCTGAACCAGATGCCTTTATAATACATAACAATACAAAAAACATATATATATATACACATATTATACAATTACAAACATTTTTCAATAAACTATTATAAAAATAACCAAAGGAATTTCGCATTCACGAAGTCATACATCGAAGCAAAAAAAATGTGTGATTACAAAAAGTTTTCTTCAGAAAAAATTTTTAACAAGTCAAAAGTTCCAAAATTAAATAAACACTCATTGTAGTGTTTGACTTGGCTTATAACTTTTAAGCACCGCCCGAGACTTCTTCTTTGCAATAATTCTTCCGACCAATTTGTTGGAAGATCATAAAAATGAAACAATACAACCTTGGGATTTTTTATATGTTTTCCCACCATCACGTCCAACATGGTGTGCTATCACCTTCCTTCCTATTGGTGGAATTTCTTGTTGTAAGGCTTGTAATCTCCTTTGTCGTCCTTTCCTTTGACTTCCCCTATTGTTTCCTTGGCTGTATTTGGGGCTTGTCCTCCGTCGTGGCCTTTAAGTTGCATCTGATTCCTCTGGAACTTCTGTGCATTCTCTTTTGTTCTTTTTCCTGCTTCTAGAAATAGTACTGGATGACATTTGTCTTTTATTAATATTATTTGTTCCCTTCTTGCCAATTTCTTTGTGGTCCACCCCGACACACCTGATCTTTTAATACCCCTATTATTCCTAAACCTTTTTGTTTTTATTTTCATTCCCTAATGAACTAGGTAGTGATCTGACCAGTGATTTGTTTTTATGGGTCTTCTCTGTATTTTTATATTGATTTGATTGGTTACCAATCCCTTTTGCCTCTAACTTACAAGCTCTCACCGCAGATTTTTCTTTCCCCATATTGTGACTCATTTAATCTTTGATGTACTTTTTCCGAAGTACGAGTTTCCTGACTTGATCTTATAATATTTGGGATACCTGTTCCTAATTCGACCTCGCCACATTTCCTATGACGATATATTCTTATTTGATCTACGTTAACTGTTAATCTTTTCCTGATTTCCATATTATTACAATATTATTATAATTTTAACTTCTAAGACTTATAAGGTCCCTCAAATTTTTGTTTAAATTTAGCACACATACTTTGTTAGCTGCTGAACTTATACAGGGTGTGTTTCTAATAAGACCCAATCATTTACTTTATTCTATAAGTCTTTTTCTACGTCTATTATAATATTTTTCCCACCTTTCCTGTTTAATTTTCGTACTTAGTCTAGCTTCCTTAAAAGTTTTTTATCTATATCTTGAATTTGCAATTTTGAACTTTCCGATATCATAAGCAACTAGTTTTTTGAAAATGGTGTAATCAATTTTTCGACCTAAAATACCAGCAGTGTTTTTCCCGTTGTTTCATTCACCGCCGTACGAATAGCGTAAGAAACTCAATGTAAGAATTGATCCCAAGTATCGTGTTGATCATTAACATAATTTGCAATCATTTGCACTATATCTCGATTAACTCTTTTCAGTCCGATTTGCTTGTGGTCGATATGCAACAGTCTTCACATGCCTTATGCCTAATCTTTCACTTATGCTCGCAAATCTCGGATATAAATTGGGACCATTATCACTTATTAATTTTATTGGAGCTCCATAACGCGATATGTTATCAAAAAAATATGCGCTATTATAATGAGATGAGGCCTTTTTAAGAGGTATAATTTCAGCCCATTTGCTGAAATGTAAATCGGTTATTACTAAAATATAGCGGTTACGTCTTATTCTCGATATAGGATACGGGCCTAATAAATCTAACGTCACTATCTCATTCGGATAATTCGATATACCTGGATTTAATTAACCAGCTGGTAACGCGTTTTTATAGTTATTAACTTGGCACATATGGCATGTAGAGACATATTGATCAATGACTTTTCATGTACGGAAATAACAAAACGTCCCGAATTTTATGACATACGCTTTAAAATTGCCTAAGTGTCCAAGCCATTGGCTTGTCATGAAATTCTCTCATTATTTCATTCCCAAAGATTTTAAATGGGTACACGCATTTCACCTAACAATGACGTTGCGGTGTTTCGTATAAAATAACAATCCTTCACTAAAACGAAATCGGGGACCTCAATTCTCACATATCGTTGCATTAACGGAGTTATCTTCCGTTTTAAATATCTATAGATATGACCTAGTTCTGGGTCATTTTCTGTTCAGTTATTAATTGTTCTCGCGAAGTAAGTACTAAATCCCCGTTATAAGCAATAATTAATTTTATCACCACTATACTTTAACGGGATTCCTTTTGAAAGAATGTCAGCCACTGCATTTTGAGTTCCCGGTCTATGTTCCCATTCTATATTGAATTCTGCTAACTTTAGTGCCCATCTAATCATCCTACTCGACAAATTTTTGCCATGTGTTAGGCGTGTTAAGGCGGCGTGATCCGTTATAACCTTAATTGGTAATATTCCTAAATATGTTCTAAATTTGTTCAACGCCCATACTACTGCTAGACATTCTCTTTCGTTACTGTGTAATTCCTCTCTGCGTTGTTCAGTGTACGTGACGCAAATACCACTGGTCTGTTCTTTTGTTGGTTAAGTACTGCTACTAAACCAATCGAACTGGTATCTGTAAATACCCGAATGGCTCCTGAAAGTTTGGTAATTTTAAAACTGGCGCTTTTGTTACCGCCTCCCCTTTGACCTTTTCGAATGCCTTTTGTGCTTCATTGGACCAGACAAATTTTTAAATTTTCGTTTAAGATTTATAAAAGTGGCTCACAAATATCCGCATACTTAATAAATTTCGCGTACCACTGGGACATACCTAAAAATTTTGACACCTCTTTTTTGAGTTACGTAAGGTTTCATCTCTTGTATAGCTCTAACCTTGTCTCCATCCGTTCCTTCTTTACTAATAATTAATCCTAAATATTTCAATTCATCGCACCCAAATTTACATTTTTCCTTATTTAATGTCAATCCTGCATCCTTTAACAACGAAAAAATTCCCTTAAATGCTCAACATGGTGAGTGAATGATGGAGACGTAATAATAACGTCGTCCATATAAACACTCACAAATTTCCCTATCACCGGTTTTAGGATTATGTCAATTGCTTTTTGAAAATTGGGAGCTGCTCCTGATAAACCGAATGGCATCCGCTTGAAAGCATAAGTGCCTTTTACTACAAATGCAGTCTTAACTATATCACTGGGGTTTACTGCCATTTGAAAGTACCCACTTCTTAGATCAAGAGATGACATTATTGTTGTATATGGTATGTTCGTTAACATCTATTGGGATCTGCAAAGGGTATCGTGGATACTTTGTGATCGAATTTAATTTTCTATAGTTCACTGCAAATCTATATGCTTCCGATTATCCGGTGGTAACCCATTATTTTTCTTGCATAAAACAACAGGTGACGCGTATGGGGATTGAATTGGAACAATCGTTTCCTCCTTGTAACATTTTTTTGTATGTGAAATCTATTATTGCTTGCTTAGTGCGATCATACCTATATGGCCTTGAAGCTACTGGTGGTTATCTCCCGTGTCAATTTCATGGTATAAAACATGAGTAAGACCTGGTTTGTCTGAAAATAACCCTTAAAACTACTAAAACAAATTTTGTAGTTTTTGTTTTTCTACCTCCACTTTGTCTTAGATAAATCTTAATTTCAACCTTTTTCCTCTTTAATTGGTTCAACCACCTATTTATTTGAGAATCTGAATTTTCAACGATTTTTGATCAAAAATCTAATACGATTCTTGACGCACTTATGAAATCGATACCTGTGAATACATGGGTATTCTAAATCTTTCAACACATGAAATGACCAATCTCTTTCGAATTGTCTGATCCGAATATTCAATTCTGGCCAATCCCCTGTTGTTTTGGCATTTCAACCCTGTGCTGTTATTACCTGGGCTCATGATTTTAATTTGCTATGAAAAATATTTTCGGTATACTCTTCCGATATAAATGATTTATCTGCTCCGGTGTCCTGGCTACGCGCTTTCAAAATGTGTTATTTAATAAAAATAGGAACGTGGGGAAGTTCTACGGTGATATACATATCGGGAGAAAGTCTAATTGTTCTCTTGTCGACACCCCTTGAGGTTGATCATTAACCTTACAATATTTAATCGTCCCTTATGTCCTATCGCCTCGATTGAAATTTTCACTGAACCCCTATTTCTACGGTCCCTCTATTAAAATTATCATTTCGCTCATTTCGAAATGAGTAACCCCTGTTGCTGAATCTTTGATCATTATTTCGAAACCTATTCCTCTTTGAACCCTCTATTATTTTGCAGACGGCTATTCTCGTAAAACTCTCTACTGTTATTTGGTCTACGTCCTATTTCAGAATTCCTCCAGTTTCTACCATTAGCTTCAAAATTAGCATCCTATGCGCATTTTGACCTCGTCTTCTATATATTATCGTTCTGATAACCCCTTTACCTCTGTGTAAGAATATTCCTTCGAATTTAGCCAAGACTTCTAAAAGCTGTAGTATCGTGTTTTGTGGATTGCGCACCTCCACATAGTCTTGTATCTGTGGTTCGAGTCGAACTAAAATATGATCCACTAACTCTGCTTGGGACATTCCTAATTCTAAACTTCTCTATTTTAGTAATCTATACTAACGAAAATCGCAGGATCCTGATTTCTTCCTGCTGACGCGTAGGAACCGCAGTGACTGTAGTTCTTCTATTTTGGACTGCGGAAAAAGCCTTCAAAGCACCAGTTTTTGAGCTGCGCAAAATCCGTGGCTGTATTTTAAAATTAACAACGATCCAAATATCGAATACCAATCTTGAGCCCTTCCTGAAAGGATATTCTTGGCAAGCACATGACAGACATTGGGATTTCAAGTAACTGTATGTTATTATCAGTCACACTTTGGTAAATCCTGCAATGCTCTTTCTGACCTCTGAAAAGTACATTTCAGGTAGAATAGTATTTCCACCTACATTACCTAACCCAGAATTATATAAGTTCCTGGGTGTTATTGCGACATAGCCATCCTGTGATGACCATGTCGTGCCGGTTCCGCGTAAGGTTGGGGAGGTGTGGGATTATCAAAATGATGAGACATAGTAGTTCTTAATACAACTTTTATTAAGAATAACTTATATATTACTTAAATTCTAATTTGACAATTTTAATTAAAGTGAGAGTTAACATCCAATTAAACTGTGTATTTAAGTCAGGATCACGCAACTAGATCCTTATCTCACTATAATAATAATCCGATCCCATCTAATTACTTATATCACATTACCTTGCAGATCTCCCTTACCTATAGAGGATATTTATAATATTCACTTTGTATAAGACGATTCAACTTCTTTTATATATTAGGCTTCTATTCCTTCTAAAGCTATCGACTGCTAACTTGATCTGCAAGTGATTCCACACTAAGCTATTCTTCAAACCGTGCTATTGATCAGAATGATTCCACACTACTATCTCTGTTTAAGCCGCGCTATTGATCAGAATGATTCCACACTACTAATTCTAAGTTTGCCGCGCTATTGATCAGAATGATTCCACACTACTATCTCTAAGCTTGCCGCGCTATCGATCAGAATAATTCCACACTAAACTATCTCTAAGCTTGCCACGCTATATCTTATCATCAAAGCTTCTATCCTTTTATAGTATATCTCATTTACATATTATCTTTGTTTATCTTCTTGGTATTGGGTTGGAAAAGTTTTGCCATTAATCGTGGCCGTCAAAGAACATAGGAGTTATGTTAGCGGAAGGACGCGAGAGACGTCACAAGTTATTAAATGTTTTGGTACTTGTGTATTATACTTTCAACTAATTTCGCCAATTCAAAATATAACGCCAAATGCTGTCATGAATATTATTACTGTGTTCGAATGTGTACGAAAACAGTTTCTCCACTATTGGTATTTGACGACGTCTTTTGAGTTGAAGCTAGTTGATTCGTCGGTATAATACACAAATTATTCGGTGCTTTTTATTTCTGTCATTGCTAGTTGAATTTTGCAGAAGAAATCTCTGTAAAACCTAACTTCCTGATTCGCAGCATTGTTAACAGGTGTGAGTTCGTTGCGGAAATCATAATAAAATTTTCTTTTTAGCATCCACAAAACTACAGTAGAATATCCATTGCTTCGTTATCCCTTGGGGCTTCATTTGTACGATGAACACGCATTTTTCAAAAATAGTCCAAGAAAATTTTCCTTTATCTATTAGACCTTTATTCATTAAGCTTATTCTAAATTTATCACTAAATTTATCTAATCATGATGAATATTCCTTTAGTGAATAGAACTCAAATAGATTAACTATTTCTTAACGATAATAAAGTACGTTGAAATAATTTAATCCAAAAAAGGACGTGTATCACATTTCAAATTATCGAATCATTCTTCTGTAAACTTTATCTTAACGATCAATACATCCAAATTTTAATCTAATCGGATTAAAATAGTTACTAACGGTCACGTGGTTTTGAAGTGCGCCATATGTATATAATACTTGAAATATTTTATGCAACGAATGCTTGGCATCTTTTAAACTACTCACCATAATTCCATCAATCGAATAATTGTAAATTTAATTTTTTATAAGATTGATAATCATGGAATATTAGTTCTCGGAATTTTATTCACATCTTTGACACCGTACTTATTCGTTTCGAAGTCGCACATTTTTTTTTCAATTTTAATGTTATTTAAAATCGGATGCGTATTTAGAATTGAAAGAGTGAAAAAATTCTGTCGGTGAGGAAGATTGAGATGATACCGACAATTGGAATAATTACAAGTCCATGTATGTATTTAAATTTTTAATATTGGCAAAATAAATTAATTATTAACTTCTAAGTGATTCTCAGTTTAGGTTTTTTTAATATTTCGTAAATATCGATATATCTATGTTTTTTATTACACTATTTCTTATTTTTTTCACAAAAACTTGTTGAGAATTCCAGGTGCGGCTTAGATTCAAATAATATGCGGTAATTATTCATATAATAAAAGTATAGCAGCTAATGAGTTAACTTAATGTAAGATATACCAACGAATTATATGGAAAATATTGTTACGTAGATCCGAGGGTTCGTGGATTTTATGCAAAAACAATTACGGAGAAAATAAACAGTTCATCAAGAGCGATGCGAATTTATTATCAAAATTCCAATCCTTTAAGTACAGGATTCGGCAGCAATATTCACAAAGTAAATATCTGAAGGTCTTCACACCCTTTAACAGCAACAAACACAAACCAGTGTTTAAAAAAACACGTAGTAAAGATTATTCACAAGCACAGCCAGGCTAATCGCTAGTCAAAACAACCTACTACTCGCTGGTTTAATCCAGACTCATCGCCCAGGGAATCTTTATAGGGCGCAAATTTCCAAAAATATAACAGCCGTGTCTTGAAGGGACACAGTGGAAAACCTACTACTTTCTAGAAGATTCCGGGGTTTTCCAAACTGCCAACATGGGCCAATGACGCAAAAGGGCCCCAAAATCGCCTTGGTCCCCAAAATGATCCAACGGTTTTACCGCCAATATTTCCCCTTTCTCATTGAACCCCATTATAACGTAAGGGGGGGCTTTGTGAGTAGAATTTTTTTAACATGAAATAAAAAAAACATAGAGTAATATAAATAAATTAAACACTCAAATACAAATTATTTACACTATTTACAAAAATTCGTAACATTATTGGTTAAATTTATATTAGTATTTTAATTGATATGTTATTTAGTTATGGGGTTACGCATCATTTCATAGTTGAAGGTTAGCTGCAGAAATAAGGCATTTTTTTTACCAGATTTTCCCTTAAAAATTATTGAAATGATTCCAATAATTTTAAATAAATAATCTGAATAATTTGAGAAAAACCTTTAAAGTGTTAAAAATTTATTTTCCTTTTTAAAAAATTTTTTTTATAAGTTTCTTTAATACAGTGAAAGCTGTTTATCTCCTCAGAAAAGTACATTTGTCCTTCATTCGACGTTGAAACTTTTTTATTCATTGAATTCGCTGTTTGACAGCTTATCTTAAATTTAAAAATTCAGAAAACTTTTTTTCAATGCTCCCCTTTGCTCTTTTAGAAATGCTGTCTTTCAATTTTGGGAAAATTTCCCTTTTGCATCCAAATTTTTCCAGACAGTAATTAAATAAAAACTGTTTAGATTGGCTGTCATGTTTCATTTTCGTAACTTTTATTATTTGATCACATTTTTTGAGATATTTTTAAAGATAGACTAAAAATTTTTCTCTTTATCATGAATGAATGCTTGGGGACGTTAGGTTTCTTCATGATATGTACTAGCCAAACTATTTTTTTTTTGTTGGGGTTTCCTTTATTTTTTGTATTTCTTTTTTTGTTTTTAATATTCTTTTTTTAAATTTTTTTTATAAAATCTTTGGGAAAAATAATCAAATGAATGCTGAAATTTTAATTCTTAAATTTTCCCTTAAACTGGTTTTTTTTAAACATTAAATACATTTGTTTATGAAAAAAAAATTAACCCGTCCGTTCTTTTTTAGCCATTTTAAATTTGTGAACGTATAGTAAATTTATAAATTTATATTTTATAATTTCTATTCTCGACTATTTTGAATGAAATAAAAAGGGGGTTCCCCCAAAAAAATAAAAAAAATTTATGTTTAAATGAAATAACATTTAGCTTCCCAAATTTTTAAAAAAAACTTTTTTTCTTTGAAATTTTAACTGTACAAAGGGTGTTAAAGATGAGATAAAGGAAAAAAAACGTTGTTATTTTCAAAGAAAAAAACAGTTTTCTGACATAAACTATAGTTTTAAAGAAAATTTTTATTGTTTACACCTTTTGTTTTTAGTTCAAACAAAATGGGAAAATGGGTTTTTATGTTTTTAAAAAGTAAAAATTCCAAAATGTAAAACTTTCTTTTGTTTCAAAATGGCCGATGGGGTTTTTCCATGTTTAAAAAGAGAAATGTTCTTTAATTAGTTACAAAGATTATTATTTGCATTATTTATTAAACTAATTTAAAAATTTAAAGGAAATTTAAAAAATTAATAACTAATTACTTATGAATAAATATTTCTCAAAATTTTATTTTTTTAATGCTTTTAATAATTAATTTTATTAATTTAATACGGAAAGTCTGAATTTTAAAAATTTAAAAAATTGGCAAATTCAAAAAAATTAAATGGCTTTCCATTGAAGAAATCAAAATTTGGGGGAAAAGTTTCAACCGTTTTTAGCAATGAATATGTTTTTTTGGGAAAAAATTTGTTCAACTGTTATCGTCCTTTAATTTAATAACATCTTTTTTAGTAATTTAAATATTTTTAAAAAACTAGTATAATTTGTTTTGTTTTGAATATTTAATTGATTTATATAATTGGGGGAAAAATTCTTTTTAAAGCTTTTAAGTAAATGTGTGCGATTAACCCCCTTTAAAACCAATTTTTTTTAAAAAAAAAATTTTTTAAAAAAAAAATTTGAACTTTTTTTTTGGGTAAAATAAATAAAACCAAAATTAATAAGTTTTACTTTTAATTTGGGTTTTGATGCAATTAAAAAAAGGCCATTTTGGC
>BMAV01022578.1:0-29850 GCA_019973955.1 Trichonephila inaurata madagascariensis
GTCCTCCCCTTGTGTGGTAGAAGGAGGGGGATGCAGCTCAGTTGTCCGTCCTAGTCCCTTGACCATGGTTCAAAATTACGGGTCCGTCGCCCAAAGCCCTCATGAGCTGAACTTTTGCGACATTAATATTCACTCTCACTTCCAAATGTGACCTCAGCAACCTAACCGCTGTCACTATGTCCAAATCTTGCCTGGGGGTCAAACTCACGAACTCGTGGCTGGCGAATCATGAGCTCAAGCCCAGTACCGCTGAAGACCTTTTGTGTAGAGGGGCACTATGCACGTTAAATCTGTCTAGGTTCAATAGGCTATTGGTGTGGTGTGGAAATCAGGAGGAGGGGGTTGCTAGCAAAATTTTGTCCTCGTGACTTGACCATGGTTGAAAAGTACGAGGTCCGTCGCAAATCACCCTCTTGTGCAGCTTTATAGTGTGACATTAATATATATAACTCTCTCTCTCTCTCCCTCTTCAAAATTTGACTCATTCATGAATATAACGTTGCCCAAGTCAGACACTGGCTGATTCACATATCGACAGCATTTTCATCGCGCTCCTATGGTTTGGACAAGAAGAGCAACACAAATCTATGTATACAGTCTAGTCTCTTGTAGACTGCTGCATACAGTAGTAGCATATGTCGTTTTTTATAAACGGACTGCGGAACCATAGGTGCCACACGTGTGGTGTTTGTTATTCAATTCTGCTTGAGACAGAAATATATCGATCTTACACGGAGTCTTAAGCATTGGACGACCGACCACAGGTTTTCTGACTACTGTTTAAAATTTTTTCCTTGATCGTGAAGTGACGGAATGAACATTGAAGAAAAAAGCAATATCTGTGAAAAATAGCTCAATTTCAAGGCATCCCACAGAATGCCAGTGCTTACTGTTTGCCATCCGACTTCTAAACGCTAGAGTAACACACCTGTCTTGAAAACTAATCATGTTAAAGTACTAATTACTTTTGACATCAGCACTTAATGCAGCTATTCTTGCTCTTCACAATACTTACTTCACACCCGACGGCCTTTTATTTTTCTCGCATATCTCTTGCACAAAACCGAGATCTGTTTTGTTACATATTAGCATATATCTATGTAGATTCTAAAATTCGACTTGACTTTTAGTATCAACGTTTTCTAGGGTTGGCAGCCCTGAAATCCTGGGATTAAAATAAGTAATCCCGGGATCTAATTTTTGTCTGAATTATATTTTGAAATTTTTTCTCATCAAAATTTTTTTCTAAGAGTTTAATTCTCAGAAAATGTACATATATATATTTGTGAAACATGTTTGCAGAATTTTTTGTGCAATTATTTTTTTCGTGCTGATAAATATATTGGAAACAGATGCAGATAAATCACTAGTTTATCTCATGATGAAAAGCGAATGTTTGATATTATTACTGCTCTTGTGTACCATTAAAAACAACTGTTGAAGCATTCAGCCATCGAATATAGCAATCTGTTTACTGTAGACATATTTATAAATTTTATGTTTAAAGAGGTTCAAACAGTGTAAAAAATTATGTAGCTCTCATTTCTCGTATGGCAGAATGTCAAAGTAGTTCATTTGCAATATTTACACAATGGTAAAAGAACATTTCAGGAATAGAATTTGTCACAGTTCCTCCTTCAATTAAATACCTATATTAATAGTGGACCTGCGAAGTCGCTTTCAAACAGGTGATCTGCTATCACATTTTTCGCATTTTAGTTCCCTTTTTAAACTTGTAAGACATTCAACATGATTGAAGAAAAAGTGCCTGAAGACATTGTATACTGTTTCAGTTCCAAAAGAAAATAATGCGATGGAGGTAAATAAACTTGTGTGGCGTATTTGGAGGGAAGCAGTAACAGCTGAACATGTCAAAGATGGCTTGTGAAGTTTTGTTTAAATGTTTTTTCTTTGAAAGTGAACCCAGATCAGGAAGGCCATCAGATGTCAATGATAAAGTGCTAAGCAGTATGATCAGGGAAAAAACCCAGGTTCGCTTCCACAGAAGTGGGCTTCAAGCTTGGAATTCATCTGGCTACTGCTTTGGATTACATTAAAAGCCTTGTTTTCGTGTCTAAACCCTCTGTTTGAGTGCCACATGAATTGAGCGAAAACAATTTAATGGACAGAATTTCGACATGATCTTCAAATCTTACTCGTCACAAAAGGGGACCACTTGGTGAATGGAGATGAAAAGGGCATTGTAAAAAAAAATACATATGTTTACAAAGGGGAAAAACCACCATCTACATCAAAAGTTGGCGTGCATCAGAAGAACGGTATGTTGTGTTGTTGGTGAGATAGTAAGGATATAGCGGATGATTTACTGAAAAAAAAATGAAACTACTGTTACTGTTCGCAATTTGAAGTTTTGAATATAGAAATTCAAGATAAACGTCCATCTTTGGCCAACAGAAAAGGTGTGATTCTTCATCAGGACAACGCTAGATTATACGTAGTACGAAACGGCGCATAAAATATTGCAGAGTTGGGTTGGGAAACTTCTTCAGCCAGCAACTACTCCTCATATTGCATCATCTGCCTATCATCTGTTCAGGTCGCTGGAAAACTTTCTTGATGGAAATAAGCATATAAATTATGAGTGTCCAAATGACAGTGAAAGAATACTTTGTTCTCTTAAATAGTAAACTTCCTTTTGGGGGTTTAGGTAAGCAGACAGTTGTAACTAACAAAGGGCATTATATTTTAAATTAAATTTTAAATGAAAAGTGAATTTTTTCCCCCTTCACAGAAATAAACGATGTAACTTTTCCTTAAACCAGGGGTGTCAAACTCGTGGCCCATGACAAACATTTTTGTGGCCCGACCAATATATCGATGCACAATACTATATAATAAAATTTTTAAAAATTTCCCTCGAAGTAGTAAAGATAGTAGCAGAAAAGAGATGTCAAGTGACAAGACGGAAATTAACTGACTAAATTTTTCTTGTTCTTTTATATATATGTTTATTATTATGCATTTGTGAAATAAACCTACGTTTCTATAAATATTGCGGTCCACCTAAAGTTAAACTTTTGTTTGGCCCAAGTTAGCCTTTAAGTTTAACACCCTTGCCTTACGCTCAATACTATAAAAAAAATAGCAAATTAACAGCAAAATTCATATATTTGATTGCTTGATTGATAGAATCTCCCGCTAAATTTTTAGTGCATTGTTCTAAAATAAATGAATTTCTTAGTGGAATGGGCCACTCAGAAAAAGCCGGTGGGCCGCAGGGTGAGTATCGCTGATCTAAATTCTATCCAAAACCTACAACTAGGGCAATCTGTGGTGTATCATATCAAGAACAAAGCACTAATATTGTGCATTGCATATGAGATCACTCGGTCAACTCCTCACTATATTCTTCATGTACCTAATTATAAAAAAAAGTATAATTAAGAAAAAGCGCAAACATTTGGAAAGCACTATATATAAACTACTGAACAATATTAAAATGTATTACACCACAAAATTATGCACAAGACTATCAAAAATATTGGAAAAAGCTTTTAAGACTCTAGGTTCGGAGGGTCAGTGCGGATATAAGGCTCATTTCAATGTCGTTTTTTCAGATGTCTCAGTCCTCCGTGCAGTGTCCTGATGGAGGCTCCGAGAACACCACTCGTTGTCAGCTTACGTTCGATTTCGGCATAGGGGCCCTGCAGCTGGTATGATGGTTTGGGCAACCATCAGAAAACGACAGGTATACTTGTTCGGATCAATGGTAATTTGAACGCAGATTGGTACATTTCTGACTTCTTACGTCCAGTGGTTGAGCCCTATCTTTGAGACCTGACAAACGTCATCTTCCTACAAGAGAAAGTAATACCACATGTTGCACGTTGTGTTTTGACCTTTCTCGATACACAGGGTATTCAATTGTTGCATCGGCGCACGGTCCCCCAAATCTGCACCCTTAAAAAAATATCTGTTTGGGGGTTGTTGAGAGACTTTCCGGGAAACCCCTTTCCCAAGGGAAAAAGGCTGTGAAATGTGGCATAGAGTTGAATCAGGGGGAATAAGTTCCCTGTTTCTGTCTAAACCCAGTTCGACTCCTTTCCCTAACCGGGTAGAGCTGTTTTAGCTACCAAGGATGGCAATTTTTACTGATTTATCTCACACCTGTATATCCCCAAAGTACTTGAAATTTAATCATTTTGTTTTATGCCCTTACTGTTTATGAATTGTGACGTCTTCATGATTGAACCCCCCCCCTCCAACCTCGAAATCCCCCTATCCATCCATCACCAAACAGATTTTGGGATGACGGTGCAGGTCCATGGGGTCTTGTTTGTTAGGGCCCTCGGAAAAGTGCAGACATCTGGTCGGGAAATACTGGCAAAATGGATGTCGATAGGCATTCCTTAAAAAGTTTTGAATAAAAGAGTGAGGGGGGGCGGGGCCCCGGTTGAATGAATAGATGTGAGTTATGGCGCCCTTTTTCCCAGACGGATGGTGAATTTTTTCGTTTTTTTCCCCGCAAAATTGAGGGACCAGGGGGCCCCGGGACAGACCTTTTCTTTGACCTGCCAATGGGGAAGCGGGGGCAGACCCTTTTTTTTGACCTCCCAAAAGAGGGAAAGGGGCGCGTGGTGGACCCGCCCCTGGTTTTTTTAAAAGGGGGAAAACGGACGAGAAAGAAAGGGACGAAAAGGGGAAAACCAAGCGATTTGGACGGGCGAGGGATTTGGGAAAGATAGAGCCATGGGTAAACGGGGCCCGGAAAAAAGCTATGGACTGTTCCTTAGGGATAAAGACTGTCCGCCCGGTTTGGCCTTTTAATGAATATTTTTTGAAGCTATTAAATTCTATTTAATTTATTTTTAAATATGGCTGTGACAAATTTTCTTGTGTACGAATGACTGACGACGTTACAGCTATATATATATATATATTAAATTGGTGGAGGGGTTGATCCGGCTTTTAAAGTGAATAGATCCCCGAATAAAGTTTTAGGGAAAAAGAGTGAAAAACGGCCACCCGTGTGCGGAAAGGGATGGTGAATTTTAATCCCCCAAATTTTGGGGGCGCCGACTTCAAAGGGGTTTCTGTGCCTGCTATGAGATGTTTTCCTGGAGTCCCCAGCGTGAAAGACCGGATAGAAGTGTCTCCTGTTCCCCGATGAATCAACGGAATTTAAAAATTTTTCCCGTGTTTTTTTAGGGACATTTTCAAGAGTTCCCCTGTTAAGAAGTCCGGTTTGTCAGTTTGTGATGAGTGCGTTTTTTTTTTTTAATGATTTGTGTGTAAAGAGGTTCTGAAAATGTTCCCATGTCTGCCAAATTTTAAGGTGAGTCTTTTTTTTAGATTATTTTCGGGGCAGCAACTGAGTATTGTTTTTTTGAAAAAGTTTAGATAAGGAATAGAAAAGACAGGTAAATTTAGTAAACAATAAGAGACAGAAAAATTTTTAAATTTTTTATGAAGTGTATAAATGTGCGATATTGGTATTTTTTTTTGAGTTGTGATGTATATAGTAGTTATACTTGTTGTGTTGGGACAGTAATTGTGTGGGTATTGTTGTGGTCTTAGATTTGTGAAATTTGTATACAGTAGTTATACTATGGTGTTATAAATATTGTGTAGGATATTTTTGTGGTTTTAGATTTGTGAAATTTAGTTTCAGTAGTTATACTAGTTTTGTAGGTACAAGGTTGAGCAGGTTATTGTGTTGGTTTTAGGTTCCCCTTTGTAAAATATAGTTAAATCTAGGTCTAGTGTTTTTTAGTTTACCTTGAGTCTGTGTATAATTTTTTTTAACGATTAAGTTTAGATTTGGTTTTGTGTTTAGTGCTATGGCGTTTCTGTTAAAGAAAGAAAAAAACGTAATGTTAGAAGTTGGAAAGAATTTGGGGTAGAATTGATATTACTTTAACTAGGATGGAAATTAATAAGAGAATTTGTCAAAGTAAATACTATACTGATGAAGCAGCTAAATATTTGAGAGGGGTATTTTGGAGGAACGCGAAGAAAACAAAAAAGGGGTGGGGAAAGTGAAATGGGGAAAGTGAAAAAAACGTGTAAAACGTGAAAAAGGAACGTGAAGAACTTACAACGTGAAATTGGAACGTGAACAACGTGAAAGACGGGAAAAAAAATTCGAGGGCGTAGACAGCTGGGGAAATTTTAGTTAAAAAAGACAAGAGCTCAACACAGAAATAAGTTAAACGAAAATGAATTAAATCAGGGGAAAAGGATTAACAATTCGCAAATGTTTTTGTGTGTCAGGAAAACGTACCGCAGAAGTTAGTGAACCGGTTAATAAGTTGGCCTTTAATTAATTCGGTAGTTAATAATAGCGTGGGGAAAAGCCATGTCTGGGGATTTCGAAAAAGGAGAATTGTTCCCCCCGTGAGGAAGGGGAACGTTTTCCCCCCTTTTAAGTAAGAGGGGTAGGAACGAAAAGAATACAAGTTTATGGTTGAAAAAAGGGAAAAAAAAATCAATGTGGATAGAATTTTGGGGCATTGTGTAGGGAACTGGGGCCTTTACAGGTGAAAGTGTTAAATCAATCACTTTGTGTGAAAGGGGAATAAATTCTAATGAAATAGGAGCTGATTCTTTGTTGATAGAAGAAAGGGGATAGTGCCCCCAAAATTTTGAGTTTGATGGGGAATGCGAAAAAGGAGATACCATATATGCGTTAATGGGTGGTGAGCAAGTTAACGTGAATCATAAAGGGTTTTTCGGAATCATATAATGGCTAAGAACAGGGCAGTTAAATAAAGGAAAAAAAAAACACTTTAAAGGAGGTGGGGAGGTTTGAAAAGTGAGTTAACGATCGTTTGCCTCTCAGAACCAAAAGAGTTTGATAGGAACAGTTTGAGACGGATAATAGGTCTAGTTTTTAGTTCAGAATTTAAGTTCGAGATGATTTACCAGAAAAAAGAGATCGCAGTATCATTTATCGTCTAAATTTAATAAAACTGTACCGAAAAAGGCCAAGCAAATTTGGTTAGGAAAAATAGCTGAAGGGAATAGGAAAGTTTCCCGAAATTTCTATTCGGTAAAATTTAGGGTTTTAACTTTCAGGGTGTTTTAAGGGAAAGTCAACTGTATTTTAAATTACCGCCTGATCGAAGTAACTATTTAGAATGATTAACAAAAAAAAAGGTTTCTTTCATATCCTGGGATGATTTCTTTAAGGCAGAAGGATAGTAGTTTAAATACGGGAAAGCCGTTAAAAATTTAAAAACTTGTTGTACATCCCAGATGTTAATTTAAACCTTTACGAAAGATACAGAGTATCTTTTGGTTTAGATGTAAACGGGATGGGGCAGCGAACCGTACTCTGCCCCTTGTTTGGTTGGAAAGTGAGCCCGGGACCCTTATCCACGTATTAAAAGTAATAAGTTTAGGGGAAATTTTAACCAGGTGACGCGAGCCGAAATTTATCTTTTATTAAAAAAAGGAAGGTTTTGTAGAAAAAAAAGCGTGGTATCGTGGGTCACTGTATTGGGTTTGTGGAAATTTTTTGTCGTTCTCTCATGATGAGTTATCCCAAGTATCCGAGCGTTATGCCATTTGGCATGTACATTTTAAGAAAATATTTTGTTTGTATGCGCTTCTTCATGGATTAATTTAACGACGCTGGTTATGGGATGGTTAGAGCAGATTGATGTATCACGAATGGTCGATATAGACATTCTGATGCAGATTTGGGAAAAAACGTGTAAAACAGCTTTATTAAATGGTTGATTTGGGATTGGGCGGAAGTCAGATCGACCAAAGGAAAAAATTAGACCGTCGGAAAATTTGTTCCATGCACATAATATAGACTTAGTAAATTCATTGATGAGCTAATAAGTTTTTAATTATTCCCCAATTAAATTTCAATTTTTTCTTCAATAATAACGTAATGGAAGACAATCCCAGAATTGTGAATAACTTGTCATAAATGGTTGTGAGAATGCCTACCGAAAGCCAAAATTTAACTTAATTTAGAAGGTCTTATTTAAACTTTTAAAAAAAAGAAATTGTTTTAATGTTGTGGAAATTTGGGTTTATAGGTGTTTTTTTGTTTATTTAATATCGTTGGAATAAGTAGATGGGAATAAGCAATTCTTTGGATTTGTGCTAGGTGTGAATTAATATCTGTAGGAGTATGGTGTTTGTGTGTGTGTAAGGTGGAAGGATATAATGTGTTATTGAAAATCTTTTGTGTCTCTTAGTAAGGTGAATACTCACAGATGTTTAACACAATTGATTGAGCGATTTGATGTATTAGAATTAGTGAAATATGATGATTTAATTTAATTTTTTAAAACTCTAAAAAAATTTAAGGGGGATGTAACTTACAAAAAAGGAAAGAACCCAAGTTTTGGGATTTAAGTTTTAGTTGTAAAGTGAATGTTTTATAAATTTTTTTTATTTATTTATTTTATTTTTGATTGTATTTTTTGGATTGCTGTCGGTCGTCTCATTGATAAACAACCTTTGGGTGTGAAATATTAAGAACAAACAGCCTGAAGGGCCAGAGCAGTCCAGTGAAATGGACCTTTTCGGGGAAGGAATAAGTTGTGACGTCTTCAAATTTATGTGAACCCCCCCCCTGCCAATTCATTGAAATCACCCTATCCATCCCTCACCAAACAGATGTTGGATGACAGGTGCAGGGGCCATGGGGTCATTGTTTGTTTACTGGCCCCCGGACAAGTGCAGACATCTGGTCTGGGAAAATACAATGGCTAAGGGAAAGCAGATGTCGATAGGCACCCTTTTTGAAAGTTTTGAATAGAAGACGATGATTGAAATGGGGCTGTGAAGCCCAGGTGTGAATGAATGATGTGATTATGGGGCCCTTGGGTTCCAGACGGATGGTGAATTTTTCGTGTTTTCCGCGAAATTGAGGGACGCAGGTGGCCGGGGAGACCTTTGACCGCCAATGAGGGAGGGCAGACCCTTTTTTTTTACCTGCCAATGGGGGAACGAGGGGGGGGTGGACCCGCCCTGGTGTTTAAAAAGGGGAAAAAGGACGAGAAAAAAGGGACGAGAAAGGGGAAAAACCCGAAGCGACTTGGACGGGCGGGGGCTTGGAGAGATAGAGCCGGGTAAACTGGGCCCCGGAAAAGCTATGGACTGTTCCGTTTTGGGATAAAGACTGTCCGCCCGGCTTTGGCCTATTTAATGAATATTCTTTGAAGTTATTAAATTCTATTTAATTTATTTTTAAATATGGCTGTGACAAATTTTTTTTGTGTACGAATGACTGACGACGTTACAACATTAAACATCTTTTTAACACGCTTTTCTAAGTTTCACTTGTATGTAATGGAATCTTTGGACTCGATTTTTGCCCTCTTTAAAAGGTCAGATTAATTAGAAATTTTGCACACTTGTCAAGGACCGATGGCAATACAATAATTTCAAAATTTTGTTCCATTGTCCTGTGTGTGTGTGATTAGGATAATCAAAAATAACGATTTTAAGGATTTCTAGATTTGGCGACTAATTGCTTATACCATTTCGAAATTTGGCGACTAATTCCATACTCCATTTCCAAATTTGGCGGTAGCCGAGTGGTATAGGTATCGGACTGTGGCTTACCTTGTCACGAGTTCGAGCCCAATACCACTAAAGACCCGCCGTGTAGGGCAGCGATGCACGTTAAATCTGTCGAGAGCTGAAACGTCCTCTCGTTAGTGTGGTGTGGTAGTTAGGAGAGGGGGTGCCAGCTCAGGTGTCGTCCACGTCACTTGACCATGGTTCAAAATTACGTCATTCCCTACCCCTTAAAAAGGTGCAACTCTAAAAATGAAAACGCTTGTTATTTATTCACAAATAAAACAAACAAAAAAGTGTTCTTTATGTGAGAAAGGGGGAAAAAAAGAAAAAAAAGAGACTCATGCATGTGAATAAAAATAATTTATGTTTTAACTACTAAATATTTTTATTTTTATAAAGCAATACGTTTAGAAGTGATGATACGAATTAACATTATAGCAATACTCTTAAAAGGTGATATAATACGATTGATATTTGAAATTTCTTCTTAACACACTTTTATTAATTAGACCTGTATCAAAAGAGACGGAATTTCCGGACTCCCTCCCCCAAAGCCCTTGATTTTTTTCCGATTGGTTATAATTCTTATATAATACGTAAAATTTAATTAAATATTTGCTATTAATGATTAATTTTATTAATTAATGCTAATTATTTATTCAATAATTAGTTTTTTACTGTGAATGATACAAGAATGGTGAACTTTCAACCCCGGACCCCTTGAAAAATTCCTGTGTGCGCTACTGCTTCAGACCCATCTATATCTGTACATATAAATAAAAATAAAGTGTCTGTTTGTAATTTGAAATTAACAACTTTTTTACTAAATGCATTTAAAAGTATATACGGTAGTTATATGAAAAAATCAATTTTTAAAATTTTTGTCTGTTTGTCGGTCTGTCTGTCTGTCTATCTGTTCCCGCTAAACTCTGAAACGGCTGGACCAATTTTGACGGAATTTTCACTAGCAGATAGCTAATGTTATAGGAGTAACTTAGGCTACTTTTATTTTAGAAAACAAATTAGAGGGTTCCACGAAAATAAAATTAAAACCAATGAAATAGTGAACAATATCCGTTTCAAATAGGGATTATTTATTTCAATAGGGATTATTTTTATTCAATAGGGATTATTTTTATTTAATAGAGATTATTTTTATTCAATAGGGATTATTTTTATTCAATAGGGATTATTTTATTTCGCGATCCTTTGGTCTAAACGATTTCTAGCAGTTATATCAAACTTTTTTGTTTGATTAGGTGCTGCCACTCGTGACATTTCTCGTTCATGTCCTTTGATTCTAATGATTTTACAGTCCTCACCCCATCGACAGTGTCAAAGGTCATGCGTCCCTCTCACCCATTGCTCAACAAAAAACGAAGGAAAAAAAATAAAATAAAAAGAAACATCGATTCACAAAGTAGAAGAACGACATTATACTGATAGCGCAGGTATTTCTTGACGATAAATACATAATTATTAAGTTTTCGTAAGCTCTGCGAATTGAATAAAAACATTTTTGTTAAATTCCACGTGGACGAAGTCGCTGGTAACAGCTCTATTTAACATAAAATTAATGCATCAGAAAGTAACATTAACGTATTACACATACAGATACAAATTATTTACACTGTTTTAAGCGTTTATTACACAAAATTTGTAACAATGTGTTACTCTTGCTGAGCAGAAGGAAGGTGTTTTCAAAAATCGACCCACAAAGAGTTACGGGTTTATAAATAAAAAAAAATTAATCTTTTTTATCAGCTGTTATACCTAAAGACTTAAAATTTAGCAAACACGGTTTTTGTTCAGCTGAGATATGCAAAAATCTTCTTTTTTTTAAATTTACAATTCACGTAAAATTAACTCATTAAAAACTTCTTTATCCTTCAGTCTGTATTGTTTAATTTTCAATACCCATTCTTCTCACGAATATACCAGCTAGTTAATTAATAACCATTGAAGAGTAAGACTAATTCCAGAAGCCACATAATTCTGGTTCCAAATATCAAACTCAAAGATAAATTCAACAAAGAATAAATGATAGTTTTAAAAACTAAAATAACAGGCTTTTATTGTAGATCGAACTAAAAAATGAAAAATAAATTATAGTTTAAAAAACACTAAAAAACACGCTTTTATAGTGAATCGAACTAAAAAGTAAAAAATAATTCGTAATATAACAATAAAATGATTAATGAAAAATTAATGTCATTGTGATAAAAGCGTGGGGTGCTTTGTACTACAATTTTACACTAACTCAGCATTTCGGAATAGAACTAGTAAGAAATTATAGCAATTAATATAGAGCACCCCACGCCTTTATCCCAATAGCATTAATTTTCTCGTTATTCATTTTATTCTTATATTAAGAATTATTTTTTTACTTTTTGGTTCGATTCACTATAAAAGCACGTTTTTTAGTTTTTTTAAAACTATATTTGTACTTATTTTCATTCCTGATATTGCAATTTTAATGGCTAGCACTGTATTAAACAAATAATAAATGATATTTTTACAAACTCATAAAGAAAAAAAAAAAAATCCGGCAACGTTTTAACGTCGTCGCAGCCAAATTTGCGCCATAGAAATCGCGCTATTTTCCACTAAAATCTGGTTGGTTTTTTTTTTTTTTTCCCTAATAAAACACGTAAGAATCTTTTTTACCAAAAATCTCATAATGCAGTTAAGAAAAAAATACTATTAATATTTAAACTTATTTTATATTTGTTTGACATATCTTTTCAAAAAATCAGTTCTTTTCAGTTTTTTAATATTTCTGTTTAGTAAAAAATATTTCCATTTGCATATACTACATATTTAAACTTCAAAATTTATTCTTATTCGATGGATTCAGTATATCGTAACATTTTTCTGTAATTTATTCGCTTTGGAATATTGCATATTTTCGTTTTTATTTTTCATTTAAAATCTAATGCTTTCATTTAAATATTTAATCATAAAAATATTAATTTTTAAGTTCTCATATATTCGAAAATCTTTTGGAAGTTTACTAATACACGCTTAAATATTTTCATTCCATTTAATTAAAACTTTTATATTTATTTTGTTTCTGTAATACTATGTTTTAAAAATGTATTTTTCTTTCCCAAACCTCATTTAATTATTTGATTCCATATTTCAGACATAATGGAAGAATAAATGCAAATTATGAATTAAATCGTCTGTTAATTAAAATAGATAATTCGAATTTCAAAGTAAGGAATGTGAAAAATCTTCTTAAAATCTCTCTCTCGTATCCCTATTAATTACAATACTTCAAAGAATTCAGAGTTTATATGAACAAAATGTCAATTGCCTCAGTGAAGGGGTTCAATTCACGACTGTCACATGATAAAGGCAATCACGTGTTCGCGACTTAATTCGAAAGTGACGTTAAATTAACTTGTACTTCTTGTTCTATTTGTAAAATTTCTGATTTCTCAATCTGGTAAAGATGCTCATATATAATGAAAAAAGTTCATGAAATAGATTTTAAAGTTAAAAAAAAATCTTACTTTATCAGTGTATTTTTAAATTAGGTATATTTTACTTATGTACGTTATTGTTGTTGACAAATATACGTATTTTTCTTAAAGAAAGTTTCTACAAAAAACATAAGTTAACAACAGCGAAGTATATGAACTGATTAGCTGTGGAAACACATGATTGCATTTATCATATGATTTTGACGTCACATGAATTTACGAGTTCATTGGCTAGAAACACGTGTTTGTCATTATCATGTGACTATGACGTCATACGAATTGAGCCCATTGTACATTAAAAATTGATATTATTTATTGAAAACAAAGTGTTAAAAAAATACTCGTTTAAAAACATAATTGAAGTGAAGTCACAATATTGAACAATTCTAAACAGTTAACGTCAAGTATTTAATAATGGTATGATAAGTTTTTGAAATATTAATAAATTATTTATATTTCTTAATAATATTTTTGAATGGTTTTGTGATATGGGAAGGTAATTCATTCATCCATTTTTAAACATTAAAATATATGTAGAATTTTCAGAATTATTGCATTGCTTTCATCAAAATTATAAAATTTGGTATCAGAACAGCCATTTGATTGAATTTCGGTGGCAGTTTTAATCAACGTGTCAGAAAGAAAACTAACATTATGAATTTGAAAATCTTAATAATGTAATGAAGGGCAATATATTCTTATATATAGATAGATAGAAAGAGATAACTTTAGCAAAAAAGAAAAGAAAAATTATAGTTTAAAAACTAAAAAACACGCTCTTTTATAGTTAATCGAACTAAAAAGTAAAAAATAATTCTTAATATAAGAATAAAATTATTAACGAGAAAATTAATTTCATTGTGTGGTAAAAGCGTTGGGTGCTCGGTATTAATTGTTATAATTTCTTACTAGTTCTATTCCGAAATGCAGAGTTAGTGTAAAAATGTAGTACAAAGCACACACACCACACTTTTACCATAATGACATTAGTTTTCTCGTTAATCAATTTGTTCTTAGGATTATTTTTTACTTTTTCGTTCGATTAACTATAAAAGCCTGTTTATTAGTTTTTTAAAACTATAATTATTTTTCATTTTTAGTTCAATCTACAATAAAAGCGTATTTATTTTTTTAGTTTTTTGAACTATCATTTATTCATTGATGAATTAATCTTAAATGCATCATTTTTTTAGAATCTTTAATGCCCGCTGGCATCCTATCAGTGCGTCGATACGTCCTGGTTTGCAAAATTAAGGATTAGCCACAACTGAAGGAAATCTGGAAGAGCTAAGTTTGAAATATTTAATGCGGAAGAAGGTGTAAAGTCAATGATATTTTTCACTAAAAGACTATTTATTTTAACCATGAGCCTTTCCGCTTTAGGGTTATAACTTAATCTTTTAGTCGCTTATTCTGGAAATGGGATCTGGAATTAGTCGCCAAATCTGGAAGTGGGATTTGGAATTAGTCGCCAAATCTGGAAATGGGAAATCGTTAATCCTGATCAGGACAATGGCACAAAACTATTAAATTTTTGTATTGCCATCGATCCTTGACAAGCGTGCAAAATTTCGAATTAATCTGATCTTTTAAAATGAGTAAAAATCGAGTTCAAATATTCCGTGACGTACAGGTGAAGCTAATAAAAGCGTGTTAAAAAAAATGGCTATCTGATCTGCTTTTTAAAAGAGAGAGAATACGTAATTTTGTTTTTAAACAATGAATAAAATGCAAATTGTGATGACTACTGAATTATAGATGGTAGGCGGAATCTTTAAATATTCAATGTAAATCAATATTTTTATTATAAAATGAATTTAATTTTAAAAATATAACAAATTCAAATTTTTAGAATAATTTTCGTTGAGAAATTGAGCAAAAAATGTAAATTAAATGTATTCGAACACACAAGAAATACTCGAAAATTATTCTTAACTATATATAGTAGGTATTAAAACAAATTATGTAATTTATAACGCAGAGAAAGTTTTTATTTAAAATGAGAGAGAGGTGATATACGCTTAAGAAAGATAACATAAAAGAAAATTTTTAATCTAGTATTAAAGGTATTATTATATTTTGTCAATTTAAAAATGAAAATTTGCTTCCTTTGATGAGAAATAAATTTCGTTTGAAATATTTTAGAATCTTCAAAAATTTATATAGTATATATATCCTTTTTAAAATACTTTGTCTTTAAAGAGGTTAAATATTTAAGTATTAGTTTCCTATATATCTCGGAAAATAATATTTATATATTTAACCTTTAAAGACAAAGTATTTTCAAATGAATTAAATCAGAACGGCAGTTAAGCTTAAAGATACTAATAAATTATCATGAATGCTCAAATATTTTGTTTCAACGTACATATATATAATTTTCGGAATAAATGGATAAAAGCGAAAAGCAAATAAAAATTCAGTTTTGAAAAACTAAGTATAAACCTGTATAAACTAAGTATAAACCTCGGCTATAAATTTTAGCTGACCCTACTAAGGCAATTTACGATTGTTCACCCGAAACTTCCTAGACAGAGGAATTTTCATTACCCGGCTTTGGGGTAAGCGCGTAATAAGAGAAAAGTATCACCCACGAAGAATCGAGAATTTTCTCAGCTTGTCGTGGGAAAGAGTAAAACCTGAAACGTTTTGGTCAAATCACAGTTCCTGTCTTTTGAACATCGCTTCCTGAATTGAAAGTATGGTAGTTTTTAAAGAAATAGCATTTCGTAGCCTCTGATCAAAGTTTCGAGATCTTTATTTGTGTGAATAACGTAGTAAGTATTAATACTTAAAACTATTTATTTAATTTATTTAAAAAAAAATTTCGGATACTTGTCTTTATTATGAGCTATTTAATTGAATTAATAATTTGAAGAAGGGAATGAAAACCACCAAACTGTTTTGAGGAGATTATTTTTAAGCAATCTCGCAAATTTCTTTATTCATTATTTTTCTTAAACAAACTTTCATGTGTGAAATTTTTACATTAATATTTATTTATATTTATGTAACATTAATACAGCAACTCTCCATTAACAAAAAATCGGTTACACAAATAAAATCTCTTAAATATAATAATTAATATTTTTAACGTACGTAATTGTTACTTCAGCAGCAAATAAATTTTCAAGTATTTATATAGTATATTAATATTTATCTCTTAGTAGAGCAACATTAGAGAAATAACTGATTCATCTTCGACTGATTAAATTTCAGACTCATGTGTAAAGGAACATTAATTTTAAATGCGAATTTTTTTTTCGAGATTCTTAACTGTAACATTTTTTTCTATGTCGTTAACAATTCTTGCCTTTAGTCCTAAAAGAGATAAATTTCATTAAAAAAAATTTATAACTTTTAATTTGGGGAAAGATTTTTCCTCTATGTATATGATAAAGTTGAAAATAAAAAAAGTCAAGGTGGTAACAGCATCTGCAACATAAAGATAGTGTGACATATTTATTTATTATAAACTAAATAAATTCTTTTGTATTCGAATTAGTAATAATTTCTTTCTTCAGAATAACTATTTATTCCTTCGAAATACTTCTTTCTACAAATTTTGCTACTAACTACATTCGAAAATTATTTATCAAAACATTTGGGAGATTTCATTGGAGTTCAAAGGTAGAATTTAAAATTTCTGTCTGCCACGCAAAATTATACTAAATTTGCAGGGAGCACGGATGAAAATACATTTGATACACTATTTATTATTTTAACCGTTTTCAGTTTTATTCATTGTTTCATGACATACATTTTTAATAAAATGTACTTACAAACGTTTAAAAATCTGAAAATTTATGAGTCGAAGCTAAATCGAAAATTGAAGAAAAAAACGGTATGTATTTTCCTTATTTTGTGTAATAATTGTTGATATTATTTAAAAATAACTTGTTTTTAAATTTTGATGTGTTTTCGGTAAGGGAAAAAACCGGGAAATCAGAAACATTAATTACTACGTTAAGGGCGACAAATGTGCACACACAAAAAACAGAATATTTCGCTTACAGCAGCGTTCGGCAAATTGCAGTTCTTCACAATTCTGCTGTTATATACAGTTAAAAATTATGTCTGCTAAAAAGAGTTATTGTTTTCCTTTCAAATTTATAAATATCTCTTGAAAAAAAAACTCTTATTTACATGCACTTTTAACTATTTAATTGGTTTACCGACAGAATTTATCGTTAAATTTGTATTTGATTTAACTCTTTTGTAATTTCCAGTTATATATTAGTGTATAGTATTGTGATTCTGGTATTTCACACACATTTGATGTTTCTTATTTTCTACTGTGTACGTTAAATATCAGTTTACTTTTATGTTGAACCTTGAAGGGTTCGAGGCCGCAGTGTATGTTAAATCATGAAATTTGATATGTTTATACCATCTCCTGTAACTTTCTCCCCGTCTCGGACTGGGGTCACTACGAACATTCCAGACACCCATAAAATATCGGGCGTCAGCTAACCAAATAGGAGACAGAGGCAATAAAAGTTTGTTGAAGATAGCGAACTACAGATGTTTTATTTTACTCTTGAGTAGTTAGTTACTTGAAGTTAAAACAAGCTTTTGTGATCTCTACCATCAACAGACTCTAGTTCAAAAAATTGGCTCCACTGAATCTTTTAGATTTAGCTCGTTTGAAGTATCGCAACAGGTAAGTATGTTTTTAATTTCGAATTATTTTGTATTTTTTTAAGACTTAAAATAATATATAAATACAGTAGTGCTCTCTGTATATAAGGTACATCTCTGTAAATCTAGATATATATTATAAATGCGAAAGTTTGTGAGGATGTTTGTCCATCTTTCACGCAAAAACAACTGAATGGATTTTAATGAAACTTTACAGTAATATAGCTTATACATCAGAATAACACATAGGCTATAATATATAGCATAGGCTATAATTTATAAAGCTATTGTGTGAAGTGTCCAAAATATAACGATATTTGTCAAGTAAGTAGGAAAAAATTCTGCCATCTGCAAGCAATTCCGGCATGCAATACGAAAAAGCCCACAACAGCATATATCTATATTTTATTTGTGAAGAAACACTTTTTATTTTGGCTACGCAAGGCGCTCGCTTCTAATTAATTCCTGTGATCAGCATAATCCCTGATTTTTTTTTATTTCAGAATAAAACTAGGTTTTGAAGGGAGGGGTTGTTATAAATCTCTCTTTATTTGTGTGAAAGGGTTTTTAAATTTTTTTTTGATTTTATTATGCACATTTGTGGTAGTAAGAAATTGATCTTTTTTCAAAATAAATGCTTTTATCGGTTCTGGTACTTAAAGTAAATAAACTTTCTCTTTCACACTACATCATTTGGACAAATTTTCAAAATTTGTTTATGGTTAGTAGTTAATTATAACGCTATAATTTTAATTGAATAGGCAGTTATTGCCTATTGTGTTGGAGCCAGTTATCCTTCCTTACCTTCAAGGCTTGGCCACAGCCATATTTCAACAGAACAATGCGCGACCACACGTGGCACGCATTGTTCAAGGGTTCTTCGTCAATTACCAGATTGAATTGCTTCCCGGGTCTGCTCGCTCTCCGGATCTTTCACCGATAGAAAACATGGGGTCCATGGTTGCTCAACGATTGACCCAGATTACACCCCAGCTGCCACACCAGATCAACTTTGGCAACGTGTGGAAGCTGCTTGGTCTGCTGTACCCCACGAACACATCCAAAGTCTCCTTGAATCAATGCCGAGGCGTGTGGCAGCGGTGATCTCCATCAATGTCGGCTATTCTGGCTACTGATTCTGGCAGGAACCACACTTCACAGAAGTCTATAAATTTAATCATTTGATACTCTTGGTCAACATGTTATCTACAAAATAAATTTTATTGTGCTATCTCTTGTGTTTCTTGGTGTTGCATTTGCGGCGGCCAGCAGTGTATTTGCAATATTAGAATATAAATTGTAAAAAAAGGATTCGTCGGATCATTCCCGATCTTTTGGTACCTTCTGCGACGTGTGGTTCGTGAGAAAATAGATGTATATACGTAGAAAGCGACTGACATACATGCGTTTGCTTAAGTACGAATTTTAATAGTGTAAATCGTTTTAAGTACCATAATGCAGTACATAACCCGATAGAATTCTTCACCAGGAAGATATTTATATTTTGTGATCTTCCTTAGTTTTCTATATATATCTTATATTAATCTGGTCATAATTATGAAGAATTATTTGAATATATCTTTAGTGACTAATGTTTAATATACATCTTAGATTTCGATTGACTAATGTTGCAGCCAAATACTTTCTTTTGACATTATTTATTTTTCTTTTACAGAAGGATTTTATAAACTCATATTTTGAGCAAGAGCACAAGACCCATTTTCTTCATTGTAGATTTTGAATAGAGTTTTTCGTTGCCACATCTGTAAAAAAAAACCTTGCACGCTCGAAATTAGCAAAATGGCTTGCTCTCAAGGGAACTTAAGTCATCATTTACATGCTCGTGATAATGAAAAGCCTTACGTTTGTGAAACGTGCAAGAAGGGTTTTTCTCGAAATGATAATTTAAAATTACATTTACGTATTCATACCAAGGAAAGGCCTTATGTTTGTGAACTGTGCAACAAGGGTTTTTCTCTAAATCGTAGTTTAAAAGTACATTTACTGATTCATACAAAGGAAAAACCTTATGTTTGTAAACTGTGCAACAAAAGTTTTTCTCAAAATGGTCATTTAACGGAACATTTACGGATTCATACCAAGGAAAAGCCATATATTTGTGAACTGTGCAACAAGGGTTTTTCCCACAATTCTAATTTAAAAGCACATTTACGGATTCATACCAAGGAAAAGCCTTATATTTGTGAACTGTGCAACAAGGGTTTTTCCAACAATGATACTTTAAAAGCACATATACGTATTCATACCAAGGAAAAGCCGTATGTTTGTGAAATATGTAACAAAAGTTTTTCTCGAAATGGGGATTTAAAAGTACATTTGCGGATTCATACAAAGGAAAAGCCATATGTTTGTGAAACATGCAACAAAAGTTTTTCTCAAAATGGTAGTTTAAAAGCACATTTACGGATTCATACCTAGGAAAACCTTATGTTTGTGAACTGTGCAGCAAGGGTTCTTCTGAAAATAGTAAATTAAAAGCACATTTATATGTTCGCACCAAGGAAAAGCCAAATGTTTGTGAAATGTACAAGAAGGGTTTTTCTCGAAATGTAGTGAATTAAAAAGACATTTACAGTTTCATACCAAGGGCACTTCACTATTAGGTGTTTTCTGAAACTGGTCACTTAAAGCAGTGATCCGCAACCTCCGGTCCGTGGATCAAATGGTGCCGGGCCGTCTAAGGAACATTAAACTATTGCCATTTTATTTGTGGTGCATTTCTCTCGGATTTGCGCAACTTTCCACGGAAATCACTATATTCCACGTTAAATCACTTTTATTCATTTTTGGTGTAACTATATTTTATTCTGAAGGCATATTTAAATGTAACTGGATTAAAATTGTTGAATCAAAACAATCTAAATTATAAACAATCAACGGTGTGCCATCCTCAGCTGGCCGGGGTAAAATTATCAAACGCTGACCGGTCCGCAGAGATAAAAAGGTTGCGGAGCACTGACTTAAAGCACATTTATATATTCATAGGAAGGAAAATGTCCCATGTTTGTGAAAGATTTCTTTACTTTTAAAACCTATGGAAAATCTGAACTGTTAAATATTTTTAAGTATTTAGTATTTCTTTTATTATACCTTGATACTTTTGCTATTGTAGCAGATAGAAAACTATATATATAGGTTTTTGCAAAAAAGGATTTTTTGATATAGTTTCACTTTTTATGCACTGTATTTTAAAAAAGATGTTTTTTTTTTTTTTTAAAAAAACTTTTTCATTTTTTTAAAATAATATGATTACAAGAAGAAATTTTTTTTATTTGATTATGACGTATATTTTTATATGATTGAATATAAATGAGTAAAATATTGATATATTTGTAATTATGCTGTTAAAACTTATTTATAATATTCTCATGTAGTATTAAATGAAAAATAAATGCAAATGTAAGTCATGAACTCTTAAAAATTACTCATGAGTCACTTGGATATTTGTTAAAATAAATTCCATATATCTGAGTATACTGTGATTTATTTATATTTCTGAAATATGAGGGTGTACTTTCAATGTGATGATGCGTAACAGTTCTTGTGTTAAAGGTTGTCGTCCGGCGTAAAGGTCTTGTGTTAAAGTGAAGACAAATCTTCCAATTTAACGAATAATAAGCCCCAAATTATTTCAGCAGCTGATTAACCCTTTTTTAATTAGTTTGTATTAGAAAAATTGAACTTTTTTTTTCAGATTGCACATCTTTTTTATCCGGAACAAAAAACTTCCTGCTCGCAGCAAATTTCAACGTTAATGGAAGACCATTATTTGACTTCACAGATGCAGAGGAGTGCTACCTATCTTGTGAGTCTTGAATAGAACGGAAAGTCTCAATCCACAAAGCAGGGGATAGTTTAAGATTTTAACGATTATGATACATTTGATGACTGCCTGCCTATATCCGCAACTGAAGTAGTGGAAATCGTTGATTTGTCGGATTCACATTGAATAGCGATCCTAATGAAGAAATTGATAATGAAACTCCAGTCACACACACACACACAAAAACTGTTACATTTTCTAATATTTTACATTGTTTGGAAGCTGTAGAAACATGCATCTCTCTTATGCAACAGGATGTAAACGATACAGTATGTAACAGCCTGTCCACACATGCACTTTACTCCTCTCCACTGGCCATCGATAATCTCATTTCTGTGGGTACAAGCGTAATTATTTATCAGCAGGAACGTCTTAAAATTTTTTAAGGCACTGGCTCCTATTTAAAAGAAGGAAAGTTTTTTCATTTTGATATTTATTAGAAGTTAACTTTTTAAAATCTACATATTTACCTGTTTGTGTTTCTAGAGAAATCCCATTTGATAGTAAAAGTAGCATTTAAATCAAAATATTTTTTATATTTTATAATGTTTCATTTAATTTTACCATGATAAATTAATTTTATTACATTCTTACATACATTTATTCATATTATTCATTATGTTTAAAATCATTCTTCATCGTGCATGCAACAGTACTTTTATCGTCTTTTTCTCTTTTGGAGTGACCATTTAGCAAGAGGCTAACAGCCTGATTTAGAGGAAGTTCTAAGTGTTTTGTAACACAACACCATGGAACCAAAGTGCAATGTTTTTCAATCACTTTCGGATTAAGTTGATTTTGGTTTTTATTCAAATTGAACCAAAAAGTCAATCGAAACCAAATATAATCGAACTTCAAAGAACAAGGAGTAAGAAAAAATCAGTTGAATAAGAAACATAATTTTTAAGAAAAATGGGCACTGAAATATTTTTGTTTTCAATTAACAATGAAATATTTTATCTGATACGTAAAAACTGTTTATCAGTGCCTAAGGAATATTATATTAAAAAGCACTGTCATCATTTGGCTTAACGTACATCCCCTCTTCGCGTGGGGGGCAGAGTTCTAGGCAGCCCAAAACTTGACTGATGCCTAGTTTGTTTAACCAATTTATAAAATATTTTATGCAAAATCTGACTTTGCAGGAGGGCTCTAATATTTTCTGTTACACCACTGATTATCAAGACAATTCATGAAACAAACCGGACCAACACGATGCAAAACTTCATGAAGACAAACTGTCGGAATATAATTCAGTTCTTCAAAAACAAAGTGTATACATCAAATTTGTTGAAGGCAGTACAGCTGCAGTAAAGTTAATATTATATTAATGCAAACAGATCAAAACTGTTTACTGGAGGGTAATGTATTAGAGAATGCTTTATTATAAAGTGGCATAAGTATTATATCTTACAACAAACACAAATATTAAAGTGTAAGTTTTAAGTCGAAATATACCATGGCTAGCAGAGTTGATGAAATAGCGGAGAATTTGAGACATCAGTATAATTCTGCATTTCTAACCCACTGTATGGAAATTGATGAAACAACAAGTATTCGAGTTATAGATCAGCTAGTCGTTTTTATTCGCAGTTGAGATGTTTATTTAAAAATATGTGAAGGACTCTCTTTCGAAAATCATTCCTATTCATAATACAATCCTGTAGCTGATATTTTTTATGCAATTATAGGGAACACATGAATATGTATAAGTAACCACTGGAAAAGATTTATTCTTGTAACTGGCATTGTACCTACCATGACTGATCTTATTAAAGGAGTTGTTTCAAGATCACAACAGAAACTTGCAAACAACGTAGTAGTAATAATTTTGAATATTTTCTTTGTATTTGTCACCAGCAAGTACTGTGCTTCAGTTAGAAGTATCAGAGATGTTTTAAAATAGGGACCAAAATTGCACAAATTATATTCGAGCAGATAGGTTTGATCATCTTCAATTTGCTACATTTCTGGCTGATAGATAATGTAAATATACCATATGCAGAAATTCGATGACTTTAGAGTCATAAAGTGTTAAAACCATTCTTTAAATTGCTGGACGAAATCATAGTTTTCTCGGAAATAAAATATTTTAATTAAGAGAACAACAATATAAACGCTCAGTTGATAGTTTAAGTCATCTTAATCAATTTCAAGGCAAAAATCATGTTATCACAACATTGTATGATCAGATCAACACTTCTCCAAACAAAAATTATTTTGGCAGTAACCAGGGGAATCTTGTCTCACTTTGAAAATTGTCAATACCTGATGATTAAATAATCTAAATAAAAATTTACGGAATATGCTGTCCAAATTAAATTTGTTAGAAACTGAATTTGACAAAAGATTTTTCTGATTTTAAAAGCTGTGAATTACAACTTCATCTTTTTTTACTTTACGTCTATCTATTGATACTGAAATTGTTGATGAATACTTACGAATGGAATTAATTGAAAATAATTCTGATTCTTTGCTGGAACAAAAGTTTTAGAATGCTGGAATTCCAGACTTTTAAATATATTTATCTGTAGTTCGGTTTCCTAAAATGTCATTTTTTGTTGCGTGCATAGGCTTTGTTTGGAAGCACTTTATGCAAGCAATAATTTTCTTCAATGAAAAATAAAAATTCAGAAAGCTAACAATTTGCCCTTCTCTCCCCATTTAAATCAAAGTTTATTATTACTTTTAAAAATCGCATCAATATCATCAACCAAGTGTTGATACTTTATAAAACTATGCTAAATATCTTCTAAAAAGTAATATTAAATTGTTTCTTTTTGCAAATTTTAGTTTTGTGCTCTATGAAAAAATGTAAAATATTGATAGCTTAAGTTTAAGAAAATAATATGAAATATATAAAACGACTATATATGTATGATATACACAATTCATTAAGCTTGACATTGAGTCTAATAAGTACTGTATATAACATTCTAAAAATTACATTATCATTTACATTTTGTAAATTTTTTGAACGTAGAAAACATGCTGGCTCCCAGCATAAAATTAAATAGGTCATGTGGCCTGTAATAACATATAGGTTTGACATGTCTGGTTATACAGCATGCATTTTCAAATACTCGTACGAACGATAATTTGAAAAATAAATGTGCATGCCTCGCCAACCAGCTCGACGGACATCAGCATTTAAACTAAATGATTTGACTGATCGCTTATGCTAATAGGCATAGGCATGAACAACGGTCATGCCACTGTTGCCAGTTGACATGCAATTTGAAATTCCCTGTTTTTTGGAGACTATGTGCCAGAATAATCGAACATAAAAATTATTCAGATCATGGTCTTATTAAGGATGAATCAGCACGAAACGAGGCCTCACCGAGGGTGAGGCTCGAGCTCAGTTCACCCATGCCTTAATACATCCCTGTTTATCAGAACGAAAGTAGGAGCAAACTGCTACTGCATTTTGTCTCACAGTGGCTCTAGGAATATTCAATATCGGACAGTCATCATAGAACCTCGTTTATGGGTGTGAATTTAAATCTATGCTCACACCATGAGGCTTTAAATACGTGATACTCAATGATGTTCTGTGCCAAATATAACGTGGCCGAGGTATCCTAGTGGTCATGGTATCGGATCGTGGCTGGCATGTCACGAGTTCGAGCAGTACCACTAAAGACTCGCCGTGTAGGGGAGCGATGCACGTTAAATCTGTCGAGAGCTCAAACGTCCTCCCGTTGGTGTGGTAGTAAGGAGAGGGGGATGCAAGCTCAGTTGTCGTCCTAGTCACTTGACCATGGTTCAAAATTACGAGGTCCGTCGCCCAAAGCCCTCATGTAGCTGAACATTGCGACATTAATATTCACTCACTCACTTCCAAATGTGACCTCAGCAGACCTAACACGCTTGTCATCTATGTCCAAATCTTGCCTGGGGGTCAAACTCACGAACTCGTGGCTGGCGAATCATGAGCTCAAGCCCAGTACCGCTGAAGACACTTTTGTGTAGAGGGGCACTATGCACGTTAAATCTGTCTAGGCTCAAAAGGCTATTGGTGTGGTGTGGAAATCGGAGGAGGGTTGCTGCAAATTTGCCCCCTACTACCGGTTGAAAGTCAGGTCCGTCGCAAATCACCCTCTTGTGCAGCTTTATAGTGTGACATTAATATAATTCTCTCTCTCCTCTTCAAAATTTGACTCATTCATGAATATAACGTTGCCCAAGTCAGACACTGGCTGATTCACATATCGACAGCATTTTCATCGCTCTCCTATGGTTTGGACAAGAAGAGCAACACAAATCTAGGTGTACAGTCTAGTCTCTTGTAGACTGCGGCATATAGTAGTAGCAAATGTCGTTTTTTATAAATGGACTGCGGAACCATAGATGCCACATGTGTGGTGTTTGTTATTCAATTCTGCTTGAGACAGAAATATATCAATCTTACACGGGGTCTTAAGCATTGGACGACCGACCACAGGTTTTCTGACTACTGTTTAGAATTTTTTCCTTGATCGTGAAGTGACGGAATCTGTATTGAAGGAAACTGCTGTATCTGTGAAAAATAGCTCAATTTCAAGGCATCCCACAAAATGCCAGTGCTTACTGTTTGCCATCCGACTTCTAAACGCTAGAGTAACACATCTGTCTTGAAAACTAATCATATTAAAGTACTAATTACTTTTGACATCAGCACTTAATGCAGCTCTTCTTGCTCTTCACAATACTTTATTTCACACCCGACTGCCTTTTTTTTTTTTTTGCATATCTTTCGCACAAAACCGAGATCTGTTTTGTTACATATTAGCATATATCTATGCAGATTCTAAAATTCGACTTGACTTTTAGTATCAACGTTTTCTAGGGTTGGCAGCCCTGAAATCCCGGGATTAAAATAAGTAATCCGGGATCTAATTTTTGTCTGAATTATATTTTGAAATTTTTTCTCATCAAAATTTTCTAAGAGTTTAATTCTCAGAAAATTTACATATATATATTTGTGAAACATGTTTGCAGAATTTTTTGTGCAATTATTTTTTTCGTGCTGATAAATATATTGAAAACAGATACAGATAAATCACTAGATTTATCTCATGATGAAAAGCGAATGTTATTTGATATAATTACTGCTCTTGTGTACCAGTAAAAACAACTGTTGAAGCATTCAGCCATCATATAGCAATCTGTTTACTGTAGACATATTTATAAATTTTATGCTTAAGAGGTTCAAACAGTGTAAAAAATTATGTAGCTCTCATTTCTCGTATGGCAGAATGTCGCAAAGTAGTTCACTGCAATACTTACACAATGGTATAAGCAACATCTCAGGAATAGAATTTGTCACAGTTCCTCCTTCAATTAAATACCTGTATATTAATAGTGGACCTGCTTGAAAGGTCCTGCTTTCAAACAGGTGATCTGCTTATGCACATTTTTTCGCACTTTAGTTAACCTTTTTTAAACTTGTAAAGATTCAACATGATTGAAGAAAAAGTGCACTGAAGACATTGTATACTGTTTCAGTTCCAAAAAGAGAATAATGCGATGAAGGCAAAGAAACTTATGTGGCGTATTTGGAGAGGAAGCAGTAACAGCTCGAACATGCCAAAGATGGCTTGTGAAGTTTTGTTTAAATGATTTTCTTTGAAAGTGAACCCAGATCAGGAAGGCCATCAGACGTCAATGATAAAGTGCTAAGCAGTATGATCAGGGAAAAAACCCAGGTTCACTTCCACAGAAGTGGGCTTCAAGCTTGGAATTCATCCGGCTACTGCTTTGGATTACATTAAAAGCCTTGTTTTCGTGTCTAAACCCTCTGTTTGAGTGCCACATGGATTAAGCGAAAACAATTTAATGGACAGAATTTCGACATGATCTTCAAATCTTACTCGTCACAAAAGGGGACCACTTGGTGAATGGAGATGAAAAGTACATTGTAAAAAAAAATACATATGTTTACAAAGGGGAAAAACCACCATCTACATCAAAAGTTGGCATGCATCAGAAGAACGGTATGTTGTGTTATTGGTGAGATAGCAAGGATATAGCGCGGTATGATTTACTGAAAAAAAAAATGAAACTACCGTTACTGTTTGCAATTTGAAGTTTTGAATATAGAAATTCAAGATAAACGTCCATCTTTGGCCAACAGAAAAGGTGTGATTCTTTATCAGGACAACGCTAGATTATACGTAGTACGAAACGGCGCATAAAATATTGCAGAGTTGGTTGGGAAACTTCCTCAGCCAGCATCTACTCCTCATATTGCACCATCTGACTATCATCTGTTCAGGTCGCTGCAAAACTTTCTTGATGGAAATAAGCATATAAATTATGAGTGTCCAAATGACAGTGAAAGAATATACTTTGTTCTCTTAAATAGTAAACTTCCTTTTTGGGGTTTAGATAAGCAGACAGTTGTAACTAACAAAGGACATTATATTTTAAATTAAATTTTTAAATGAAAATGAATTTTTCCCCTTCAGAAAAACGATGTACTTTCGCTTAAACCAGGGTGTCAACTCGTCCCCCATGACAAACATTTTTGTGGCCCGACCAATATATCGTGCACAATACTACATAATAAAATTTTTAAAAATTTCCCTCGAAATAGTAAAGATAGTAGCAGAAAAGGATGTCAAGTGACAAGACTGAAATTAACTGACTAAAAATTTTTCTTGTTCTTTTATATATATGTTTATTATTATGCATTTGTGAAATAAATCTACGTTTCTGTAAATATTGCGTCCACCTAAGTTAAATTTTTGTTTGTTTGGCCCAAGGTTAGCCTTTAAGTTTGACACCCTTCCTTACGCTCAATACTATAAAAATAGCAAATTAACAAAAATTCATATATTTGATTGCTGCTAATTCATTGAAAACTCTGTTTTGGGGTTGTTGAGAGACTTTCCTGCCGCACCTCTCCAAGGAATACGGCTGTGAAATGTGGCATAGAGTTGAATCAGCGTGGAATAAGTTGCCTGTTTCTGTCATCCAAACCCAGTTCGACTCCATTCCTAACCGGGTAAGAGCCGTTTTAGCTACCAAGGATGGCAACTGTTTCTACTAATTTATCACACCTGTATATCCCCAAAGCACTTGCAAATTTAATCATTTTGTTTTTATGTCATACTGTTTATGTACATTAAACATCTTTTTAACACGCTTTTCTCTTGTATGTAATGGAATCTTTGGATTCGATTTTTGCCCACTTTAAAAGGTCAAATTAATTAGAAATTTTGCACACTTATCAAGGACTGATGACAGTACAATAATTCCAAAATTTTGTTCCATTGTCCTGATTAGGATAATCAAAAATAACGATTTTAAGGATTTCTAGATTTGGCGACTAATTGCTTATACCATTTCGAAATTTGGCGACTAATTCCATACTCCATTTCCAAATTTGGCGACTAATTCCAGATATGGCGACTAAAAGACCCTAACCCTTAAAAAGGTGTAACTTTAAAAATGAAAACGCTTGTTATATTTATTCAAATAAAACAAACAAAAAAGTGTTCTTTATGTGAGAAAGGAACAAAAACAAAAAAGACTCTTGCATGTGAATAAAAATAATTTATGTTCTAACTGCTAAATATTTTTATTTTTATAAAGCAATACGTTTAGAAGTGATGATACGAATTAACATTATAGCAATACTTTTAAAAGGTGATAATACGATTGACATTTAAAATTTCTTTTTAACACACTTTTATTAATTAGACCTGTATCAAAAGAGACGGAATCTTTGATATAACGATTTGGGACTCACATCCGAGGCCTCGTAAGCGGAGAGAATAAATACCCTTCAGACCCATCTATATCTGTACATATAAATAAAAATAAAGTGTCTGTTTGTAATTTGAAATTAACAACTTTTTTACTAAATGCATTTAAAAAATATATACAGTAGTATATGAAAAAATCAATTTTAAAATTTTTTCTGTTTGTTGGTCGGTCTGTCTGTCTCTCTGTTCCCGCTAATCTCTGAAACGGCTGGACCAATTTTGACGGAACTTTTACTGGCAGATAGCTAATGTTATAAGGAGTAACTTAGGCTACTTTTATTTTTTTGAAAAAATTAGGGTTCCGAGAAAATAAAATTAAAACCAATGAAATAGTGAACAATATCCGATTCAGATAGGGATTATCTATACATACAAATAAAAATGAAGTGTGTTTATAATTTGAAATTAACAGCTTTTACTAAATGCAAAAAAATATGTCGGTACTTATATGAAAAAATCAATTTTAAAACTTTTGTCTGTTTGTCGGCCGGTCTGTCTGTCTTTCTCTTCCCGTTAAACTCAAACGGGTGGACCAATTTTGCGGAACTTTCACTAGCAGATACTAAATTTTTAGGATAACAGGTACTTTTTTTTGAAAACAAATTAGGGTTCC
>BMAV01022579.1:0-15158 GCA_019973955.1 Trichonephila inaurata madagascariensis
TACTTTCAAGGATTTTTGTATTTTTTTTTTTGATGATTTAAAAAAAATCCAATAAAAAAAAAGAAACTGTTCCAAATGGGTGACCAAAAAAGAACATAAATCCGACACTTTTCAAACAATAAAAGAAAGTTATTTGCAGGAAAAACTGTCATATTTTGCTCACGTTATTTAATTTTGTGTTTTTTGATGATCTAAAAAATGGCATGTTGAACCTTTTCTTGTTGTGCTTTTAAAAGAGTTCATTTATGGCTTCATAGCTTTTTGATAGAGTTCTTTTAGGCAGCATTTGAAAATTTCATTAAACCCTCAAGCGTTTCATGTATATCGCTTTACTCATATTTTTTTTCGCTATCAGATTGTATGCAAATTTTCATCAGGTTCTTCAATTGCTTGATCTTTTTCAATTTCCTTCAATAGAGATCACAGATGCCCTTTTTTTTTTACTGCTCATTTACATTTATAAACCATAATAAGCTACAACACAAATAAAAAACCACAAAGTTAATCATAGGGAAAGTATAGCATTTCATAAAAAAATATTTTTGAACAAAAGTGGTGTAGGGAATCGATCAAAACAAGTACCTTGTTTTAAAAACGTTTGCCACTCTCAAAAAGAGGCATAATGTGACAAATTCTTTTTAGTTCCATTAAGACTGTCTACTAATAGGAAAATATTAAATTCACTGTTAACGAATAAACAGTTTTACCAAATTAACAATTTCGTGAGCCTGGGTGACAGGCCTCAGGGACCGCCCCCCATGTAAAATTTTTATTCGATAAAAAAACATCGATGTCAGCTCTGAAAAAAATTTTGTAAAACGTTTTTTTTAAAGCATTATATGTTTTAGAATATCATAAAATTACATCTTGGCCCAAAAAACCTTCAAATTAAAATTTGCTTATCCATTTATCATAAAACTCAATTTAAATGGGAAAAAAACAACAGAAAAATATTATTTTCAAGTTTCTTGAAAAGAGCTGAGTTAAACATACCAGTAAGTTTGAAGGTCAAAGAGATTATAATCAAAAAAAAGTATCTTACATTAAAGAAATGAAAAAAAATCTTTTCATGGGATTGCAGCAAAGCAAATAAAATGTCTTTTTATTTGGTTTTAGGATCAAAAAATATGAACGTTTGAAAGGGGAAACTTTGAAAGTGGAAAACCAGATGATTTATAAATTTTATCAGTGTAAATATGTATTTTTTTTTTTTTCAGAAAGCATTTTGTTTTATTTCATTCCAAAAAATTTTTTTTTAAACCTTTTATTTTCAATATGCCACGCCCCCCCCCAGGGGGGCGCGCCCCACAGTTTGAGAAACACGACATAAAAAGATAGTTCAATAAATTTAATAGTATATAGGATTGTTCAGTAAATTTAATAGTATATAAAAGATTGTTCAGTAAATTTTATTTTTATATAGAGGTTTTTCAAAAATTAATATTGTATATAAGGTTTTTCAATAAATTCAATATTGTATGTGAGAAAAATTTTAAAGGGATTAAAATCCCGAAAAACAAAATTTTTTACACTATTTTTAAAGTTTATTACACAAAATTTGTAACAATGTGTTATTTTTGGAGTAGAAGGAAGGTGTTTTCAAAAAACGACCCACAAAAAAGAGTTACGGGCGTTATAAATTTTAAAAAAAAATCTTTTTATCAGCTGTTATATCTACAGTTTTAAAAAATTAAAAAAACATGGTTTTATTTAGCTGAGATATAAAAAACTTTTTTGTTGTTGTTAATTTAAATTCTTAAAAAAACTCTTTTTATCCTTCAGTCTGTATTGCTTAATTTTTTAATTCACCCGTGCGGCGGGTATACCCTTAGTCAAAAATTTAAAAAATTTTATCGGCTTGAAGTCGTTAAAAGCGTTTTTGGGTCCCGAAAATCAGCAGAATGTAACTATTTCATTTTAAAACTTTGATCGTGATTGAAAGGTTTGAGAGTGTTTCCCTTTGACAATTCACAGCGTTTTTTAAAAACGGCTTCCCCCGCCGAATGTGGTTGATGTGGACGATACACTCACTGAATTTAATGCTGAACCATCCCTTTGGGAAGTTCTTCCAGAACAAGATTTGACGTTTGACGACTACGTGTTGGTTTACACGGACATTGCTGTATGGGGAGCTCTATCTGACGCTGAAATTGTGGCTTTGGATCACAATAATACAGAAAGTGATGAAGACGAATCGAAGGAGTTGACTCCGGTAACTCTGTCATAAGCTAAAGAGAGAGAGAGAGAGTCACTATACAAACTACGCAACTTTTTCCTTCAAAATCATGTTGCTGCAGACATTTTACAGGCTTCATTTGTTCTTGAAAAATCTATTGACATAGTTAGATGGAATGCCTTAAAACAAAAAAAGATAACAGATTTTTTCGACAAAAAGGGTTAATTATATATAATATGTATATTCTTTTAATAGTTGTTTTCAAGACAAGTGTATTCTTTTAATATAGGACTTTTAACTTCTGTTTTATTTTTATACTGTATAAAATGTACTTTAAAAAAATATGTACAATTGTTGCTTTATTACATAGTTTTAAATTTAAATGTGTTAGAAAAAAAACTTCTCTTCGTGTATTTTGAGAGTTTTTTCCTACCCTCTTGATAATTCGAAGTTTTTCATTGGTCCCTCCAACTTCGAATTATCGAGAGTTGACTGTATTAGTAGAAAATAGTCAAGGATCCACTCAGATTCCAAAGTCCAACCCACAGCTATTACATGCAGAAATACAGAAAAAAATTGCTCGTCATGAGAACATAAAAAGTATGTCTTTTACTCGTAATGGAAAAATAAGATTCTCTACGCTGGACCCAGTATTGAGACATAGCCATCCTGTGATGACCATGTCGTGCCGGTTCCGCGTAAGCTAGAGGTGTGGGATTATCAAAATGATGAGACATATAATTCTTAATACAACTTTTTAAGAATAACTATATTACTTAAATTCTAATTTGACAAATTTAATTAAAGTGAGAGTCAAGCCCAAATTAAATCACGTATTTAAGTCAGATCACGCAACTAGATCCTCTATCTCAATTATTATAAATAATCCTATTCATCTAATTACTTATATCCAATATTACCTTTTTCAGTTCTGGTTCCTTGACCTAAAGAATATTATCTATAAACTTTATATATGAAGATGTTTGGGATCCACAAATACGTTTAATTCTTGACAGCTAATTTTTGATCCGCAAGATTTCACACTAAGCTTTGTCACGCTATCGATCAGAATGATTCCACACTAATATCTCTGAGCCTGCCGCGTTATATCTAAGCTTACCACGATATCGATCAGAATAATTCCACAATACTATCTCTGAGCTTGCCGCGCTATATCTAAGCTTGCCACGCTATCCTTTTATAGTATATCTCATTTACATATTATGATCGTTTATCTTCTTGGTATTGGGGAAAAGTTTTGCCATTAATCGTGGCCGTCAAAGAACATAGGAGTTATGTTAGCAGAAAGACGCGAGAGACGTCACAACCCCTCCAAGAAGAAAAACGTGATTTACTTAAAGGTTCTCAATGCCCTAATAAATTACGTGTCTAAATCTCTATTTCTAAATTTCTTCGCTTTCTGTTTTTTATTTAAATTTTAATCTTAAATCCTCATTTTAACTTTTATGATTTCCAATATCTATCTTGATTTTTAATTTTCATTGCAATTTTAATCTTAAATTTTAACTTTTATAATTTCCAAAATTTATCTTGACTTTAATTTTTTCATTACTCATCTTAAAATTTAAAATTTTAATATTCAATTTAATTTTAAACTCGTGACAATAAATTTTACTCCAATAACTAGGCCAACATTAATAATTACTGTTTAATTTATGCCTACTCTCACTTTTACATTTCAATTACTTAAAATATTTATACACTTAAAAACAATTATTCTGGGTGCGCAGACCCAATCTAACACTGTATATGGAGCTGGTACTTCTGCTCCCCTTCTTGTTGAAGCTATACTTTTCAAGATTTTCAGGGTCAGTCTCCGAAATGAAAACTGTTTGAGTCTCTATTTCCATAATATAAATCAATTTAACAATTATATTATTTATATATCACAATAAATTTTCATCTCCATCCCACATCTGGTTTCAACAAAACTCCCAATGAGCGCAGCCATATTATTATTGTTAGTGCCCTGACTACGCCGCGTTTCCCTGAACCAGATGTCCCCATAATACATAACAATACAACAAATATATATAAAACACATATTATACAATTACAAACATTTTTCAATAAACTATTATAACAAATAACCAAAAGGAATTTTCGCATCTCACGAAGTCATACATCGAAGCAAAAAAAATGTGTGATTACAAATGTTTTCTTCAGAAAATTTTAACAAGTCAAAAAGTTCCAAAATTAAATGAACCCTCATTGTAGTGTTTGACTTGGCTTATAACTTTTAAGCACCGCCCGAGACTTCCTTCTTTGCAATAATTCTTCCGACCACTTGTTGGAAGATCTAAAAAATGAAACAATACAACCTGATTTTTATATTCAGTCCCACATTCACGTTCAACGATGAGGTGTCATCACTCTTCATTCCTTGTTTGTACGGGAATTTCTTGTTGAAAGGGTTTGTAATCTCCTTGTCGTCCTTTCCTTCCCTTTCCCAACTGTGTTCTTGGCTGGTCGGGGTTCTTCTGTTCTCCGTCGTGGCCTTAAGTTGTAGTTTTTTTTCTATGGGAACTTCCGTTGATTCTCTTCTGCTTTTTTTTTTATCTCTAGAAATAGTACGGGATGACATTTGTCTTTTATTATTATATATTACCCTTTCTTTGCCACTTTCTTTGTGGTCCACTTGTCCCGACACACCTGATCTTTTAATACCTCTATTATATTTAAACCTTTGTTTTATTTTCATTCCCTAATGAACTAGGTAGTGATCTGACCAGTGATTTGTTTTATGGGTCCTCTGTATTTTTATATTGATTTGATTGGTTACCAACCCCTTTTGCCTCAAACCCCACGTTTCACCGCAGATTTTTTTTCCCATATTGTGACTCATTTAACCTTGGTGTACTTTTTCCGAAGTACGAGTTTCCTGACTTGATTTTTATACTATTTGGGGGTACCTGTTCCTAATTCGACCTCGTCACATTTCCTATGACGATATATTCTTATTTGATCTACGTTAACTGTTAATCTTTTTTCCCGATTTCCATATTACAATATTATTAAAGTTCTTTAAATTTAAGACTCATAAGGGGCCCTCAAATTTTTGTTTAAATTTTAGCACATACTTTTTTTAGCTGCTGAACTTACGGGTGTGTTTCCAATAAAACCCAATCATTTACCTTATTTTTTTGTCTTTTTTACGTCTATTATAATATTTTTCCCACCTTTCCCGTTTAATTTTCGTACTTAGTCTAGCTTTTTAAAAACTTTTCTGTATATCTTGAATTTTGAATTTAGAGCTTTCCGATATCATAACTAGTTTTTTAAATGGTGTAATCAATTTTCGACCTAAAAATAATTCAGCCAGTGTTTTTCCGTTGTTTCATTCACCGCTGTACGAATAGCGTAAGCAAACCCCACGTAAGAATTGATCCCAAGTATCGTGTTGATCATTAACATAATTTGCAATCATTTGACTATATCTCGATTAACTCTTTCAGTCGATTGCTTGTGGTCGATATGCAACAGTCTTCACATGCCTTATGCCTAATCTTTCTTAAGTGCTCAAAAATCTCGGATATAAATTGGGGACCATTATCACTTATTAATTTTTTTTTGAGCCCATAACGCGATATAAAGTTATCAAAAAATATCCGCTATTATAGAGATGAGGCCTTTTGGGTATAATTTCAGCCCATTTGCTGAAATGATCGGTTATTACCAAAATATAGCGGTTACGTCTTATTCTCGATATAGGATGGGGCCCAAACCCAACGCCTATCTCATTCGGTAAATTTATAAAAATTTTTTTAACCCCCCCCAGCCGGTTTTAAGTTATTAACTTGGCCATATGGAGTAAATATTGATCAATAAATTTTCTCATGTACGGGAAATAAAAAACGTCCGAATTTTATGATACGTTTTAAATCTGCCAAATGTCCACTCTATTGGCTTGTCATAAAATTTTCATTATTTCATTCCTTGTTTTGGGGAATGTATACACGCATTTCACCCTAGTTGGTGTTTTTCGCATAAAATAACAACCTTAAATTGGAAATCGGGACCATTCCATATCGTTGCATTAACCGAGTTGTCTTCCGGTTTTCAAAATCTATATATATGCCCCAACCCGGGGTCTTTTTTCTGTTCATTTATTAATTGTTCCGGGAAGTAAGTACCAACCTTATTAGGGCCCCAAAAATTTTATCCCCTTATATTTTTCCCATGCTTTTCGGTAAAACTGTAGCCACCATGTTTAACTTCATTTCTGCCCCATTAACTTTAAATTCCCTTTATTTCCCTTTTTATTACCCAACCCGGAATTTTAAATTTTTCAACGATTTCGATCAAAATCTAATACGATTTTTGACCCACTTATGAAATCGATATGTAAGGGGGATTCAAATCTTCAACACATGAAATGACCAATTTCTTTCAATTTGATCCCAATTTTTACCCTAAACCCCCGCTTTCGCACCCTGTGCTGTTATTACCTGGGGGCCATTTTTATTTGTTTATAGAAAAAAAATATTCTTCCGATATAAAAGATTTATCTGCTCCGGTGTCCCATAGCGCTTTCAAAAAAGTGTTATTTTAAAATAGGCACGTGAAATTTTCGGTGCTATACATAGGGGAAAGTCTAAATTGTTTTTCTTTTCACACCTCTTGAGGTTTATCATTAACCTTTACAATTTTAACGTCCCCTTTGGTCCACCCCTCGATTGAAATTTTTTCACTGAACCCCTTTTAGGGCCCTTTTTAAAAAATTATCATTTCGCCATTTCGAAATGAGTAACCCCCATTGTTGAATCCTGATCATTATTATGAAACCCCCTCTCGAACCCTCTATTTTTTAGGCATTCTCGTAAAAATTATTTCTTTTTTTGGCCCTCCTTATTTCCGAATTCCCCCGTTTTTACCATTAGCTTCAAAATTGGCATCCTATGCGCATTTTGACCTCTCTTTTTATATTTTGGGGGTTTTAAACCCCCTTTTTAATTTGAAGAATATCTTTCCCTTTGAATTTAGCCAAGACTTAAAAATTGTATCGTGTTTTGTGGATTTCTGACTCACATAGTCCTGTATCGGTTCGGGTGAACTAAAATATGATCCACTAAGTCTGTTGGGACATTCCTAACTAAACTTTTATTTTAGTAATCTATACACAAAATCAGTAGCCTCCTGATTTTTTCCCTGCTGGGATGCTAAAAAATCCGACTGTAGTTTTTTTTATTTTGATGCGGGAAAAGCCTCCAATTAGTTTATGGGAAAATCCGTGGCTGTATTTTGCACCAACAACGAACCAAATATCGAATACCAATCTTGAGCCCTTCCCCTGGGTACCCTTTTGTAATGACAGATTTGGGGTTTCAAGTAACTGTATATTATTATCGATACACTGATAAACCTGCAATTTTGACCCTGAAAAGTAAATTTGGTAGAACCGTATTTCCACCACATTACCTAACCCAGAATTATAGATGTTTGGCATTAACATAGCCATCCTGTGATGACCATGTGGGGTTCCAAGCTGAGGGGGGTTATCAAAATGATGAGACATAAATTTTTTAAAAAACTTTTATTAAGAATAACTTATATTACTTAAATTTAATTTGACAAATTTAATTAAAGTAGAGTAAAGCCCCAAATTAAATAAAACGTATTTAAGTCAGATCACGCAACTAGATCCTCTATCCATATTATAAATAACCTATTCATCTAATTACTTATATCCAATATTACCTTTTTCAGTTCTGGTTCCTTGACCTAAAGAATATTATCTATAAACTTTATATATGAAGATGCTTGATCCACAATCCAAGACTCTTGACAGCTAATTCTTGATCCGCAAGATTTCACACTAGCTTTGTCACGCTATCGATCAGAATGATTCCACACTAATACCTCTGAGCCTGCCGCGTTATATCTGCTTCCCCGATATCGACGAAAAAATTCCCAAAATACTATCTCTGAGCTTGCCGCGCTATATCTGCTTGCCACGCTATCCTTTTATAGTATATCTCATTTACATATTATGATCGTTTTTTCTTTTTGGTATGGTTGGAAAAGTTTTGCCATTAATCGTGGCCGTCAAAGAACATAGGAGTCATGTTAACAGAAAGACGCGAGAGACGTCACAGTATGTGCAACACAAATTCTATCTCTTGAGAAAATTTTAAATGTATCGGTTAAGACGAATATTCTTTGGGAGGGAATCAGATCTAGATTCCTTATTTATCAAATTCCGCTTGATATATCTCTGAATGAGCTAGCAAAGGAGCTGCAAGAAACCAATAATTTTGAAATAATAGAGATGAGAAGATTTATTAAAAATGGGACTCGGCAACAATTCTCACCAATATTAATTACAATACTCGGGACAACTTTACCGGAAACTATAAAACTGTGGTTCATCAATCATCGAATTCAAAATTTCATAGATAAACCCAGACAATGTACAACCTGTTTCAGTTTCCTACATTCTGCTAGATTTTGCCAAAAAACTGCAATATGTATCAACTGTGGTATTTCTCATTCTGGACAATGTTCTAATAACTCAAGATGCATAAATTTCAAAGGTGATCACCCAGCTAACTCATTAAATTGCTCCGAATATATAAAAGAAAAAAGATATTGGAACTGAAATGTGAGCAACATCTTACATTGGGAGAAGCGCGAAGAAGATTCCGTGACAATAAAAGGGCATCTTATTCTGCAGTAATCCAGACGAATGCAGTTAATCCAAATATGCAAGACTATCTAGAAAAAAAACTTGAAAACATGCTGACATCTTTTCAAACAATATTAGAAAAGCAAACCTCTTTAATTATGGAAGCTTTTAAAAAAACCATGGAGTCTGTACTTTCTCACCTTAGCAAGATTTTTGAAATGGGGAAATCGAGTCATTCCCCATTGCGGAAGAAAAAGGCTGTAGGTAACAAATCCTCAATCCATAAAACCCGTGCATCTAGTGAAAGTGACGCATCCAATAACATAGACATGGGATAATTACGGAATTATGATAGTTTTTGTAAATACGTTCCTTTTTTTCGAGTTTTTGTTTTGGGGGCTAATTATTGTCTTCATTAGTTTGTTTTTCTTTCCTCAAAGGGAGGATAGTTTTTTCTAGTTAATTTTTTTTTCTTAAGTATTTATAAATATAATTTGTGACGTCTTCGATTGGGGTGAACCCCACCCTGTCAATTCATCTGAAGTCACCCTATCCATTCATCCCCAAACAGCTGTTGGGTGACCAGTGCAGGTGGCCATGGGGTCATTGTTTGTTGTCTGGCCTCGGACAAGCGCAGACATCTGGTCTGGAATTTACAATGGCTGAAGAATGCCAGTGACAATAGACATTCCTGTATGAAAGTCTTGAATAGGCGAGGCCTGTATGCACGTCGGTGCATAGAGAGTGGGGCTGTGAGGCCCAGGTGTGAGATGAATAGATGAGAGTTATGGCGCCCTTGGATTCCAGACGGACGGGGAATGTGTTTGTGTTTGCCGCGCAAATGGGAGACGAAGGTGGCCCGGGGACGAGGGCAGACCTTTTCTTTGACCTGCCAATGAGGAAGACGAGGGCAGACCTTTTTCTTTTTTGACCTGCCAATGAGGAAAACGAGGGGCGTGTGGTGGACCCGCCCCTGGTGTTTAAAAGGGGTTAATTTTGGACGGAACGGGGGAGAAGGAGACTGGAGAAAGACTTGAACGAACGGAGAGGGAAGAAGCTTGGAGATAGAGCCCTGGAGTGAGACGGACGGAGCCCGGAATGGAAACAGAGAACCATGGAGAAAACTAGAGAGGAGCCCGGAAAAGCAAGGGATTGTCGAGTGCCTTGCGGAATAAGGATTGACCTCGAGTGAAAAAGACTGTCCGCCCGGCTTTGGCCTATTTAATGAAGCTATTAAATACTATTTAAATATTAAAATATGGTTGTGACAAATTTTCTTGTGTACTAATGACTGACGACGTTACAAATTCAATGGAATTGTAGAAGCCTCAAAAATAAATTCATATGGTTAAATATCCCTCCCTTTTCTGAAGCAGATATCTGGATTTTTCAAGAAACCTTTATATCAATTCATGACAATATAAATTTTCCAAATAAAACCATTTTTAGAAAAGACAGAGAAGACAGATCAGGTAGTGGTCTAGTAATAGCTGCTCCTTCAAATATTTCTGCACAACAGATTCCTATACAGATTCAACAAATCAAAGATTTAGAAATCCTCGCAAATAAAATAGATGTTCGAAATATTTCATTTTATATTGTAAATATTTATGCTCCACGGGGATTTAATATTATGCTAATTAAATCTTTTCTTGAATCCCTAACGGCTCCGATGTTCATGTTTGGTGATTTTAACCTTCATCACCCGATGTGGGGATCGGATCACATCTCAAGGTAATGAATTTGTTGAATGGATTACTGATTCTAATTGGTTCTTCTTAACACAACTGTTCCCACATATAGAAGTTCAGTAGGTGCAGCATCATTAATAGATCTCACGTTTTGTTCTTCAAGCATGTCTGGATACTGCAATAGTTATGTTTTAGATTGCTCTTTTGAAAGTGATCATAGTCCAATTATTACAGAGCTTTCTCTCCTCAATTTAAATAAGCGAATTTTTAAAAAAGTAAACTGGTAAGCTGTTATGAACCAAACGCATTTTATTCTAAATAATCCAGAATTTAATTCTGAGAATCTTTCTGATAAGATATTTGCAAGTCATTACTAATAATATTAGGGAAATTAAAGTTTCGAATAGATCCTTCCCACCATGGTGGAATAGTACCTGTTATAAATTCTATAAGCTTAAAAAAATATTTAGGAAGAGAGCTATTAGAGAGATTTCACCTGAATTATGGATTAGATATAAACAATATGCGAGCAAACTTTGATTCTACATTAAAAATGCCAAAAGAACGTACTGGGACAAGATATGCAACAATGTTTCTAATCCCAAGATGTTTTTTAATACTCTGAAAAAATTTTCCACAGTTACTGACACCGATCAAAAACTTAATATTCTTCAACTTAATAATAGGTTTATCACTCATCCTCATTTGCAAGCAAATATGCTTGCAGATTATTTTGCATTTGAAAATGCCTATCATGAACCACTTCCTTTGGACTTTCTCTACGACAAAAATAACCTTCTTAATAAACCATTCCATATTTTTGAATTGCATAGTGCAATAAAAAATTCAAAAAACACAATTCCTGGGGCTGATCATGTTACGACAACTTTCTTTAAAAATCTTGATCAGGGTCAACGTGATGTAATTTTAAGATATTTTCAAAAATTATTTGATAATGCAATTGTTCCAGATTCTTGGAAGCATGTAATCATTCTCCCGATTCCAAAATCATGTAAAGATAAAACTAAGATGTCTTCCTACAGACCAATAGCTCTGACTTCTGTATTTTCAAAAACTTTTGAGAGAATTTTAACTAATCGGATTTCTTACTATTTAACTAAAGAAAGAAAACTTCATCCCCAACATTATGGTTTCGTTCCTTTCAAAGATAGCAGAAGTGCTACTTATCTTGTACATAAGGCAATAATGAATGCAAAATTACAGAAATAATTTTTTGTAGGAATAAGTTTAGACATTAAAAGTGTATACGACTTTGTTTACGTGGATGGTCTTATTTATAAATGTTTACAAATTGGTATAGCAGGAAACATAGCAAATTGGATACATAAATTTCTCACATCTCGAACATTCCAAATAAAATGGAAGAGTTATTTTTCTCCCCAAAAGCTTGTTCCGCAGGGACTAGCCCAAGGCAGTGTCCTATCTCCTATTTTGTATACTATTTACATGCATGATATTTTTGATACCTTAGAGTCGGAAGTTAAATGCCTGGTTTATGCCGACGACATTTTTATATTTTGCTCTCATAAATCCCTTGATGTTATTTGCAAAAAAATACAAAATACACTGGAATGAATTTCCCAATGGTGTAAATATTGGAAACTGAATTTAAGCCCAGAGAAATGTACAATGGCTGAACTATCAAATGAAAGAAATTATACTCTTCCTAATATTTTGTTGGCTGGATTTCCCCTACAATGGAAAACTTCTATTAAATACTTAAGAGTTTTTTTTTCCTAAAATCTGTCAAAATTTTTATATTAAAAATCAACTAAATAGTAAAGCCTTGAAAAGGATCAATGCACTGAAGGGTTTGGCATATAAACATAATGGGCCGAAATCAAGAGATCTCATTAATTTAGTTAATAATTGCATATGCAGTATTTTTTACTACATTTGTCACATAATAAATAAATGACCTGAAAATCAATTAAAACCTTTCAATGTTATTCAAACTAAAGCCCTCCGAATAGCCTTCGATCTCCCTCAATGGACCCCAAATATTGTGCTTCTAAAGTTAGCTGGTCAAGAAATTTTGTCAGATAAAATTAGAAGATTGGCAAACAAGTTTTTTATTCCTGAAATCTCTAATAGTGATTTTTCTTCTCTTTATTACAATAGCCCCGAGACAATGAATCTTAATGTTTTGGAAGAAGATAAAAATAATATCATTAGTGTACTGCATAATTTAAATGTTGGTGGTGATCAAATTATTTCAATTCCCAGATTAATTACCTTTTTGGACCTTCCATGTAAAATTTATATCAATAGGTTTAAATTTCAAGATAAAAATCTACCGATTCCTGCAATAAGCGTTTTATTTGATGAAAAAACGATCGAACGTGAATTTCAAAAGTTTTTCATTATAGCTACTGATGCTTCAAAAAAATCACCAAATTACTTCGATAGCAGGTATATCAAAAAATTCCTCATTTGCTTACAGAATCAACCATTATAACTCCGTTTTTACTACAGAAGCGTTGGCTATTTATCAGGCTTTAGATGATCTGGTGGAATTTAATGTAAATTTACTTATTTTGTCGGATAGTCTTTCTGTTCTTTCTGCACTTCAAAATTACTCGACCAAATCCCATATGGTAATTCATAGACTCGCTAACAAAATTTACATGCTATCTAACTACATTAATCAGATAATTCTGCTTTGGATTCCGGGACATTCAAAAATTAATTGGAATGAGCAGGCGGATAATCTTGCAAGATCGGTCACGGAGTCCAATGTTTACATTGACTGGATTGCCTCAGAAGACATTCATAAAAATATATATCGAAATAGAATTGAAAAAATCAATGAAAATTTTTACTTAAGCAAATATTTTTAAAAATTGGGAAATATTCCGACCATTGATATCATTTCAAAGTGGACAGAGAATCGAAGAGAAGAAATCTTAAGCACTCGAATCTTCAGTAAAATGATTATCACTCCAGGTGTTCTACATAAATTTAACTTACAGGATAATGCAATGTGTACTACATGTAATTGTATAAATGATTTGGACCACATTATACTAAACTGTTGCAGATATACTAGACATCGTAATAACCTCTGGTATATTCTTCATATTGATCCCCATTCCACTATCACGTTTAGAGATGTTTTGGAAAGAGCAATGAATAACAAATCAACTTTCAGAATACTTTTAAAGGGAATGAAATTTTTTAGTATTTACTAATCTATTAGGCTTTTTTTTACCTTTTCTTCTTTTTTTGAGGGATCATAGCCTGCATTGCTTTATATCCCTACAACCTTTCAATCAATCAATCAAACATGAATTTAAATCGTTAAAATTTAGGTATAGAGGATCTGTGATGGACACACTGGTGTTCACTGTATTATTACATATGCACAATATCGTCAAACACACTATTGAAGCAAATTTTTTTGGGGTAAAAAGGTTGGATGAAATGTTTTGAATTATGTGTTGGTTTTGTATAGATATTCAACAAAATTAAATTTTAGTACTCGACTTACATCTTGAATTTTATATTTATTATGGATTTGTATGGACCAGCATTACCTCCAGGTTTGTAATTTCACCTTTTAAAGTTTATACTTTCTTGCTTTAAAAGAAGCTGCGAATTTATTTGTGCTTATTCTCAATTTCTTTCTCCATTGTCTATGTAAACATGTTACAAAATTAAGTTTTTTTCGGTACTTAGTATTATCGCAACAATGTTAACGTTCAAGATAACTCGCCAAGTTGGGGCAATCCAGATTTTGCATGTGTCGTACGCGCTGAATTGGCAACCATGTGCTTCAATTAATACAAAATCGCCAATACGGCTGCGATAATACGTAAGTACCATTTTTGCTTGAAATGCATTTTAAAGAATATTTTTACCCTTTCTTTCGAAAGAAATAGGGAACACAACTGTGTACAAATATCTCCAATTTAGTGCTTTTGAATTTCCCCATAGATCATTGAATAATTTTTCTGACAAACATTTTGAAATTATCTCATTTGGTAATTTAAGAATTCTTCCATTGAGATAAAGTAAATTGTCAATTTATTTTATCTCATTTTATGTATTTAAATTGCCATAATTGTTCATTGTTTACATTAAAATTTCCTTGTATACTCATTAGGAAAACTTAGTAATGTTTTAATATATTGTATATGTTAATTGGGTCTTCAATATATATGTCTTCTGATTAATACCTGTTTTCTTTAGTTATACAATAAATATGTCACCAATATTATTTGTGACATATATCATTTTTAAATAGTTTTATGGTTAAAGAAGCTTTTAAACATGTGTACTGCATACAAATAATAAATTTTAAATTGGATGATCTCAATTTCTCTCTCAAAAGTATCATATTATTGGTGTGTGGGGAAAAAATCCAAAATGCTTCAATCACTTATATTTTGAATAAGGTATTCAGCAGAATTATTTGTTTTTAATTTTTCAAACTATTCTTTGTTAATTCTTGAGCAGTTGAAAAAATAAAAGATTGTTATCTCATATTTTTTTGTGTCAACTTTTATTTAGTAATTTGTGTTCATTTGCGTTATGAGATCTAAGCTTAATTTAAATGCTTTTTTGGTTGAACTCTTGGTTGAACCTCCTGGATTTTGGCACCTAGATTTTTTTTCAAATCACA